>OZ010574.1:121571646-121664146 GCA_963932145.1 Acanthosepion lycidas | reverse complement strand
CTGAAGGAGGATACTGAGACTCCTGTACACCTGAGCATCGAGGGAGGTTTAGAGAAAAATCGAAATTTTAGACTCACTGGATATATTCAAGGCAATAGTGATAGGGTAAAACAAAATACAACCTGATGTGCCTGTTAAGAGTGAGAGAAAAATAACTAAAAGTTACAGAGGACAAGAAGTTGTGGAAGGCCATGATCGCCCATGTCCTTGAGAGACACGGTCCATAGAAGGAGAAGTAATGAATGCGATGAAAGTCTTGCTGATGGTATTTTATTCCAATTATATTTGCAAAACATAAATCGCTGTTTTAATTTAATCAAACTGAACTTCAAATATATATAAATAAATAAATAAATAAATATATGTATATATATATATATATATAGAGAGAGAGAACGATAATTATAGGTACACCCTTATCTATCTATCTATCTATCTATCTATCTATCTATCTATCTATGTTCATATTATGTATGTTAATGTGCAAGTTTGTTAATATGTCTGTGCATGCCTGGAAGTTCGTATTGTCTCATTCTTATTTTCTAATGTATAGGCTATCATAGATTTATATACGTCGTCTGTACTGTGTCACAAAAATGACTGTACGAAGAAATAGTAAGTTTCATGTGCGTGTCTCTACTTCTCTGCTCAATGCAACTTGCAGCTTCTATCCACTTCAGACAGTACATTAATGTTCTTATAACCTCAACGACATGCCCACATCAGCCATTACATCGAATCGATAATGCTTTGACAGACGAGGGATAACATTAACCATGCTGCTCTCGTAATTCCATATCTATCGATTTCACAGAATTGATATCACAGTCAAGATGCAAGATCTTCGAAATGGACATCTACGTTTATCCGTCTTGGAAAAAAAGTGAACACACTTCAAGAACATGCACAAATCTTGTCATAAAATTGACCATTTTATTATAAATTATTTAGCCTTATGGTTATGGCTTATAGTAAATAATACAACACAAGGTCTATCTTGTTTTGATAGAGAGTTACGGCTTTGTTTGAATGTGCAGTGTGAATCTAATGGGAATTCTATTAAGTGAAGCTTGTTTCATATAGCCTAAACTGAATGTAATAACAAGAGAAAAATCTTGCTGGATCACCACTCATAAGCGCCAAACTCACAATAGTCTTTCTCATTTCATAACATCTGACTACCTGTAATATTGTGTCGCCTGGTTCCACTCGATTTTAATCGCCGGCCCTTGAAATGCAGACGCAAGCGACACCTGCTAAACGTAGATAATATACTGCCCATTCGCTACACTAAAGATAGTTATTCCCCTTATAAATGAAACCCATAGACAAATCCACATTTTTGTTAAGTCATTTCACCCCATACAAAGCAATAAAAAACATTAAGATACAAGGGGTTACTGAGGTTGAAAGAAACCGAAAGTACAATAAATAAACTGGATTCAAGGAGACAAATGATGATGACATTGCATTTAGATCTTTGGAGAAAGTATTTGACAGGCAAGCAGGAAACCGCAAGCGATTTCCACAAGCAAGTATTTCAACAGAAGAAATTATTAACATAGAACTTACGTTTATAACTAGCAATTCCAGCAGTAAAATTATGATTCATAGCTGAAAATCTTGTATTTCGTTTAAATTCATTAAGTCAAGATAACAACGCCGAAAGCTTATCACAACAATAATCGTGAAAATGTTTATAGAAAAAGGAAATTAAATTAAGACAGAGTAAAAGTGTTTAGAAAAGCATTCCTATCGGTAGCCAGGCCTTGGGAAAAAAAACTATCCGAAATGAATTTCCTCTTTACTCAGGGCTAAGAACGGAATGGCGATGATTCTCTCCAGTATACATGTTATGGTGGTGCTTAACTGTGAAGTTTATGGCTTGTGGAGATAAGGAATGTAGTTTGTCGGACAATTTACATGACGGCATGTAAATAACGAGATATTTAAGACGTTTTGTTTGTAGGATTTCTATTTTTAAATTGCTTACCCTTGCAAAACTATTCAGTCTGCCTTTTATTTACGGCGTATTGTTATTTGCATTCAGTGTTTTCTGTCATATATCCTGGCTATTGCCCAAGACGACACTGGTATTTAATTCGTGCCTACAGTAAGATGGATGGATGCATATGAATATAGTAGACTTCGTGAGCACATGAATATGACACGAACATTCCACATTCTGCCTTTATAATCGATATATTGCCGCACGTATAATAATATAAAATAACATACAAACAATAACATACACATATAATAAAATACAAATACAATATATTAACATACAATTAACGTATATTTATAATAACATACAAATAATAGTGAAATAGAACAGAAAGAATATAATAGGTGTGAAAAATAATAATAAGTGTCATTTTTTAAGCATTTCAGCCCAAACAAAGCAGGAGTGCGACTAGTGCGCAAGGGGCTACAGAGAGTGAAAGTGAGGGAAAAAACTGGAATATGGGGGGTGAGAAAAGGATAAAAAAGAACGGAGAAGGATAAACAGAATGGGGATCAAGACAACAGAAGATTTGGTATTTCAAAAAACGGAATATATATATATATATATATATATATATATATATATATATATATATATATATATATATATATATTATAATTAAAAAAATCGACCGGTGAAGAATAATATATATATATATATATATATATATATATATATTAATAAATAGACATATAATCCTTCACCGGTCGTTTTTTTTTCATTATAATAAATATATATATATATATATATATATATATATATATATATATATATATATATATATATAAAGAAATATAGTCTTAAGGTGTGCTATATTTATGGAATAAAGTGCTCAATATCAGAGATAGAGCGTGTGTAAATATAAAAGTGAACATAGAAGTCAACACTTAGAGGCGACAGTCTGTTTCATGCTATATGCAATCGTCAAGCCACGTGTGCTGTTATTTTTCTCTCATAACAGCACACGATTGCATATAGCATGAAACAGACTGTCGCCCCTAAGTGTTGACTTCTATGTTCACTTTTATATTTATATATATATATATATATGTATATATATATATATATATATATATGTGTGTGTGTGTGTGTCATTTTTTTTTTTTTTTTTTTTTTGTTATCCACAACTAGAAGTTTCAGCTGGGCGTGTATTGAAAGAAGCAATGCAACATTCATATGAGTATCAAATTGCTTCGTTCACCGCCTCATGTTTATGTGGCGATAACATTGCTATGGTGAGTCTGTAACAGCCTAATGGTACATCTAGATGAAACTACTAGTTCCAGATAACTGTAAAATATGAATAGTGTTTTTTTTGTTTTTTTTTACTTGAATATTTTTTAATTTGCTCTCTATTTTGTCATATTCAATATACCTAAAATTGGGAACTTTGTTTATAGTCTCTACGAAAAAAGCCGGAATATCAATAGTACGCAAAAGGTTACAAACAGTGAATATAACGGAAAAGACAG
Source organism: Acanthosepion lycidas (assembly GCA_963932145.1). Taxonomy (NCBI): domain Eukaryota; kingdom Metazoa; phylum Mollusca; class Cephalopoda; order Sepiida; family Sepiidae; genus Acanthosepion; species Acanthosepion lycidas. The sequence continues at coordinate 121,660,666 of OZ010574.1, read as the reverse complement.
ATTAGAAGGCAGATTGAAGAAATGACAAAATATGAACGAAATTTAAGAAGATAATAGATGACGATTGACGTTGATTTGAAGTTTTTGAAGATTGTATTTATCATAAAAGTAAGTTAAAGGTACGGAGTTACATTTTTGCGACGTACAAGAAAAGAAACTTTAAGAGTAGAAGTGATGGTTGCATTTAATTATTTCAAGATTAAAAGGGTGTGTTCTAGTTGGCAATATAGTAGGACGCTTAAATTCATGTAGTCGGTTCACCAGGGGAAAAATAAGCTTGTCAAAGCAGTTTCTATGAAAATATATTTTTAAAAGACAGAAAAAATTCAAGCCACATTAGTGAGAAACTGACTGAATGTCAAGATGTCAAGTCAGGATCAATTGCATTGAAACAATCTTTGGATTTCGTCAAGAATCTGGAGCTGAATAACATGAGTAGCAGACCAGATATGGCAGCAATATTCAATGTACGGATGAATGGTAGATTTGTAAATGTGCCAGATGTATTCTGACTTGAAAACTATCCTGGCACACATAGTGACCCAACTGTCCATGTATTAGATGCAACTACTGAAATGTACTTGCTTCATTTCAGCTTATTGAAAAACATGAGACCAAAAAAGTCTTACTCTCAAGGGGTTTATCGTTAACCATGTTGATAGTAGAGAGAAAAGTTTCGCTATGGTGGTTTAATGGGAGAACATTTGTTTTGGATGCGTTAAAATTTACTAACCATTTCATGCCACAGTTAACCACTGATTGGAGGTCCTTTTTAAGCACATCAGCCAGGTTTACTTTGTAAGTTCTGGCGGATTATCAAATCCGCCAGACATAAGTTAATACTAGCGTTATCAGCATAAATACTAACTCGTTAACTGATGACATCCAGGAGATAATTGATGAATATCGCAAACAGCGTAGGACCCAGATTAGAGCTTTGGGGGACACTCGCGCTCGTGTGAAAGGAACTGGAAACGAACTCTTTCAAAAGGACCTTAATTTTTCGATTTCATAGGAACGATTGTATTAAATAAAACAACCGTCCTTTAATACCGCAATCTTGAAATTTTGCGTAGAAGACGAGCGTGCCATACACTGTCAAATGCCTTTGAGATATCTAGAGTCACAGCTTGAGCATCGCCGTTATTATCATGAGCTTGATATACATATTCAGTGATGGCCGTTAACATCAGCAGTAGACCTGACGAAACGGAAGTCATATTTTTTGTTCAAGAGTAGGTCGTAAGAGGTAAGATGATTAACCACTTCAGTATTGCTTAAAGCCTCGTATACTTTGCTGGAAAGCAGTAAGGCACTATTAGCGAGATAGTTAATGGTTTCTGAAGCTTCTCCAGATTTCCTGAATACAGGAAATACACGGGGGGGGGGGCTTACAACAAACTAGAAAACGATAAGTAACGAGGCATTTGTTGTAAACTATGGAGTGATCTCTAGCTAGATCTGGAGCACATTTAGAACGATGGGTGGGATCGAGGTTTCACACCGGACGTGCTTGCAGGGACACCCTTCCATGCGCGACATGACACACTGCAAGAGCACCGATGTTATGCGACTGTTGATCAGAACAGCCACTCTAGACGTTGCGTCCTAGTTCTTGCTCCTATCGGGAAGCAGTAACCAGAAAACTGCGAGCCCGCTACATTCAATATGAAGAGACGTTGCTAGCATCCACACATATCACGAAAGATAGATGAAAGCAGCGGTTTTAATGCCTAAGAAAAGGAAAGGAACCGGGAACCGCTTCCTAAACAGAAAACAAGGTATGCGCCACTATTGCTGTTCGATGGAAGTTGGGGGGTGTATGGACCGGTCGAAGGAAAACCTATCTACTCTTATTAAAAAATACTAAGTTTTAACATAGTTAAAGTCGGGATTTTCATTACAAATTCAAGCAAATAATTAAAAATGGCAGATACCTCTGAAAGATCTTTCAAAACAATCCTGTGTTTGACATTTCAGTTAAGTTATTTCTCTGAATATACATTCCTCTTACTTATTTGGAGAGTCAATCGCCGGCCCACATAACCATTTTTAACCATGCTATGTTTAACTGAAATGTTTGTTTATTTTGAGCTAGGGAAGAGAGTAGTGATCTATGCCTAGTCATGAAAGAATAGCCAATTGGCCAACTCAATTTTAAATTTTTTTTCTGATTAACGTTATCATTCACCCTCCGTGGTTTAAATTTTAGTTTAAGTTTCACGTTTGAATAGATCATCATTTTTATTATAATATCAATTGATAATTAGTAGGGATAATTCCAAGGAGGATACAAATCCAAAGAGAGCCCAATTTAAGAACTGTTTAGTATCTTAATGAATACAGAATCCTTAAAAATCCATCAGGTCTGGTAATTAATATGATATAAATACATTTTTAAGCTATGCTATATTTATGTGTTAAAGTGATAATCAGAGATAACGCGTATGTAAATATAAAAATGTTCATCGATTTTAATACACAGCGGCAAAAGTCTGTTTATGAACATTGATTTTAAGTATAAAACAGGTAGTCACCGCTGAGTGTTGACCTCAGTGTCCACTTACACGCGCGCACACACACACACACATTTATATATATATATATATATATATATATATATATATATATATATATATATATATATTGCTTTTGGCTTCCAGATATTGTCCAGGCAAGATTAATGTTTTTGATACACCATAATTCTTACTATAGCTTACAAAGACCTCCTATCTGTGATATTTATGTGAGCTTTGATGAAACCATCTTACGGATTCCGCCTACTTCGATACAAATTTTGGGGAAAATTTAAATCTCTACCCAGTTGAACGAAATATTAAGTTTCGTTTGTTACAAAAAATCTTAGTGAGATATCTGTGATCTTCAATCTGATATATTCTTACCGACAGAGATATGGACGTTTTCCTATTCAGCCCTTTCTTCTAAAATTTCTGAATCAAAGAAGAAATCCGGGGTCATTATTTATCAGACGCTATTGAATTGCTGACGATGTCTTCACAGTTCATCGAAATACTGCATATCATTTTTCCATGGACCTTTCATTGGGGAAGGTAATTCATCATTGAATCAACATTTAAGTTGATCTACAATACAAACTATAGCAATTGGGATTAATCAAATAATGGTTAAAATATTTTGTAACTACCTGACTTAAAACAAAGAATTGGATTCATTTTTTACAGGAGCGTATATATTCATCTTTCTGGCATTCCGGAAAATATTTCTGACTCAGGCTCATTTAAATACATTATATCTATTTGGTTTGGTTTGGTTTGTTTCACGGCATATTAACCTCAGGGGGTTATTTAATCCCAAGAAATATTTATTGCTGTTATTAAAACCTATTTTTACACTTTCAAAGCCTCCTGATCAGAGAACAAGCTGCCGGATGTCATTTATCTTATCCAGGACGCGGATGTCATTTATCGTCATACGCAGGACACGGCATTATATCGACATTTTATCTATAGATGTATGTATATGCATGAAAGAAGAAGTGTAATTTGGGAAGTGATACACGCATTAAATAACCAAATAAGATTTTGATATGAACGCCGTAAGAAGTTTTGTCTTTTCGTGGTAAGAGTGTGCAGTGAAAATCACACGGTTTAATTCAGTAGCTATACTTACAATTCCTGTCGTAACAGTGAGATCGGTAGTTCCGATTAAGTAAAACAGGCAGCTACTCCACTGAATGAACTTCGATACGGAGCAATCATCCACTATAAATTTAACAAATATCAAACAGTTTTTTTCTCTCTCTCTTTCTCTCTTCTCTATCTCTCTCTCTTCTCTCTCTCTCTCTCTTTCTTACACACACAAATATATATATATATATATATATATATATATATATATATATATATATATATATAGATATTAGGTTGGTGCAAAAATAATGTCGTTTTTTGACGATTTTTTGATTATCGTTCACCCATTTATCCAACTTTTTTGACTTCCCTATTTGCTTTAAATGGCGAATGATTGTTGAGTGGTCGACCTCGAGTTCAACAGCAACTTATCGTGTGGTTTTGCGAGGATCGGCTTCAATTAAGGCTTTCAAATGTTCGTTATCAACCGCAGTCGGCTGGCCGCGACCGTCTTCATTTTCGAGGCTCTCGTCACCATTGCGAAATTTCTTGAACCACCGTTGTGCCACACGTTCGTTAGTGGTTCCTGGGCCAAACGCATCATTGATATCACGAGCTGTCTCGGCAGCTTATCGGCCTAGTTTGAACTGGAACAAGAAAATCGTGCGGATTTGAATTTTGTCCATGCTGTCGAAAAGCCTCAAAAAAATGAATGAAGAGATTGAGAACGGTAACGAATAACACGATTCGATAGAGCGAAAAAAGGCGCTTCAAAATGATATATAACATGGCTATATATATCAATTAATTAATTCAGAAATCATATATAAAAGTAACATATGTGAGAAAACGACATTATTTTTGCACCAACCTAACATATATATATATATATATATATATATATATATATATATATATATATATATATATATCTACGCGCGTGTGTGTATATATGTATTAGTGTTAAAATATAGAGTAATTTCGGCAGAATGATTGAATAAGGAAAAAGAAAGAGAGTTTTAACAGATTTCTATATTAATTTAGCTTCAACAGAAAATCTAGAAGTCAAAGAATGCGGTGTTTCATTTGTCACGCAGAAGTTTTTCGAATAACTGTTGTTCTGTTGAACAGACTCCTGAAAGGATGGCAACAGTTATATAACCAGCATATCCTCAGAAGTTCACTTCTTCGGTCAGAACAACAACCTTGTTCCTGAGCTGTGTTCCCTGAGGGGTTCTAGGCCTTGGTTTTATGTGAGTAAAAGTAAGAAAAAATATTTACATATAAAAATAACTACAATATTATTGACATGTAAAATTTAACCTATTTACCCATATAAATTGCTGGCCGTTTACCAAGGTTAGAACAACTGCCATTTCACTCGCCATGCAAACCCGAAGGTATTAAATTTAATCATACTTTAGTGCGACGCGATTTAGAGAAATGGGAGTAGTGGGGGTCGTTTATCGCCTATAGTGGAAGTAGAGATAAAGAGCTTGCTTATTGCAAAAACCTTGGCACCGATTGGTAACAGGTAACTACAACGTCAGCGAGGCAGGTAACGTCACTCTGAATGTATGTACACCTTGAAAAATAATTTTCTCTGTGTCTCCCTTGGTTGATAGCTTGACGACGTCAGTACATTGCAAGACAGTTATGGAGGAACAAAAAGTAAACTGGACCATAAAATAATAGAATTAAAGAATAGCGCCTGCCTGCGTGCACGCAGACACAATACACAGACACGTACACACAGATACACACACACACACAAATAATATATATATATATATATATATATATATATATATATATATATATATATATATATATATATATATATATATGTACAGAGAGAGAGAGAGAGAGAGAGATATGGTTAAATAAAAGAATTAAAGAATAATGCCTGCCTGCGTGCACACAGACACAACACAGACACGTGCACACAGATACACACAAACACATACAAATATATATACAGTGTAACCCGGATATAAGAGAGATTTTCTCTGGTCCAAAATTAGAGCCTGTGTTAGTGTATATAAATTCGACCAAACCCGGTTATAAGAGAAACCCGGATATAAGAGACTTCTTCTCCGGTCCCGACAACTCTCTTATATCCGGGTTACTCTCTCTCTCTCTCTCTATATATATATATATATATATATATATATATAGTGTATATATAGTGTATACTATATATATATATATATATATATATATATATATATATATATATATGGTTAGAGTCTCTATGTATGCATGCACACGTTTGTTTTCGTATCCGCCTTTGCTTTTTTCGATAGATACAACGCAAGACATATTACAAAGAAACATCTTTCGAGACTAGCGCATGCGTACTCTCTTTGTCACTCTCTCTCACACAGACACACACACATACACACACACACATGCACACACGTACACATACGTGTTCGTACAAACTATCAAACACACTCATACTGTCAAATATGTAAATCGAGATTTATGGACAACAATGACTCAGTGTGTATGTGAGTTTCCGTGTCTTTCTGAGTAAGTGAAAAACTGTTTTGAATGCATACATTATTACCCAAGCTTACCAGATATATATGTGCTTTTCTACATTCTGGTCGTCGAGACAACAAAATTCCCACTTGTACAGCGTTCGTTTTGACGAAATTCCCTATCCGGCGAAAACGTCCGTTTGTTTGTATCGAATCATGATTTTTTTTCTTTCAGGTGGAGTTTCTGACATCACAGGAAATCAATATTATAATATTATATAGTTTGTTATATTTAGTCATATCACACACACAAAAATACACGCACAATCACACACATTCACAGAGTATCGCATTGCTTCATTCAAAATACACCCAACTTCTAGTTGTGGATAACAATAAAATAGAGCGACGGTTTTTGACTTACAAAAAATTCATACAAAAATTAGATTAGTAAAATTAATGATATAAAATTGCGAAAATTTCAAATTTCAAAAACATTTTTGCTTGTGAAGAAGTTTTTGTCATTTTATATCATTAACTTTACTAATCAACATTTTTTATAAATGATTCATGTAATACATATATATATATATATATATATATGTGTGTGTGTGTGTGTGTGTGTGTGTGTGAATCGGTTTTATACATGTTTTCTTGTGCTTCAGATAAGAAATATCACGAAAGAATGCGTGCTATTTTCTATGTGGAAGTTCCGAAAAAATGTACATATCATCGAGATTGACATCTTTAGAAGATTTGAGCTATATCGCGCTTCTTGAAAAAAGAAAGATACACATACATCTTCTAAAAGCAACCATGCATATTTTTGTTTGATTGAAAAAGATATGTTAACGAAACAAAACAGGTTATTTTATTTCCAAAGACAAAAAGTGAGAAAATCCAAATGACAGACGCGAAATCGATAAGGCTAAACAGGATAAGTCAAAATGAAGAATCGGTGTAATATGATACGTAAAATGTTATTCTAAATTATCATATATAGGCTTCCATACATGCTTAATTTCTGCACTTCTATTTGGATAACATTCTAGTGCTACATAATACATGTATATAATAATACAATCATTGAATATATATATATATATATATATATATATATATATGTGTGTGTGTGTGTGTGTGTATATATATATATATATATATATATATATATATATAAGGTAACCAAAAAAGTTCTGTCCGTTTTTTGATTAGTCATTGAATGAAGTTGAAATATATACGAAATGCGTGTAGCAATTGTTTGGAAATTCGAACAGCCGGAAGTAGGAACATTAGACGTTATAAAAAACATGCGCACCGTGCCCGGCCATCAGTTATAAGCCGGGCAGCTGTGCGAAGGATGAAAGTGTCTAGAGATCTCGTTCGGGGCTGTTTGCGTTACGACTTCAAAGTGGGCTTATCAGCAGCTGCATCAAGTCGCCGCTTATGTCAAACGTTTGGGGATAGTTCTGTGGATGAACGTACTGCAAGGCGTTGGTTTCGAAAATTCAAGTCGGGAGATTTGTCTCTCCCTGATGAGCCTCGCATTGGACGAACACAGGTCTTGAATGACGGAATCCTGAAGAGGGCCATTGAAGAGAATGGCTAACGTGTAGTGAACTTGCAAGACAGTTCGACATTTCCGATGAAACAGTTAGACTTCACCTGCACCGCCTAGGTAAGATGCACAAACTGAGAAAGTGGGTTCCGCAAACGCTGTTGGAGGTCCACAATGGACAACGAGTGGCAGCCTGCGTATCGCTGCTTTCTCGCCACCGTACGGCATCCTTATTCAATAGAGTGCTTACCAGTCATGAAAAGTGGGTTCTGTACGAAACTCCCAAGCGTTCCAGGCATTGGTTGTCTATTCAGGATCCTGTCCCTCACACCGCCAGACCGCCTATGCACCCACACAAGATTATGCTTTGTGTCTGGTGGACAGGTCGCTAAGTGGTTCATTATGAACAGCTACCAACGGGCCAAACGGTCACTGGAGCAATTGAAACGTGTGTAACAGGCATTGCGCCAGAAGTAGCCCGCACTGGTGAATCGCTCAAGTTGTGCTTTTCCTCCATAACCACACCAGGACGCATGTCGTTTGAGTGGTCAGGGATACCATACAGCAACTTGGGTGGGAAACTTTGTGCCATCCACCTTATTCACCTGACCTTGCGCCATCCGATTACCACCTATTCCACTCCCTGGATAATCATCTTCGTGGGAAATCCTTCACCAATGAAGCAGAATTTCGCCACCCCCGAGTTCTACCACAAGTGCATTGAACAGCTGGAGGCACGTTGGCAGAAGGTGCTGGATGCTGACAGCGATTACTTCGAAGACTAAATATAAGTTACACATACTGTGAAGCGTTTTCTTTTTTTCCTTTAAAAACGGACAGAACTTTTTTGGTTACCTTGTGCATATATATATATATATATATATATATATATATATATATATATATATATATACACGTCTGTGTGTATTTCAGTAAACGAGAAAGTAGTTTTAAGTATATATCATATATTAAAAAGCGCATATACGTGTGTGTGTGTATGTGTGTATATAGTTATATATAGACATATCTTTCTGTTGCGACCTTGAGACGGTCTAAAATACTTGAACAAAACAAACATCTCATTCGAAAATTGTAAAAATATAATGGAAATTAAACAGACCTTGTCTGGTTTATTTAATTAAACTTGTTCTCATATATATATATATATATATATATATATATATATATATATGTGTGTGTGTGTCTGTGTGGGGGGGTCAGTATATAGGAAAATAAGAAAGAACCGTTAGGGTTATACTCCAATGTTCTTTAGCATTTTTTGTTTTTATTTAAAAAAAAAACAGTGTTCGATACGATAGTAGAACCTTTATTATAATTATTTTAAAAAATATGATTCCATCGCTACATAAGAGTTTTCATGTTTCAAAAACAGAAGTTAAAACTTCAATTTCATTCATAGAAATTAAATTAAATATGTATATATGTTTGTGTGGGTGTTTGTGTTTGATGAGGTGTATCCCCAGTAACTGTTTACCCCGAACCGCCAGAAGGGCTTGATCCTTCGACAAGCTGCAGTCAAAATGATTTATGAGCTGCATGTTTCGAATCGTCTGATGCTAAATGGTAAAGCAGTGCCAGAATCGTTAAGGCCCGAATTATGTCGCGATGATATCACATCTGATATTCTTTAATAGGTGTTTCCAAGCAGTTCATCACCTAGGAAATGACCATGCTCTATGCTGCTAAATTTTGTGGACTGAACGGTAACTTATTCGTAATGTGTGTGTGTCTGTCAGTCTGTGTGTATGTTTGTATATATATATATTTATATAAAAATAAGTAAAACTAAAATAAGCTAATTAAATTCATCATTTAGTGCAAAAGATGAAAAACTTCAACATTTTCATCATTAATGACACAACTAAAATATCAAAATTTTAACAATCTAATAATTTTAATGAATTCAAATGAATTCCCATGTCTGCTTGGGCATACATTGGTTTCACAATAATTCAATTATCGCGCCGTCTTACGTGATATTTTCGCCGATAAACTCCCAGTTACATAATATATCTTCCAACCAATAAAGCGGGAAACTTCACAAAAAATCCGATAAAACATCACCAAGCATATAATATGCAAACTACGACTATGTACGTTAAAAGCAAAATAGGCGGCAAATAATGAATAAATAAACCAACATCAATACAACTACATCAAATTTAGGAACATCATAAATATATTTCTATATGAAAATGAACAACAAGAATAGTCACGTGAAAACAATGAAAGGCAACATGCAAAAATGAGAAGCAGACATATGACAAAGACAAGGCACTGATCGTGGTTAAGGATAACAGAAAATAACACAGGTGTTGGAAAATTTATCTTAATTATACCTTTGGCTTCAAATATGCCGTGAAGTTTAATTTAAATTAAAATGAATCATTCATACAAAAATACAAGTTTGTATTCGTTATGAATAACACATTTAAACAAAAACATATTTGGATTTGCCTTATATTTTTTCGTTTCGGATGCTACCTGAATTGTATCAAAGACAAAATGGTTTCCATGCCTGATGATGACCGGAGGAACTATCGCAAGTACTTGCTTATTTAAAGAAGACCTAATACAGTTTATAATTAAAAAAACAAACAAGGATCATAACATTCATCGAATGTTTAGTGGGTTAATGAATCTTTAAAATTTAGTTAGTTAAGGGATTTCGCCATTTTATATAATTAGCTTTACTAATTTTGTTTTTGTATGAATGAGTAATTGTGATATATATATATATATATATATATATATATATATATATATATATATATATATATACTAACAGTACTAATGCCATTACTTAACAAAACTAAAATGTGAATGTGACAGACGATCTAATCCATTAAACAAGAAAAATTTCCCAAAAAAGTAAAACAAAGAAAAAAAAACAAAACAGTTTTAACTACGTACTAAATTAAAGTGCACATCACATAAACAAACTATCTAGACGAAGCAAAAATGGTTCACAACGCGAAAACTCAACGAAGGACAGCTCGAGTCACTACTTAAGTTTCCCATTCGCGTGATCTTCAGGCGAATAGAACACACCCACACATATATATACATATATATATATATATATAATTAATAGATGTTTGCGAGATCTCAATTACAGAATTGAGTGGTATCCTTATAGTTGGTTTATTTTACTAGATCAAGCTAACTTAGATTAATAGTTATATTAAAGCGGCCTACGTGGCGTAGTTGCTGATAAGCTAGTCCGGCACATTATTTCTACTATAGATAAATCGATAACTCACTTTGCGTGGGACAAGTCTATTCGCCGATGTATTCGTTTTAATAGCTAGCCAAAACGTTTCTCTTGTTAGCAAAACAAAATGATGTAAGGCTTTCAACCGTTTTTCCATTTATTATACTGAGAGCTAATCAAAATACAACATCTATCCCCCGCCCGCCCGCCGCCCGCCTTTAGATGAATTACTTAACAGCCACACAACGGCGTCTGATTAATTCGGTGCTTTATGACACGTTTTAGTCAGCCATTGTCCACAATTTGTATATCAGATGGTATTACATTTTCACTATAGGTACAAGTGAATTAAGTCTCCCTACCCTTGGTGAAAGTGAATTATTTTCCCCCCTTGTTGAATGTGAATTTTTCCCACCCTTGGTGAAGGTGATCCAAATCACCCAGTCTTTTTAATATTCAGACACTCTCCCATAGATTCAATATTACTTTCAGCTGACATCTTAACTTATGAATATTCTGCCAAAAGCTGGATGACATGAACCTTCGTGAAGATCTCGTTTGGTTTATTAACAATGTGTTCCGTTGACATATTCATGCGAATATATTATTCCATATACACCTATCCTCTAGTTGAACTTGAAACCGCAGTCGGCCTAATTGTTCTTTCAGAACCCAAGACATCGATTTGGTTTTTATTTGAACATTTATCTGCTTTACTTCTTTTCTCATATGAAAAAAAAATTCATGGCAATTTATATTTGCAGACGTTTCAGTATTATCCACTTGAACGGTGGATTAATCTGATATATCAGGGCACACACTAGATCAAGTCGTGATCTTGTCTGTCGGTCCTTTAACATTATAGCCGGACCTAGTATTGATTGTAGAGTCAGGTGATACGAGCTTATTATTATTTGAAAGAAACTAGATTCAAGGTGACCTAGATTTTTATTCTATTTCTAATAATTGTACTGCTCCTAGCAAGTTCGTGTGATGATTGCTGATAACGCGAACATTGAACATGTTCCATGAGATTCGAGGCACAGCATTTCTTTCTCCAGTGTAAGTCAATCGTGATAACTTTTAATATTCCATGCAGTCACTTTTTATTCATGCACCTAATTAATATTTTCTTTCAAACTGTTGTCATCTCGTTTCTATGATGACATGCGTTGTTTTTTTGTTTTGTTTTTTAGCGGGGAGCAAAGTGACACGAACCAAATATTAATCATTTGTTCACTAAAAAAAAAATATGTATTAGGTTGGTGCAAAAATGTCATTTTTGACGTTAAAATTACGCCAGAAAACGACATTATTTTTGCACCAACCTAATAACATATTCTCTTTTGAAAGCTTATATTGTTCTTTCTTTCTTTCTTTCTATCTATCTATCTATCTATCTATCTATCTATCTATCTATCTATAGGCGGACGGGTTCCTCACACTAAAACAAGGAAAAAGTCCATATAAGCATACGTCCGCATATGCTTCTTTTCCGAGTTATTAATTTTAAAGAAAGTTTACGTTAGATGATATTGTGTTGCCATAAGATAAGGTTACATTTGTCTTTCATGTACATATGTGGCAAGTTTTCAAAGTTTAACGTATGTATTAGTGAGTTAACATAGGTTTTTCGTTTAATAATGGCAGGATATTCATACCGCGAGCAGACAGATATGATTTTTAAATACGGCAACGGCTGTATCAAATTGCATTTCCAGACCGAAGACAGGCGAGTTAACCAAGATTTGCCGCTGACCATGAAGAACATTATGCAGCCTGTCAGAGACGATCCAGTTATCAACACCCGTCAAGTGGACGTAGTATGCCGGACATCTTATAGTGCCGCATGGAGCGTACTTCCAGGTCAACGTCTGCATCCGTTTCATTAGTAACGTATGTAAGGTTTTTTCGTTCAATGATCACTGAGCACGGAAAATCTTTTGCCGATGTTTTATTGCACAAACTGCTGATCCGTAGTTTCTCTCTTCAGTCTTGTTTGTGAATGAGACAACATTTGGAAGGGATGGAATTATAAAATCACACCACCATTTGTTGTCGAATAGGAATTCTCCATAGTACAATAAAGTTAAACACGTCATCATTTTACGATTAAAATAGTGGGCTGGAATTGTAAGTGACTATCTAGAAGGCACTTATGTTCTCCCAACACATCTTACAAGAGCTGTCTACAGGAACTTTTTTCGAACACACTTCCAGATCTACTAGTGGAGGTACCCCTACTAATACGAAGAGACATACGGTTAATGCATGATTGCTCTCCAGTACATTTTAGACACATTGTTCGCGATGTACTGGCTGATATCTACCATGAAAGATAGATAGGTAGGGGAGGAACGGTTCTGTGCCCTGCACGTTCCCTCGACTTGAGTCATTTCGATTTTTATCTGTTGGGCCACCTAAAAATTGCTTGATGTAGCAGACATTAATAATGCAGAGACGGTTCGTCAACGTGACATGTGGTGCTGCTAAGCCATTCGACAGAAATTTGTATAAAAATGTAGAAAAATATTTGAAAGGGAATCCAACAGGCGCATGCGAGTGTAGAAGCAGGCGGAGGTCATATGTTATGAGTCGCTGTGTTGAGGCAAAACGACGGCATTTTGAACGTATGTTTATCATTTTTTGGAATGAAGAAATTTAGAAAAAACTATTTTTGGTAATTGACACAAATATTAACTACAGGACATTATTCTAAATAACGATAACTATGTTGTAGTTTATTTCTTATCTATATGTTTTAGAAGTCTTTTAGGGGATAATTATTTTTCATTTTTGGCTATCTGTACCAGTAATGCGTAGTTTAAATTTTAGTAACAATCACATTTTTAATGCCTTCCTACCACTTCTGCTTTCTTTCATTTTCCCCCAAGTCATTGCATGGGGTTTTAGATGGATGTAATCAACAGCAGCCCCGCTTTGCATTGAACTATTTAACTATCATCTGAACATAGCATTAAATATAGAAATGTATCTGAGAAAACGGAAGAATTCAAAATAAATCAAATAAATTGATTGTTAACAAGAATAAACTAATGAAGTATGCATTTATCTGTATGTGTGTGCATGTTTGAGCTATGAAAACTGTTCGCCTTATTATATGTGTGTGTTGTTCGATCTGAACAAACATAGATACATCACAGACACACAGACACACACACATATATATATATGTGTGTGTGTATGTGTGTTTGTGTTTGTGCAAGTTTGTGTGTATGTGTGTGTGAAATGATATTATTTTCTTTTAAAAGAACTGTCTCCGACGAAAATCATACAGCTTCTTGTTTCTGATTAGCAAAAAAAAAAAAAAACTTGGCACACAGAGGCACGGAGTATGAGTTTGATGGCCTATTTTAGTATATTTATGGGGTTACCTACCGTAGAGTAGTGGTGAAAAAATAGTTTTCACCAGGATTACTGTAGCGTTCTCTAATACATATATATATATATATATATATATATAATTGTCTCTCTCCGTCAGTTATGAAATTTTGTGCGATAATCTAAAGTGATATCCGCTAGTGATTTGCAAAGGAGGCAGAATATGGAGCAAGAGTAAGGATTGTGCGATAAGATCACTGTTAGATTGGCTCACCTTTTAGATCTTGCTCTCACTTCTTGAAGACGCTTCAGGCAAGCTGACTGAATATATGCTTAGTCCACTACAACACGTTGATCTCCATTCTACCCGCTCCAAGGCTAAGCGCTCGAGCCTGTTATGAGGTATATTGACAGCTGACAATTTACTTTTCAGGTTATCTTTGTATCTTAGCCGTGGGCGTCCTACATTCCTGTAGCCTTGATCTAACTGGGTGTACATTAGGATCTTGGGTATCCTGTATCAGACATTATCAGGGAAAGTTCAGTCCATCGTAACTGAGACTGTATGAGAAAAGTCTCGATTACTCCAATATTACACCTGCTAAACAGGTCTACGTTAGATGTTCTATCTTGAAGGTTAACTCCACAGATGGCACGCAGACAGCTTTTACGGAAAACATCCAGCTGGCGTATATGGTACATGTATGGAGTCCACGACTCTGAACCGTACAAAAGGATGGCGAGGACTACAGCAACATTTTTACTATCGAGTCGAATACCCCGCTCATTCCACAAGCGATGACGAAGTTCGAGAAAGCACTGGTAGCTTTAGCAATCCGATGCATGGTTTCATCATCTAAAGATCCACTGTAGTTGACTTTGCTACCAAGATAGATGAAATGCTTTGCATAGTTCAGAGATTTGTCTAATACTTTCAATGGTCTTTCTGGAAATTTGTAGACTGGTGGTTTTCGTTTCTCGCCACATATTATGTTGGTACAAAAATAATGTCGTTTTCTCACATAAAGTTGAACGTCAGAAACCGACATTATTTTTGCACCAACCTAATAATTGATCGGAGTAGGACAAGGTTGGTGCAATACTTCAGTTTTCTTTATGCTAAGTGTAAGATCAAATGATTTACATGCAGCAGAGAAATGATTTATTAGATGTCACAAAGGATGTCGCAACAAGAGCTGCAGCATCTGAAAAAAACAAATCACGAATAATTTGTGTACGAAGGTGGGTCTTAGCTAAGAGCGCTGATGATTGAAGAGACCAACAGTTGTTCGAAACTGAAACTTGACGCCGCTCTTTGAGTCTGCGAATGCATATTTCAGTAATATATATATATATATATATATATATATATAGTTAGTATTTTGTATATTTTTTATAATACTTCATCATGTCTAGATTTAGATTCCTCAACACAGACAAGCAGAAAAGCACGGAACGACAGTTTTCTCCTTTTTGGGACTCATCATCATTGCGAACTCCCTACCGTCACTGGATGATCTTTTTTCCTCTCACCATTGCTCAGTTGGGAAGACATAATGGGACTGACACAAAATAATTTTAACCTGTTCTCATTCTAGGTGAATAACTCCAGGGGTCCTTCAATGATTCTTACGACAAATCGTCTCAAATTGTTGAAACGTCTTATCTAAAAAACTATAAAAAGAAACTCAATTATTCTTTTTTTTTTTTTTTTTTTTTTTTTTAGATATTAAACATTTTGTTATCCCAAGATGTTACACAATATGGACAATTTTTTTGACACCCGGTATATTTTCTGATTCCTTTTGGATTTGATGGCTTGATGAATTGTAGCCTTTTTTAAGACTTTAATAAAAGAAATATAACCTCATGAAATTTTAATTGTTCGTGCCTATTATATTTATAATTATTGGTCTGTCTGACATAGTGCTCCCGCTGGATTTATATTCTTTTGGAAATATCCATATTAATCCCTTATATTCCATACCATTTTCTTGGGTATCAAGTAGAATCTTAATATGCATTTTTCAATGTTTTCTGACTTTCATAACCCAATATTTATCATAACTACAAATAAAAATTGACGCGAGTATTTGTCTTAACATCACTGTTATTTTCAACAAGTTTTGGCTCACATAGATGCTGGTCTTTATGAATTCAAGCTAACACATACATATTTTGTTTGTACATTTTTTTTTTTTTGGTAAATTAAGTTAATATACATTCAGTAACACAGATTTGCTTTGCAGTTACCAGTCTTATATTTTTCGCCATATTTCTTAGGGACTGCTATGCATCTCACTTATAGTTTTTAATCCGACATTATTTTTTTTATTATAACCGTTGCGTTTAGTGGATACAGGTGATTGAGTAGATATATCTAACATTTACAAAATAAATATAGTGTGTATTTTAATAAGAAATGGTTTTATATAAATATAAGTTTTATAGTAATATGAGATGATACCGGATTAAATTACTTAAAATTACTTTAAAAATTATTTGTTTCTATTTTTACTGCGAAGTTATGAAATATAAACTATAGAAGGTTGCATAAGGATATACCGACTTTTCAGAATGTTCTTCTATGAGGTCTGCCGTGGTACTGAGCGGTAAAGACAAAATATGCATATAACTACCTGAAGAAGCCTGGACACAGGGAAACTACGGATACAAAACCTCGTTGACAAGAAGTAAGTACGCAAACTGCAAAATCATTTCTAAACATATATGGGAAATTATAATCAAAATCTAAATTACAGCAGAAATATCAATGAAAATAAAACAGCATCATCCGACAACAATAAATAAAAAAACGGACATAACTATAACCCCACCCTGACCAAAACACATTACTAAATAAGCGATTAAATCTTAAAATGCAAACATCAAAACAAAAAAAATTACTAGGTTCAAAACTAAAAATTAATATCTTGTACATTACCACCCCATTAAAATTATAAATATATGTACTATATACAACTTACAAATATGTAACATACATTTTTAGAAAGACACTAACTAATACGAAAAAATAAGATAAACAAATCCGGAAAAATATATAAATATATAAACAAAACATCTTAATATAAAAATTAATAAACTACAAGGGCACAACTAAACATATGTAATAATAATAATAATAATAATAATAATAATAATAATAATAATAATAATAATGAAATGAAAACTTTGTAGATTCTATCGACAAAATAATAGATAATATGAAAAGTGTTGTATGTTCTATCGAAAAAATTCGATATTCCAAATAGAACCCAAGAAGCTTTCAGGGGAAATTGTAAACGAGTTATACAAGTCAAAAACACAACATCTATTGAAAAAGTGCAAAAATTTTGGGAGAATATTTGGAGCAACCGAAAGGAATATAATTCCAATGCATAGTGGATCAAGCAAGGAAGAACGAAGGATATAACTGTGTAAGAATGGAAAATATAACAAAGAATAATGCTAGGCAAACCTTAACAAAATCTCCAAAATAGAAATCCCTAGGAAAAGACATGTTATCCAACTCTCATCTGACACCAAGTGTACTGCCACTTACATATGCGAAAACGAATCTGTCAATGAGACTCCCGGTTGACCCTTCTCTGCTTTCTGTCCTTAATCCCCCATTCGCATGAAGTAAACAGTAATAACTATGGAGACAAAGTAAAAAGAAATCTGCTTAATCACCTATTCTACATAGATCATATCAAACTGACAATGAGTTGAAGGATATCCACGATATTGTCAAATGTTTAAGTGATGACATTGTTATTGATTTCTGATTAGAAAAGTTTGTAAAAGTAATATTGAAGAAAGGTGGAATTGCAGAAACATACTCCATCGATCTAGATCTTGTCACTAAGATTAGGGATCTGGAAAAAGAAGAAGCCTATAAATACTTAGGAGTCAATGAATGAGATTGAATATAGCGTACACAAATGAAAGTTCTACAGGCGTGTGCGTTTGGTGTTAAATACTGAACTGCATTGACAAAAGAGAACATCAGAAATATACACTTTGCGGCGCATTACTATTTCAACATCCTTAACAAGACCACAGGTGACATTACTCAAAAAAGCTTCACACTTACCACCGAATACATCACCCTAAGGCTGATGTTGAATGTCTGATGTGCCACGATCCGAAGGAAGCAGGGGATTTGTTCAACTGGAGCTGTCTTACAAAAACTCAATAATCGGTCTTCAGAGATCGCTGGAAGCTACAGAAGACACCATAATGATCTGTGTCAAAGAACATGAAAGAAATAAACTTTGTTCAATAATAAAGGAAGCAAATAAATTCAAAAGGGAATTTCTAGTGGGTGAAGTAGTGCAAATAAACCACACTTCATCTACTGCAGCGGCTAAGAAAACAAAATCAAATGCAATGAACCAAATGCATTAACGATGGTAAGATAAACCTCTCTGTGGTAAATATTCTTCCAGTACCAAACAGGCTGATGTAGATAAAACCCCGTACTCATCGGTGGATGCGTAGTGCAATTTCTAAAGTTTAAACGGAAAGTTTTATTCTTGTTACGCAGGATCAATTCTTGCTATCTAGAAATTATCGGGCATACATACTTAATGAAATACAAATAATTGTACTCATAGTTACAGCTCACACTAATGTGTGAGCTTTATCTATGCAAAATGTGTGTGATCTTAGGGTTTTTTTTTTACCAAAAAATGATCATTTATAAATGTCATGAAGCCAGTTTTCTTTAATCAATGCCGAAGTGATTAAGCACCTTACATGCCATGATCTGCTCCCTGACAAGCAATATGTTTTCCACTTTGCCCAATCTGCAGCTGAAGTGGTCATAGCCATAATTGAATTTATTTACCATTCATTTCACAAGAAAAGAGAAACTCATGCCGTGATTCTAGATAACTCTAAAGCGTTTGATAGGGTTTGGCATGACGACCTCCTTCGTAATTTTCAGGGATACTCTATTTGAGGACGATTATTTGACTTAATATAATCATTCCTATCAAACTATGTAATGAAGGTCATTTTTAACGAATTATACTCCAGTTCCTTTCTCACAAACGCAGGTATTCTTCAAGGCTCTATCCTGGGCCCTACTCTGTTCCTTATTTTCATTAACGATCTTCCATGTCATCAGTTTCCAAGTAGGCATCTATTCAGAAGACACTAATATTTTCTCCTGTTTAAATAACAAATCTGGTATCGCTGACAAAACTAACCTGGTCGTCGGTCTTGAAAATTCCTCTAATCGGTTGTTGACTTGGCCAAAAAATGGCTGGTTAAATTTAATGCCTCAAAAACAAAACTGCTCTTTTTTTACTCAGCATAGAGAACTCACCATAACGCCGATTAGAATGTCTGAGGCTTAACTCCACGAGAGCAACTTCTCTGCGACTTCTTGGTCTCACACTGCCCACTGACCTGAGATAGAACAATTACATTGAATGAATAGCTTCATCTACCGCAAGGAAAGTTGGTTCTCTATGTCGCGCCAGAATGTTTTTCTCGCTCGAGTCAATCCTTCAAATCTATAAATCAACCATTCACCCTTTCATGGAATATATCTGTCATATATGGTCTGGTGCCCCCTATTCATCTTAGGGTCCTCAATAAAATCAAGAGACGGATATGCAATGTGGTTAGCTCTGATCTGGCATCTCGTTTACAGCCTTTCTCTCACAGACGTGCCGTCGCTTTCCTCTTTTTTTTCTAAAAATACTTTCACAGTAACTTTTCCAAGGAGCTTTTTTCGCTAGTTCCTAAACTGCATGAATTTAAACGTGCCACTAGCTCGGCATCTCAGTCCCACCCTTTCACTGTCGAAACGATTAAATGTAGCCGTCTGTTCTAGACCAAAAGCTTCATGTCTCGCTCTTCCCGTCTGTGGAACTCCCTTGGTATTATTTGCTTCCCTGATAGCTATAATCTCCAACTATTCAAATGCAATGCCAATCGACATCTCCAGATGTTTTGATCTATTCCCCGTCCTTCTCTTCATCATTTCTTCTTTCACGCCTCTTTACTCTTGCTCCCAATCCCTGTAACCCCTTGCGTTCTAGTAGCATTCCTGTCTTGCTTGGGGTGAAAAGCTTAAAAAAAAAAAACATTGAGTGAATTGAAGTTTTCCAAGAGAAGCTTAACAACAATCACTATGCGACCTTAGATATTTTGATAATAGCATAAAACATCATAATGGTGGAAAATTAGTGGCGTAAGAGTGTCAGACTAATTAATATGGGCTCTTAGAATATTCCTAGATCTTACTTATTATAAAATCAAGGTTGTTTGTGCGTGTGTGTGTCTGTATCTGTTCGTTTATATATGGGATCGGATTTCCTACATTTTTCAACCGATTTCAACAAAACTTCACAAGACGACGTAAAATTACCCGGCGGTGGTTCTGACAGTGCCAAAAATTGGAAAAACACAATTGTTTTTTTGCACGAAATCAATTTGAAAACACCGATAAGGGCCATTTATGCAGATTTTTCGCAGTCTTTGGACGATGTTTTGTTACCGAGCCACCAAAACAAAGCAAATGGTCCAGTTTCTGATAGCACTGACACTTGGCTATCTAACAAGTACCAAATTGTTTGCAAGACTGTCAAAGCCGCTTGACCAGGGAACCATAAACGTGGGTAACAAGGGACAGGATTTAGCCCTGTAAACACACATTCAATGGCATAGTATGTACAGTTTTGGACGAGCATCAATCTTTTTTGCAATTTCCTTACACACACACAGCTTCGTACGACTAAGTTCGCGTGTCGATACCGAGACTGCTGCCTGCCCATTGGTCGCTTTCACATAGCTTGACCTTGGGACCTGTCCAATCATCGCGCAGGATTTCTCACACATTATAGCGCCCGAGTGATCGCGTGTCAGCTTATGTGTAAGTGTGCTCAAGGTCAACCACCTCTATTACATGACTCGGAGGTGCTTTCACTTTATTCGCCTAATTCGGACACCGCAAGTTGTTGATTACGTGTTCTAGCTGCTTTTTTGTTTTATAGTTCCAACCCAACCCGACACACATTAGCCAATTGTACTAAAAAACCATTTCTTTTTGGATTTAATCTTGGTTTAACATTTTAAATTTCCACTTTTTTAGTTTCGAGTTCCCCTTTTGTAACATCTGAACACATTTACTGGGTGTTCCCCATTTTCTGTCTACGTTAACAGTGCACGTTTTTCGTTTTAATTTGTCGAAATCTCTTTTTAAGCTTTACCCAATTTGACGTTTTTACTGTTAGGATGCCACCTAAAAGGAAACATTTGGGACAGCGCACGGCAGCTGGCTCCGCTGCTAGAGCAGCGAGGGCGAGTGAAACCCCTGAACAGACTTCTTTGAGTCTTTCACGGATGGCCTCGAGCTCAGCTGTTTGTTTATCTACGGAAAGCGCCGCTGCACGGACTGAAAGGTTGGCTTCAGCGTCTTCAACCATGTCTGCACGCCGCGTCATGCTTTCAGTTGAAGAACGTTCACTTCAGAATTCACAGGACACAGTCCGCGTGGCTAGATTGAGGGCTTCACAGTCCTCAGCAAAGAAAACCATTCGCCGTTTGCGGGATGTCACCGCCAAAGCATGCTCCAGGGTTTTAGAAAGCCCCGAAATGCCCTATCCACCACGTCTGCCAGAGCCTTTCAAAGCCCTGCACAGACCACTGTTAGAAATGCCCGTTCCACCGCGTCTGCCAGAGCCTTAAAAAGCCCTCCCCAGACCACTGTTCGTCTCGTTAGAAATGCCTGCTCTAGTACATCTGCTAGAGCCCTATAAAGCCCTGCACAAACCACTGTTCGACGTGTTATAAATGCACGCTCTACTGTCTGCCAGAGGCCTAGGAAGCCATGCACAAACCACTGTTCGTCGTGTTAGAAATGCCCGCTCTACTCCGTCTGCTAGGGCTGAGGTAAACTCTAAAGTACGCCATCAACGGCTCGAAAGCATTAGCATCTTAGAGCTTCTTTGAATAGTGTAACTTCGCTGTCTGCATCATTTTGGTCAAATGCCGCATACAATTATGACTGCACTGTCAACTATTCCGCTAGGAGAGACATACAAATAGGGGTCATGGATAAAGTTTTCACTTTTTGCAACGCAAAAAAGTGGGCCGGTGAGCAAGCTGGGCTTTGTTGCTCTGGGGACAAGATCAAACACCTTTCTTTAGACGAACCTCCCCAGCCGCTTAGGGACCTCCTTCTGGGGACAACTTCGGAGTCAACGCATTTTCTTGAAGCAATACGGAAGTACAACTGTTGCTTCCAGATGACGTCTTTTGGTGCGAAGGCTATTAGTGAGGGGGATGTATGACTACTTTCAAAGTGCAAGGCCAGGTTTACCACTTAATGGGATCACTTTTGGCTGATCAGGGAGAGCCACCTCAATTCCTACAAATTTATATTCCCGCTGACTACAACGAGCAGGTTGATGCGCGTCTCGGCATTCTGCCTAGCGATATTTCCGTCGGTCCCCGTAGAGATATTCTGTTCCGTCTACAATACATGCTTCACGAAACTAACAGTTACATCCGAAGCTTAAAGTTTGCATTGCAAAACAACTATTCGCCCTCTTTCAGCGTTGTCGTCAATGCAGACAGACGGCCTCACGGTGAGCATGAGCGTCGCTTCAATGCTCCTGCGTGTAATGAAGTCGCCGCAGTCATCCACGGTGAGGAGCATAACAGCCGTGACATTGTCATAAAATACCGGGGCGGTGGTCTGCGCCGCATCAGTGAAACCCACAGTTCATACGACTTGCACAGGTGCCGTCAACTATTTCTTGAATTCGCTGTTGACATGGCTGCAAAAATGGAGTCGGAGAGGTTAGGATTCATCAAGGGAAACCAATCCAAACTTAGAACCGACACCTACCTTCACCTTCGTGCTGGTCTGCGTTCTGATGGTGTCCCACGGAATCTCGGCAAACCGTGCATTTTGAATTCCTCTTACAATGGTAGCCCTCGATAGATGCATAAAAGGACACAATACGCAATGACCTATGTCCGTCATTACGGGCGGCCTGATTTATTCGTCACGTTCACGTGTAATCCGAAATGGGTTGAAATCACACACGAACTTTTTCCAGGTCAGCAGTACTCACACTGCGCTGACCTAATTGCCCGCATTTTTCGGTTACAGCTGTGTAAGCTTATGGATTTAATCCTTAAATGGCAAGTCTTCGGACGTGTTAAGTGTCATATGTATACAGTGGAATGGCAGAAACACAGTTTGCCTCATGTCCACATTCTGCTGTGGCTCACTGATAAGGTTGACGCAAACAAAATAGACGATTTTATTTCTGCTGAAATTCCAGATCCTGCGCTGGATCCTTTGCTCCACAAATTCATTAAAAACATAGATACACGTCCCCTGTGGCGCGAATTACGAATAAAGGTCATGATGGTCAAGCGGCCCTATTTGCGTAAAGGGTTACCCCCGTAATTTTATCTCAGAAAGGCAGAGTGCGACGGATGGTTACACACTGTACAGACGTAAAAGCCCCGCTGAGGACGGCAGAACTGTGACAGTTAAGGGGCACACTCTGGACAATCGTTGAGTGGGTGGTGCCTTATTGCCCGTTGATGCCCAAGACTTTTGGAGCCCACATAAACGTTGAATACTGCCACTCGGTTAAGTCATTAAAGTACATCTCCAACTACGGTAATAAAGGCAGCGATGCTGCTGTTTACGGTATCCGGCGCGACAACTGCGTTGACGAGGTGGCCGATTACGTGACTGGACGCTACCTCAGCAGTAGCGAGGACTTTTGTCGAATTTTTGGATTCCCCATAGACCAAAGGGCTCTAGCCATTGTGCAGCTTGCTGTTCACTTAGAAAATGGAGATAGGATGTACTTCACCGAACAAAACGCCCAGCAGGTTGCGAAAACCCTAAAGACACAACCCTAACGGCTTTCTTAAAATTATGCTCAAAAGATGCTTTTGCCAAAACATTGATATACCCACAAATCCCGTCCTACTACGTGTGGTCAAACAACCGGGGGTTTCGGCGAAAGGCTGGCGACCCTGTCGAGGCTAAATCCCGATGTAAGGTCTAACTATTGCCTTGGACGCGTTTATACTATGCCCCCCGCAGACAGCAAGAGTGCTTTTACATCCGCCTTATACTTCATGAAATTGTTGGGCCAACGAGTTTCACAGATATTCGCACTGTCAACGGCATAGAGTGTCAGTCTTATAGAGAGGCATGCTTCCGTTTGGGATTGCTTGAAGACGACTCCCAATGGGATGCAGCCATGGCGGAGGGTGAACTTCTCAGAACGCCACCGCGGCTTTGAACGCTGTTCGCTATTTTGTTTTTGCGATGCGAACTGAGCGATCCTCTGTCGCTCTGACTAAAGTAAAGAGAATCCATGTCAGAGGATGTGCTGTTCTCCGTTCAGCATAACAGCCCAGGAGTTGAACACGGTTTCACTGACTTCATATTCAACAGAGCGCTGATGGCCCTAGAAGATGTTGTTTTCTTTACCAACTTACGGTTTACTACCACCGTTCGGAGACGGTTTTGATACTGTACCAATTGAGTTATTGCGGAAAACATACTACTCCATCGAGGGGCTGAACGCATACATTACCGAAAACGAGCCCAAAACTATACCTGATCAGAGGGTTGCTTCCACTACCATAACAAACAGGGCAAACGCCTCCAGTTGAGGTATATACTTTTTAGATGCCCCCGGAGTTACTGGAAAAACTTTTGTTACTAAATTAGTCTTGGCAGAGGTACGGCGTCCTGGGGAGATCGCTATTGCTGCAACTTTGCTATCGGGAGGTAGAACCACTCATTCGGCTTTTAGATTGGCGCTTGATCTATGCCGGTCACAAACTCCTCTCTGCAACATAACAAAGAATTCGCCACAGGATGAAGTTCT
This sequence comes from Acanthosepion lycidas, assembly GCA_963932145.1. Taxonomy (NCBI): domain Eukaryota; kingdom Metazoa; phylum Mollusca; class Cephalopoda; order Sepiida; family Sepiidae; genus Acanthosepion; species Acanthosepion lycidas. Next base: position 121,635,545 of record OZ010574.1, on the reverse strand, counting down.
GCGGAGATGCAAACTTATAGTTTCGGATGAGTGCACGATGGCACACATGGGCACCCTTGAGGCACTTGACCGAAGTCTACAAGACATCCGTGACTCCTCCGACCCCATGGGTGGAGTAACCCTTCTCCTTGCAGGCGACTTTAGGCACACTCTATCTGTTATACCTAAAGGTACACGCGCTGATGCTGCCTGCGCCTGTCTGAAATCGTCTGCCCTTTGGCGTCACGTGGAGACTCTTAAACTGAGCACGAACATGCGTGCCTACTTGAATGGGGACTCCAAATCCGGTGACTTCGTACGAGACCTTCTTGCTCTTGGAGAGAAGAAATGCCATCTGACACACAGGGTTTTGTGCAGATGGATCAGCTTGCCACCACTGTTGAATCACCGGATGAATTGATGAATGCAATCTATCCACTAATTTTGCCGATGCCGATTGGCTTGCTGGGAGGACCATATTTGCACCGAAGTACAGTACAGTTGATTCCATCAACCTTAAACTGCAGGATTGCATTCCCGGGCAATGTCATGTTTATAAGTCCATCGACAGAAATTCCCATCCATCTGAATTAGCTGAGTATCCCATAGAAGTTTTGAAATCCCTTCAGCTGTCCGGAATCCCACCTCATATTCTTAGGCTCATAGTTGGTGCTCCGATTATGCTAATCAGGAATTTGCTCCCACCTAAACAGGGCAACGGGACTCGCCTCATTATTAAATCCTTTTCTCCGAACCTGATTGAGGCGACCATTTCAACTGGCTGCGGCAAGGGGGAAGTCGTTCTGATTCCCAGGATGCATCTTCTGCCGTCAGACGCAAGCATACCAATCAACTTTCGTCGCTCACAATTTCCCGTGAAGATTTGCTTTGCTATGTCCATTAACAAATCACAAGGACAGAGGTTTAGCATCGCAGGTCTGCATTTATGCGAGCAGTGCTTCACTCACGGCCAACTTTACGTTGGGTGCTCACAAGTTGCATCTAAGGACAGGGTTTTCATTTACTCTCCCAACAACTGTGCTAGAAACATAACCTACACGGAGGTCCTGTAGTCAACCCGCCCGGTAGCGTATAAGCTCCATACACACATATGCATTCCGATTGCATGGTAATATTTTTGTTTGTCGTATTGGTTTTAATGTTAGGTCGTCGTAGTCTCCACTTGCCATTGCGAAGACATCTTTGTAAAGGTTATCCAGCTCTTTTGCTGCCTTCTGACTTTCATACCTTCACCCGCCATCATCGCGTTTGTTTGTACACTATGATAACCTCACCGTATTCAGTTGCAACACAAGCTGCTAGACACATGAACACCGGCATTAGACATGATTGCTCCACTAAAGTTCCGGTTTTATTAAGAGTTGATCGGAGCACCTGCAGTTCGTACCGGTGCATACAAGCACATTCACACTTGAGAAGCTTCGGAGTTCGTTTGTCACAAAACTCGAGTGCGTCTACGAAATTCAGGCTTCTGCTTCCATAAACACTTTACGGCTTCCATGGGTGAAACATGTCAGCCATACAGCTCTATTGTTTTGTTTGTAGTCGTGTAAAAAATCCTAAAAACACAGGCCAAGTACGGCGACCCCGGCCGGTTTTCATAAGCTCTCTGCCGTAATGTTGACTGCGACTGAAGAGAAGGCACTTCTCCATTGCAATTGAGGCGCTTGGCCGTACGGCGACCCCGGTCCGTTTCCATAAGTTCTCAGCCTGATGTTGACTGCGACTGAAAAGATGGCACTTTTCCATTGCAATTAGATGCTCGGCCTTACGGCTACCCCAGTTGCGGTTTTAAGGCTTCTCAGCCGCGATGTAGATAGTGACTGACCAGAATAAAGGAAGTTATATCACAGAAATTTTCTTGCCATGACACCCCGTCACTATTCGCTCTTCTCTCGGTTTTACGGTTCTGCTTTGTGGTCGTGGCAGCGGCGTCTTTTGGGTATAAGACGCGTCTTTTAGTTAGACAAGCGGTTTGTTTGTGATTGCGCACGGTACTTACTTTATGTCTATGGCCTCCTCACGGCACGGTTTCCCTTCAATCCCTATGTACGTTGCAACTGAATCGTAGTTTCTTGACTACTTACCACAAGTGCTTCCAGTAATGCTTAACTATCCAATTGGTTAAAGCAGTAACTTCTGCCAGCTTTTATTCACATATGTCTTAGCAATGGTAAATGACTGATGTTACAAAGGCTTTCCGTTACTTCCTTCGATACCTTCGAATACTTAGGCCTGCATGGTGTCTACATAAACTTTGTGTGCATTGCGTTTCAACGTTTTCTAGAAACTTAGTTCCTGTCAACTTACAAAGCACATCTTTCAAAGCAACAGCCGTCCCCAACACTTACTGTTAGATCTCCGAGCAACGCCGAGCTCTACTGCTAGTAAATAATAAGTTTAGTTTATATAAGATAATGATAGCGTTTGTAACATTTTGTAGTACAGAAGAGGAAAAAATAACAAAAAATAGGTTGCATGATAAACACGTCAGTAATCAATCTCGGAGTGCTATATATGGTGCGTTTGTAAGGACATTTACTTTAGTCTGGTACAAGGCTACAAAAATTATGGTGGATGTAGTTATCACTTAACCGAGAATATTGTCAAAACCTTTTCGTGTTTGATATTCGCTTTATGGTCAGTAAGTGGGATTTTATAACTCGGTTGAATTTCTCACCAAATTAATTTTATAATGAAGGCAATATGGATAATTACAAACTATCGAGTAAACTATTTGACGCTTTTGTATAAATGGATAGCAGACCGAGATGCCGAAGAGTGTCAAGGAGATAAACATTGTATAGTGCTGCAAGAAAGAAGGTGAGGAAAGCCATGATCTTCTATGTACTAAAGGGAGTCACATGAAAGAATCTGGAGCGCAGATTTAAAGTGTTATTAAGAATATAAAGATCGCAAGAGATGCATGGGAAAAGAGCTGGTGAAGAACCATGATCACTGATATCCAGAAAGAACGAAAGAAGGGGTGATAACCAAACAAACAATACTTAGAAAACCTAAAGATAAGAAAATAAGGACAATTATGATCGCTCACATCCTGAACGGACACACCATATAGAAGGACTGCGCGGTATCTTAAGAGATCAATCTATGCTTAGAGGGCACATGAGACGGAAATCTATTAAGTCCTAGTTTAAGAAAGACGCTATGGATTCATCACTTTTTAAGTGAACACAGCAGCTTCAGCTGGAATTTGAAATCAGCATGCCTAACCTATTTCTTCGCCGACAATTATTACGCGAAGCACACATCCTCAAATACAAATATATCTAATATTTACCTGTACGTGAAGAGACGAAAGGTATTGGGAACAGTAAGCTAAACATACCTGTTGGGAAGGACTTACTAATCTTGTAAGTGTGTCTTTCCGGGTAACGTGAATTAGCGGCTCGGAAAGAGAAATTGGCGATCCGATTTCGAAACTTGGCCGGGTTCGTTATGCTCTTTCGCACAAATATCTGTGAATCAAATATGAATCGATCTCTTCTCGCATCAACTAAGAGAAAAATATCAAAGCAGATGGGTTTCTCCAGCCTCGGTTGGCAACCAGTCTAGGTGAACAAATCTGAATTCGAAATCGGTTTGTGTGCTAATGAGCTACAGCCTGGGTTGGCTATATATCTATAGATATGCAATAAGAAAAGCTGTCCCTCAATATCCTGGCCGCTCGTGAGGATGTTTCAACCTGTAAAAGTACCCAATGACTGAAATTATTTAAGTCAAGTTTGTTGTTCAGTTGGCGGAGTTAATACGTAATTAAAAAAAAACAAAAAAAAACTGGGTTTTAACATCTATATTCTAGCATCTGTGAGAGATAAGAATCTGTTTCATATAAGGTAGTTATCCTGAGGTGTTCGGAATAGTAAGATTTATACAAGGTTATTTTCATTCAGATGGAACTTAACAGACACAATATACATCATAAGGTGTTATCTAGTACAATCGAACTGGTGTGTGGGATGAGTTAGCCAAGCATCGCACACGCAGAGAGACAGTAGAAAGCATCACTGTGCAAGCATAAAAGTGTAGGCATCCGTATGTTTTTTAAGATTTTTCAAGAAAATTAATAAGTAGTGTTTAAGCAAGTATAAAAAGGAAACAGATGAAAGTGTTAATTTTGAACTGGAACAGGTGCACTTCTAATAAATCAAATCTATTAGGACAAACATAGATTGTTAACCCCCTCTTACTAAACGTTTCATTTTTTTTAATTTAAAATCATCTACGTTTCAAACACAAAGAGAACGGCAGAATTTCTTGGGATGGGAAATTATTTTTAAAAGACATGCTGAGAAAAAAATCTTGAGGAAATAAATAAAGAATAAGTTTGGATTTTAAAAATGCAATGTTTCCTTCCAGACGTTGGTGATCTGACTTTCTACATATTCCTTTTACGTTATTGTCAGTGAATTGTCATAACTCCTTGGGAAATATAGTGGGGTGCATAGAGAAAGCATGGGCGCTTCTTCATGGTGTAAAGTTTAGAAAGCTTGTCTCCTAAAGCTCAATTAAGACAGTGCAGTGAGTTCAATCCTCAATGGGTACTCCACTCTTTCGGAACCGTGCCACATCTATGCTACGCTTAGTAAATCGCTACACCCAAAGAGAGCGAATGATATAGTTGCACGTGTATATAAGAATGTATTTAAACCTCTCCAAGTAAACGAGAATATGCTACAAATTATTTGCATATTCCGCTTCCTAACTTCAGTATTTCTGTAGCCATACATTAGAAGACTAATTTTAGGAAGTGTGCAAAACCGGACACTTTTCAGTACTCTTATGAAACATTATTGGAAATTAACTTGATGTTGTATTCCAGTAATCCGGCATAATCAAAAGAAAAAATGATTTGAAATGAAACATGTATTCCGCCCAGCGTCTAAAACAGTTAAAAATCAAAACCACCTTAAAATATATTGTTGTAGAAATTTGTTTTCAACTAATTTCTTTCAGGTTTGTAAATTATTAAAAAACTAAGTGAAATTTTAGCAATATATGTTTTGGTTTGTTTTCAGTATACTTATCCATGTTTGCAAGCTTAAATCAATTCCATTTAAATATTTCCAAGGCTTTAGTTACTATAAAACAGGCCCAAAATAAATGATTTACATTGAAAAGGATTATGCCCGGTCTATTTTCAAACTGGGTAGAACTCATTGGTCTTGAAAGCTGCGTTATTCTATCTCTCACTTACTTCAGAAGTCGAACATTGAAGTCAGTGCCAATGAAGCGACTCGCTCGACCACCATAGCAAATGCACAATACATTGTTCATTGCATATTGATAAATGTATTTTTCTCAATATGAATCAATAAATATATTAATATGAACATTAAATCGTTGACTATCTTAATATCTAGCAATTTTCATCTGTGATTACTCACTTATGAACATATATACTCCTGTATGCTAGCGATTCAGTTTCAAATATGTCAAATTAACTTTTTTAAAAATTGTCTCGTATGTCGTACGAGAGATTAGAGGAATATGTTGGATGTGTCAAATTTTCGTATCCCAATTCGGTGATCTGCTGAATCATCCTGACGACGTATGGTCGAGCATTGTCATGAAGCATAATTGAATATCGTTGATTAACTAGTGCAAGTCGTATTTTGATTAACTGAATTCGCAGTTCATCCGGGTGCTGGCAGTAAACTTCGTCAGGGATATTCTGGTTAGATTAGAGAAAGCTGTAATGGATAGCCCCAATGGCAGATCACCACAGAGTCAATATTAATTTCTGTTGGCGCAATTTCGGTTTTGGAATGTGTTTCAGTCCTTTGCCATGATCAAGTCATTGTGCCGATCATTCATGATAGTCATAAAGGATATATTTCACATAACAATGCACTACACGATCAAAAAACCGATCAATCTATTTTCACAAATGCAGTATCGAACAAAAAACTAACTAAAACTCATTTAAAATCCATTTATCAATGTTCTTCACCTTATCAAATTTCTTGATATGGTTTGATATGGTTGACATTCTGACACAGATATCTGAGATTTTTCTCTGACACTTTAATGCGGTTTTTCAATTAATATTTTCAGATGTTGATTTTCAATTTCACACGGACAGCCTTTCCAGCTTCACCTTCAAGACACGTATCATCAATGTAGAACTTCAGACCGCAGCACCGTACTGTCCGATTACAACTGCAGCCTTTATCCCATGTCCTGTAGATGTTGGTAGCAGTTTGATCAAGCTTGAACTTATGCAAAGAAATGAAAACGCGTCTCTTCCTTTTTCATTTTGGAGAGGAGGGGATTTATAATGTTTTAAGGTAAATTCGGAAAGAGATTTCTTGACAAATTCACAATGAAGACACGTTATCATTAAAAATGAGTAAATATATTTTTGTACCACGATTATAATAATAATATTTACCCAGGAGTCAAACCCGAAGACAATTTTCCGTTTTCTGCTTTTGATTTTTATTTTCTTGATATTTTTTTAATAGCAGATCGGATCTCCTATCGCTCGATCCATATTCCTCCCTCTTTACTTTGAACAGGAGTAGAGACACATCCATGTTTAGGAAAGAGTTCCCGGTTCCTTTCCTTTTTTCAGGCCTTAATAGTGGTGTTGTCATGAATCTTCTGTGATATGTATGGATCGTGGCAATGTCTCTTCATTCTGAGGGTACCAGATTGGCGTTTTTCTGGATGCTGCATCCGACTGGTAGTTAGGATCCCGAAATCTTATGTTGCGGATGGAAGGGTATCCCAGAAAACACTTCGTGCCAATCTTCTGCAGCGTGTAACTGTTTCTTTTCGAAAATCTTCTGGCATCCAAGATCTCTGTGAAACTAATCTTAACTCTTCAATCCCTTCCTCTGATTTCTAGATTCCTGGTTGCGTTCTCCTCCTTAGAAATGACTCAAAAGTTATCATTCATGATCTGACATTGCATGTCTGCAGACATCTCCTTCTGGTTAGGAAACTCTCTCTTCCATCTCCAGATCATTCTTACGTGTGTCTCCATCTCTCTCTACTTAACTGAGGCAGTTATCACTTCCTTATATCCCATTCCCCTTCTTCCCAAGACTGTTGTGTGCTACATAGTATTTCCAATAATATAGGCAAGGCCTTCTCCATACACAGACTTGCAAACATATTCGTGTTCGGTGATTTAATGCCTACTATCCCAGATGTCTTACACGTTCTATCACTGACGTCGCTATCATCCAATCCCTTAATCATCAATCTCTTACGTAAGTTGTTGATTTTCTCACGATTTTCCCCAGTAACCTTGGCAGAAACACCTATCTTCTCGGTCTCTTTTTTATCTTCATATCTGACTATTGTCGTACTACGCAACTCTGCCCTCTTGGCAACTCTGATCATGCGGCAGTGTCTGTAGACATCACCTTCAGTTCTCTTACTAGCCAAGAACCCTATACCAGCTGAATATCTTTTTGTTATCAATGAGCAAATTGTGATTCGTTTCGTAATTTTCTTTGTGACGTCCCTTGGAGTGAAGTTTTTAATCCTCCTGTTCAAAAATGCGTGCCTGTGGACTCCTCCTTGGCGAAAGACGGCATCGGTGCTTTCATTCCAGCCAGGAAATACCAAGTTAAACCGCGTTAATCTCCTTGGATTTCATTTGAACACTAGGCTATTATAGCTCACAAGAGTCACTTCTTCAGGGTGTATCAGAGCAACACGTCTGATTGCAACAGACGTCTCTTTGTCTCTTCTCGTAATGTGTGCAAGTGTGTCCTCAATGAAGCGAAGTTACTGTTTGTTGATAGATTGAAACGGCGTCTCGCATTTTCGGTTCTAGAGATTATTAGTGTCTCTGTAAGAGTTTGCTGGACAGCAGAAAATTTTCAATTCCTCCTCTATTCAATCAATTCGAAGTTTTGACATCCACAGCAAATAAGATTGAAAACTTTGCTCGGAAATTCTCTTCCTACTCAACACTCGACTCATCTGGAGTAGCCATACCTGATTTTCCCCCCAAGAACTGAGGCTCGACTGAGTGATATGCGCATAATCCCCTCACTGGTCTCGGATATTATTTCTAAATTAAACTCTCATAAGGCAAGTGAAGATGAAGGCATAATGCCGTCGTCCTAAAATAATGTGTTCTCTCCAACCTCTATAACTATTACGCCACTGATACCTACTTTCCAGCTTGTTAGAAATTCTCTGCAGTCCCTGGTCTTTAAGAACTCTGAAGAACATTCCCATCCATATAAATGTCACCCTATTCGTCTCCTGCAGCTATGTGAGGTTTCAACGAATGCTTAAGTCGTTAAGCATCTCACCACTCACGGCCTACACCCTGACAATCAATATGGATTCCGGTTTACTCGGCTGACGTGCTTACTGAATATGTATATCAAGCTCTTGATATAATGGCGAAAGGCATTTGACAGGTTTTGGCATGCTAGTCTTCTATGTAAGCTTAATGGCTACGGTATTACATGATGATTATTTGATTTAATCCAATCATTACTATCAAATTTGTGAAATGTAGTTTGTTTTGAATGGGATGGCTTTCAGATCCTTTCACGCAAACGCGGATGTCACTCATGGCTTTATTTTGTCCTACGCTGTTTCTGATTTTCATCAATGATATTTCTGATGTCACCAGTTTCCAAGTAGGCATTTATGCAGTTGACACAACCATTTACTCTGATCTCAATGACAAATCCGTTAAAGTTAACAAGGTCAACTTGGCCGCTGGTCTTGAAAAGAACCTCCAATCAGTGAGTAATTGGGGCAGGAAATGCCTTACAAATTTTAATGTCCCCAAAACTAAACTGTTCTCATTTAACCACCATAGAAAAACTTCCTTGTCCGTCATCAGCATGGCTGGTGTCTCAGCTCCAGGGAAGTTTCTCACTGTGCCTTATTGGTCTCACATTTTCAGCTGACTTGAAGTAGAAGAACTACATTGAATCAATAGCTGCATCTACTGCAAACAACGTTAGTTCATTATGTCGTGCCAGAAGGTTTTTTTCATCATAGTTCATCTTGCATATCTAAAAAATCTAACATTCGACCTTGAATTGAATACTGTTGCCATATCTGGCCTGGTTCCCCTGCTGTTCATTTCTAGGTTCTTAATAAAATTCAAACAAGGATCTACAATGTAATCGTTCTTGACTTGGCATCTCAACTTCCGTAACTTTTTTGCAGGTAGGTTGTGGCTCCCGTCTGTCTTTTCATAACAACGGCTCTGACGAGCTTTTTTTCCCCTACATGAATTTAAGCGTGCTACTAAATTGGCAACTAGGTCCTACCCGTTTACTTTTGAAATTATTAAATATAACCGCCATTTCTACTTCAGTAGTTACTTTCCTTGCACTTCCCGTAAGTAGAACTCCATACCTCTTATTCTTCCATGATAACAGCAATCTTCAAAAAATTAAATGCAACATCAATCGTCAACTTCTGTTGTCTTGAACTCTGTTTATCTTTTATACTTTCCCTATAACCAAACTTTTCTCTCACTTTCACTCGTACTAGTGGCATTCCCGTCTTGCTTGGAGTGAAAATATTGAAAAAAAATAACAGAATTAAAAGGATTATTTTAAAGTTGGAGGTTCTATTCAGAACAATCTCATATATGTATTAGCTCATTCAGACTGAAAAATGAGTCTGACTTATAAACCGATTGCCAGCAATGGTGTCAATCAAGAAATATACTTGTGTTCAGATTTCGATTCTCTTTAGATTCTCAACTGTTTCCTCTCCATACATAAGCATAGTAAATATCTAAATTGTTTACACAATTTTTTTTCGGTCATAATTTATTCCACCAAGATCGCTCTCTTTGTCCATTAGGTAATTTTCGAATTGATTCAAAATACATGTTTTTGTGTGTTGACTTTAAAACCAGGCTTTTCGAAAATTCATGCCTAGAGAAACCTACCAGGAATTTTCAGACATGAAAACGAGTTGGATGGTTAAATTGTTTATTCTGTTACCAAAATTTAATTCAATGATAAAATCATCAGAACAACTGAATAATTAAGAAAAATATAGTTAACGTGATCACATTGTTACTTATAAATGCAGAGATTTTCTTGCATTATTTAAAAATATATCAGTTAATTAAATTATAATCAATAATTTGTAAATAAAATAACTATCTGTGAACTTACAATGAGATTTATAAATGAGATGTTAAAATAAAAGTCAACTATATTGATGTAAGAAACGATAAAAAGTTATGGCAATAAAATAAACCGCCTATACATAAAGAAATATTGAATATAATATATATTATATATGAAGGAAGAAAGAGAAGGCAGAAGATGGTAGACTAAACATTTCCCTGTTGAGGTTGGCAGCATAATTACGAATTAAGAAGATGGCTTCAACTCAATAGAATGAAGCAGAAAAATATGTGTAAACTGAAAGTTATACAAGCAGCAAGGCACTAAAAGTGGCTCAAAAAGAAATGACGAAAGTTGCCGAGAAAATGACCCCAAAAAGGACGCATAGAAGTCAAGGGACTCTAAACAAGTCTGACAAAGTGATGGGGAATCACATCTGTGAGATTGTATTGATGGTAGTTCTGTTGGGTGGTGTTGTTACTGCTGGGTAGTGACCAGTAGAATCCGTATGGGGCAGGACCCAAAACGGAGCGTAATTTCTCCAGATGACACTGGGGGCATTGTGTCACCTAGTACACAGAATATTCTAGCGGTAGTTTTTACAGTAGGAAACTTTTTTTAAAATTCACACACACACGAGCGCACTGTAAAAGAGACAAACTGGACGAACATTCAAGAAAAAATCTCGATGACGGAAAGAAAAAGAGTAAAATGCAAGCATTACCTATTTTACACCAAATTAAAGCGCTCAGCGCCTACACTAACATGACAGTGAAAAAAATGTTCACAGCTTCAACCCACAAAAGTTCGAGTCACTACTCAAGTTTCACGTTCTTTCGATCTTCAGGCAATTATATATATATATATATATATATATATATATATATATATATATATATATATATCGAGTAAGAATAAGAGAGAGAGAAAGAAACAGATATATAAAAAGAGATGTGCCGTAATGGTTACTCTTACGCTTTTTTTCACACATATATTGTTCTTGTTTAATTTTTCAACCTCTAAATCTCCAGGCATATTGAACGAAAGTAAAAATGACTCCCCTATCTTCAAAGGGTATTTGGAAGTAATGACAGCACAATCAAATCTCAAAATTTTAAAACATTTTGTTTAACCCACTCATTCATTGATAGAATTTTCTCAGTGGTACAGTAAAGATCCTTAACATCAAATGCTCGAGCTAGAGATTGAATGAAAAATCCTGAAATGATCCTTGTAATAGAAGAGGTTGTCTAATAAAAATCACCTTTCTATTTTCCAGTAGCGTGTTGAGACTATTGTGATTAAAAATAAATCTCAGAAACCAAAATTCATTAGTATTCGTCTGTGTTCACATCTGCTATTTCTTTTATAAAGACTGATAATGACTAATTTAAATCCATTGAGGAAGATTAATGTAAAATGATTATCCAATACTTGTTAAAGATTAAGGAATTTATCAACCAGTTTAAAATATCAAATGACAAAAAACTTGACTTAGACATGAAAACTCTGTGTTTCATATCTAGCTTTTTAAAAATAAAGAATTGTTTAATTGTAAAAATAGTTAATACATTATTTTACTGTTAAATTGGGACGCACCTGTCTACTTTTCAGGGTGCATTAGTGCGCCCAAGTTTACCGCTTGAGGAAAGGTTATCTAGTGGCACATGAAATATAATAAAATAAGTTTTGTAATACAGTTGTGTGCATTAATTACACAAGTCTTATAAGGTCACCAAAGCCGCTACATTTTTGTTGTTCAGTCTTTGTGTCGGAGAGATTTCGTTTAGATTTCTTTATGATGTGGATTAGGAGTGACGTTAATCATTCCCTGAGAAAAATCTTAACCGAACAAAAATTCTGATCGAAAGTGAAATACAATGTAATGCTGTGCTACAAAACATAATCATAATCAAAGAATAGCCTGTTCATTCGCATTTCCTTAGAATCCTGTTTGCGTGATGTTGTTCTACACTTTGAGGCTTATATTTAATACATGAGAAAGCCTGTAGTCTTTGCTTCAGAACAGTCGTCACTTGCAGAGGTTTCTTTTTCCAGTAAGAAATATATATATATATATATATATATATATATATATATATATATATATATATATATATATATTGTAACAGATTTTGTTTTGCTAGCGTGTCTTCTGTATCCATGAGCATATGCGTTCATTGGTTTCATTTTGTACGTAATTGACTGAAGGAATTACGCATTGTATTTGTACTTGAGATGTAAAACTTATGTGAGAGTGAAGAATTTTGAAAATGCGAGCACTTCTTGCGTTTCATATATGGATGGGTACGAATTGACAAATCTGCTTAAGAAGCGAGAATTAAAAATACGCATGAAGTATTTCCAGTAAAGATCTTAAAAATCCATTTAAAACAAAGCTGACACTGATAAACATTTGCGTAGAGGGTTATTATTTTTATCCCATTCATAGAGACGATCATGTCTCTCCACAGTTTCCGTGTCTGTAAATGTGAAATTGCAAGTTGGAAATGTTGCTGAAGTGGATTCTCGTTACATTTTCCACAGTTTGGTATTAGAGTTTTCCTTATATTTGATTGGTTGCTGTTCAACATTAGAGAGACGAGTATTTCCTGTTATTTAACCCGGGCTGAAAAAACGGTTTCGTTCTTTAACAAGGGAATTTCTGCGAAGGGCTAATATTCTAATATTAGATTTTAAAGAATAGAAAAACTTGGCAGGCAATGCGATGTTTATTCACGTAACTAATATCCAGAACGTTTGGCATTTCAGATTTAATGATTACAATTTCGATTTTACTATCTATTCGAACGAGAAAGACGGCCAAATGATTGGGTCTCTGTCATTTGTTAGCATGGCAAATCCTTAACTCTTTTATACTTTACTATTCGAACCTTCGTGTGTATTCTGATTGTTTTACTCACACCATTCCGGCCGTTGTCCTTATGAGACTTTTTCAGGTGGCGCATTGTTCTCGATAATCACAAACTGTTTAACCGAAGAATTTATTCACTAAATGTACATTGTTCTGATTTCCCTTTCATAACACTTCATACTAACCAGTCTTAATACCTTTTATGACTTGTCTGTTAATTCCACCGAAACCAAATATATTATTTTACAACATAAGTCGGCATAGGCACTAAACTCACGGCTGACAGAGATTCAGATATATTTTATCTAATGGTGGTATTCTATACCTAATAACAGTAACAGAGAAAGAAACGGATAAGTGACATGAACTTGATCTGATGAGTATTAACTGATATAAAATAGCCAATAATCAGAGAAAATATAAAGAAAACGATTAACCCGACCTCTAGATTGAAAAGTGTTTTAGGCTGAATATTCTGAAATGTTTACCAAGTAAGCAGACAAATTGTTGAAGAAGACCCGTGAGTATAACAACCGAGATGAACAAGCTGATCCATATAGCAAGCCATATAATAATGACTATTTCTCATCTCTGAATTAACAGCGTAAATATCCATAAACTAAGTGAGTTCCAGCCTCACAAGTACCCACTCTTTTGTTCTGCACTAATGGAAGTCTAAATAAGTGTGGTGAAATACCGGGAAAGATTTTTAACAGAGGGCAGAAAATGTCATAGCAAAATATGAAGAAGCATTTGAACAGCAAAACAAAGTATTGGGAAATGAAACACCTTCTTTAGAAGCAAAGAAAATCATACTGAAAGGGTGTGTAATATAGCAGTAAATACTAATAATCTCCTCACAGGTGAAGATGAGACTTGAGGCAAGATAACTGTGGTTATACAGAAAGATGATGAGAACACCATATACTGCAATGAGAGAAACGAAGACGTTTAAAGGAAAATGGAAACAAAAAAGACGCTTACGGACAGAAAGAGACTAGAAATTTCTAAGACAAATAATGAGAAAAGAGGCTTTGATTAATTTGATACTGATAGGAAATATTTAAATCAAAAGTGACAGAAGGAAATAGCGCGTAACCTGGGAGTTAAAAAAGAAAATCTTAATGAGAGCTACAAAAGATATGAAAGTATGTTAACCGTGATTACCTACATCTTAAAGAGACACAATACATAGAAGAAACTACAGCATCTAAGCAATGTAAATATTAAAACAGTGTGTCATTGTGTATGTTGCTAATACCGAAGATGAGCATATTCCACCACACCTTCATAGCTGGAAACTTTCCGTTCATATAATTGTTTCTGGAAAAGATTACGCAAAATATGAGTCAGTAAACCGGAAACGCATAGGAATATCAGAAGTTGCATTCCACAATCTAAGTAAGTTATTAAGGTGATTCAAAATTTATTTTGAGCAATGTAAGAAAGGATAGCATGGAGAGCCAGGATGGGACTAATCAAATGAAAGAAGAATAGAGCGTCTTCGGGCTTCTATTCAAACCTATCACTAGTAGTTATTTTTCAACCAATGATAATTCCTGAGACGTCTCTACTATTTAACCAAGAGTTGATGATCCGTAAAAGTGATGAATTTCTGCTATTACCAAGAAAATAATACCTTGTTACACAAACTACCCCAGCCGGGAATTGAACTCGATTTGTCGATTATATATCCGTCTTCTCACACTATGCGTATACATTCCAAATACAGAAATCTCGCATGCATGATAGATAACAAAAAGTAACACAAAAAAACAAGAAACAATATATCAAGTTGTCTCTAGATAGTTGCTACACTTGCATACATATTTATTACAGAAATTGTAATTGTTATTATAAGACAAATGCAAACTACCGAAGTGAAAACAGTATATAAAATTAACTTTCATTATTTACATTATTCGAACGCTTTTCCTCATATTCATTGCCATATTCATAATGTTTCGGCAGTTGTACGCTCCGGCATTCTTCAGATGATTGGAATTTTGAACCGAACCTTTTATTTCGTCCATCAGGGTAGGTTGTTATCGGTCCATATTCCATGTTTGTTCTAGTTGTTTTAGTTATTTCCCTTTAACTCAACTCTCCAAAGAGGTGTTCACCACTGCTGTAGACAGGTATTGAACTCACAAATCTTTGGGCCTAGTCCCCGGAAATAACCAACGCCTTTATTCACTGATCCATGTGTCGGTTAGAAATTCCAATCACCTGAAGAAGTTCGAACCTTACAAGATCGTTGGGTAATCCAGGCCATGCATCAACATCGGCGGAAATGCCGAATATTCATGGTTCGAAGATTTTGCTCTGCATTTGATGGGTTCAGCAGGGTGTCGTTTATTATGAGCTGCTCAAACCGACAGAAACAATCGCGAGTGATCCCTTTGACTACAATTGATGCGTTTGAGCCGAGCATTGGAGAAAAACAAAGGCCGCTATACGAGCAATGACACGACAAAGTGATTTTGCAACATATTAATGCTAGGAAAAAGAGTGAAAATCTATGTGGAAACGCTTAAACCCCACCCGTCGTATTCACCAGACATTGCCCCGTCACTTGTTCTGATCGATGGCACATGGCCTAGATGGTCAGCACGTTCATTCTTATGAAGATGTCAAAAAATGGGTCGACTCGTGTTTGTCCTCAAAAAATGTGTCCTTTTTTTTCTCACGCGAAATTCAAATGTGGCAAAAAAATGGGAAATGCATTGACTAGCGATTGTCAATACTTTCAATGTCATGTTTCTTAATATTTTTTTGTAAATAAAAGATTGCTTTTCATGAAAAAAATCAGCGAGAACTTATTCAAGGCGAGTGTTTTCTAATAAGTCGAAAGTCTTTCGAAATATTTAAAAAATTTCTGTTTATCAATTTTAATTTTGTTGTCATTTCAAATCTCGCTTACAATCACCTTCATAGACGCATATATATATTGAATAATATCACGTAAAATAATGTGTAACTGCCTGTATTCAATAATAATTTAAGAAATGCTGCAGAAAACGCAAAGATCAACAAAACAGGAGACAAAATAATAATTCTAATAATTGACATGAACACAGGCACATACGCACATACACATATTAATTGATCAAATAGGTCTGTAATTTATGTTTATGTATTTTCTATGCAAGTGTTAATATATATATATATATATAGATATATATATATATATGTGTGTGTGTGTGTGTGTGTGTTTCTGTATATGTCTGTTGTGTAAATTATTTTCCGATAGAGTTTATCTGTAAAGGAACTAAATGAATAAAAGACAAGGGGAAAAACTATTCAAGGCATATGTAGGGTTTATTTTTTGCACGTGTTCATATTCAAGAGCAAGATTGTCATTGATGTATTAAGGCTTTTAAATTTGAGAACGGTCATGGATATTCATCAGGTAGGTGATAACCTTTCTATACCTGCAACAAAGACAAATCTTGCATCTGCCATGATAAAGTCTCTCAGGGGACGAAATTCGTCGGCTAAAAATAGTTTTCCCTCTTGTCTTTTTATTCATATATATATATATATATATATATATATATATATATATATATATATATATATATATAAACGTTCTTGTTAAACGTTTTTTCCTCGGTCTAGGCAATCTAAGTTTCGAAAAGTTTATTTTCTGAGTAAAGTTTGCCTTTAGACCTTTTTTTTTCTTTTTTTCGGCATTGTTTTTGTCTTTATCGGGATAAAAGTTTTAGGTATTGGCAAATTGTCGATTGGTTCCATCAACTGTCTTTGGTTTTCTTTAATATATATATATATATATATATATATATATATATATATATATATATATATATATATATATATGTATATATGTATATATATATATATATATATATATATATATATATTGGTGTGTGTACTTGTATGCCTTTATCACTAAATCAATAGGTGTATATTTACAATTATGGATCTGTGTTCAATTGTTGCAACATATAATATCCAATAAAGTTAATACGCGTAGATATATTTTCCATTACTTATGACGACACCTTTTGTGTGTCATGGGAGCTATATTACCGATGAGTAGAAAATGGCATTGTTAATATGTGCCTTGTAGGATACCATAAATAATACTAACAGAAATTAAATTAGATTTAACGCTGTACAATGAGGATGATCTGTTGTTAAGGTGAAAAGCAGGGTTCATTTACACTTTCACTTGAGCGATATATAAAATATGTTTAGTGACTTCACCTCGGCATTCTATAGCAATAGTAGGATTTGAAATTTCCTATGTTTTCTTTCCACTGACATGAAGTGTAAAGATTGTATGCAATCATCTGGTATGCCTGTTTTATGTGTATATTGAATATTGTATCTGCATCTGGTCAGGTGCTTCTTGATAAAATAAAGAGAAGCACCGGCAATGTTATTGCTTCTCATCTGACATGTAGGCTTCAGACATTTTCCTACCGCTGTAATGTAACATTTTTCGATAAATATTTTCCTCTATGGTACATCGACCTTATAAATTTAGGCGCAGTATTAGATTGGCGGCAATGTCTCATTCTACTGTTGAAATTGGATAGATATAGCCGTAAGTTCTATACTAACAGTTTCTTTTTTCGCGGTTTTCACTTGTGGAATTCTCTTTCGGCCTCTTGCTTAGCAGAAAACTTTGATCTTTAAATATTTATATGCAATTTCAATTGAGATCACCTGTCTTGTGAATTCTTGTTCTTGTATTGTTTTCTCCTCGTGATAGTGTTTTTTTTTATCAATATCTCTAACAAATAACCTCTTGCATCTTAGTGGCTTATCGCCTTGTTTCGAATGGAATGATTAAAAAAGTTTTGAAGAAAAGCACGTAAGTAATATTTACACGCTTTATCATACAGTAAGAGGGGATGTTCTTATTTTTAGCATCCAACTAGTTTCTCTTCTGTCATTGGTATCGACTTTCAAAGTGTCGGTATTTTCGGTAAGTGTCGTCCTTAAATGAGCGAGGGACTGGAAATAGGACGTGGTATCTTGGATGAGTGTTGGAATTAATCGAAAATTGTTGGAATACATTAAGAATGAACATTTGGCTTAAGCAAGGGAGACATTGCTCAGTGACTATTTTATTTCTTTTTTTTTCTCGGATATAGTTGCGTGGATCTAACGTAAAGTTAAATTCGCTTGTGTCAATTGAAGGAAATATCTTTTCAGATTGGGACCTACCTGACTATCTATGTAAGTGGTTTTCAGCATCTAAGCCCATATTGTTCATGTTGCAATAACAGTTTTCTTCAATTCTTGCCCATTTTTCATTTACATCAAATAACATTTCTTATCATTTTAACAGGGATTTATATACATACAGTGACATGCATAAGTATTGGATACATGTTATTTTCTGTTATAACTCTAATTTATGTTCGCCATTTTGCCTGATATTTGATAAGTAATATGTCGTAAAGTTGTTTTAGTTGTATGTGGAAGGAAAATTAAAAACTCATATCGAAAACTCCATTTCGGTAACTCTGACTCAATTAAACATTACACTTTATCTGTTAACGCAACCTTCGAAGTAAATTTAAAGCTTCAAATTCCTCAAAATTCCAGGTTTTTATAAAATGACTGCCGTTTGT
Organism: Acanthosepion lycidas; assembly: GCA_963932145.1. Lineage (NCBI taxonomy): Eukaryota > Metazoa > Mollusca > Cephalopoda > Sepiida > Sepiidae > Acanthosepion > Acanthosepion lycidas. The sequence goes on along the minus strand of OZ010574.1, from coordinate 121,616,961 downwards.
TTACATCTGAACAGAAGGAATCAGCTTTCCTTATAATTGCACAAATACATACTGCCAGCAAAATAAAAACTTGGATTCAAATTAATATTTATTTTATATATTTATGAAACGGAAAGGGATTAATAATGTGGGAATACACACACACACACACACACACACACACACACACACACACACACACACATATATATATATATATATATATATATATATATATATATATATATATATATATATACAAACGTGTTTCATTGAATTTTACATTTATTTATTTTATGCTGATCCTTTCCGTTGTCGAGTAAATTTCTTTATCTCCAGATAAATTTCATCAAGGAAGGCGCCATATTTTTTTTTTTTTTAGCCTAAATTCTTTCAATCTTTTGTAAGATAATTTTTAGAGGTAAATTAAAAAGACAAACTTGTTATTGTAACTGCGATAAAATCTGCATTCCGCTGTAATAGTTCTTTTTTTTAATACGGGCGAATTATTTTAGAATTTGTAAATTTATCCGTTGTCGTTATCGATCTTTTTACGAAACAAGCGTTTCAATATAAGGGAACAGAAGGAGAATTTTAAAAATGTCAAATGGTATTGGGTTATAAATGTTATACGCACTTTAATATATGTAGCTAATATTCATTTTAAATTTTGTGTTGGTTGTGTGATTTTGATATTTGAGTGCCTCGAAAATTTGAAGAGTTTCTCAATTATTTTCGTGGTGTAGTATATTGATATGTTAAATATTTTCCTGTATTGTGAAGGTGGCCACGTTAGCAGGTGGAGAGAAATTGTGTTTTTAGGTGTCGTGCAATAGAACTTGTATCTGGCAAAGTCGAAATTACTTGAGCAACGTGTTTATCTAAAAATAAATGTCGAATTTTACTTTCATACCCGCCTTGCGCCAAAAGCTTAGGGGTAGAGTCTCCGACTGATAGCAAATCAGTCTGGTTCCGTTCCCGCCTTGAGGAAATCGGATGTCTAAGCCACATGAGACAATCAGATTCCCAATCACATGAATGTGATATGAAATCAGCGAAGCAGACTCTCTGTGGATGACAATTTATAATAAATGATATAAACAGATTTGATTAATAAGAACCGACAAAGTAAGTCTTTTGAATTTTTTATTGTATTTTTTCTAATTTTCGAAGTGGTGAATAAACATTGCCAAGTCATTTTTTTTTTCAAGTACTTTCGGCTTTCGTAGTGATTACCAAAAACCGATGTTTTGTGTGAGTTGTACTTAGTATTTCTCTGTTGTCATCCTGAACGAAGCCTAACATGTATATATATATATATATATATATGAATGTATGTATATGTGTGTATGTCTTTCTGTAAGTATGTATGTATGTGTGACTGTGTACGTTCATTATAAATAGGTGAAATTATTACATTGCTTCTATCACTCGGTCTGATTCTACACCTGTTCTTAAACATCTTTCTTATTTTTTTCCAAGCAAAGGCAAAGGTTTTATTGATTATCTATGTGACATTCAGCCATATAAAAAGTAAACGTAACGTTTGCACAACCCGTTTGCATCTTTTCCTATAATTTTCTTATTGCTTTTTATAAATCTCTCTTTTGCTTTTATACTTGTTCGTCAACATTTTGCTTACTCTGTTTTTCAATATCGGCATTTACTAAAAGGAACTCAGTATAACACAAGTTTACCTCACGTGTTGATTCTGCATGCCTTGAACTATTAAACAGACTCTCAAACCCAGCCCTTTGACACTGGTGGGAAATTCTTAAAACTTTCAGTTAAAAATCAGCTTATATTAGTGTTCAGAAGCTTTCTGCAACTAGGTTATATATAGTGAGGACGAAAAATGCCGCAAAAAGCTGCTTCACGCCAATTCTGCTGTGTGCTATCACTCATATTCTCCAATTATTTTCTTTATGTCACTTTCTTTTTCTCGTTAATTGTTCAAAATCCCGTGAGAATATATAATTATTTCATTGAAAAACAAAATGCAACACTCCCCGGCGCAAATAAACACGAAGTTTGCATTTCGTTTTTATGAAAGTACAGTTTATATTACTCATAAATTATTTGCTCTATTGTTCATAACTCGATTTCTCGAACTTTAATTATACGGGTATGAAATAAAGAGAACACGTGAAATCATCTGTACATTCTAAAATTTCATCTCCGACAAGAAAATTATATTGGTGCATATATTGCCCATGTTTAAATTAAAACCCTCCAATGTTTAATTTCAAACGCTGAAGCAAAGTTTCCTAAATGTCATAACTGTGGTGCACCCACTGAAAATCAAACTCATTAATCAGTTATAATTGATGTAGCGAGAGAACTCGCTAAGCATTACAGCAAGTCGGGGTTCCCTAAGTAATTTTCTAAACGTGGCTTATATGTGGCACAAAGCCGAAAGTCTGGAACACACAGTGAGTATCCAACTCTATACTCAGTCGTAGTTGATCTAGCTTAAAAAGCTTTCAAATCATTGCACCACGCCGAAGTGTTCACTTTAATATTGAAATATGTACCTTGAATATGAACCTAAAATGTAAAATTAAATTAATACACAGTACTTAATAGGGCTAAAATAAATTTGACAAAAATCCTTAAAAATACCTTTTGTTTGTCTTTCAATAAAGTTTTATAAGTGAAAGGTTCCTGCTTAAACATAACCACTCAAAATAGAAAGTATATGGTTTCCTCCGGAAACACTCATCAAAGAGAAGATAATGTTTAGTAAAACCTGGATAAGATCAAGGAAACCGTGTATCTGGGAATGTATTTATTGCTAAGTTTGTAATAGTTCAATGGAAGAAAGGTTGTTGTCAAAACCACAAAACCTGAAGATTCTTTCACCGGGTAAATATATATAAGTCTGTAATCTTTGAAAACAATAATATACTCTTCGTTTTCAATTCCTTTATTTTAGACGAGTTGTGAATGTAAAGTTTAGACCGCATCTTGTATTTTCTTCTTTTAAATTTGATTAAATCATCGTCATTATATAGCGTGTAAAAACTGGTTTATATTGGACTTTCTTTTTTCTTATGAGGCTAAAGTTCTTCATTATTCGAAAATCTCTGAGAAAAGCTGTATAACGAGAAAATAAATCGCACCAAATTTTCAAATAAAATATAAGTAAAAAAAAAAAAAAAATGGAATAATTACACCTAAAGGAACACTTTTCGAGATACGACTTTTTGAGGGAAAAACTATTACAACAATTTTATAATTATGCTATGTGCAGCCTCTGCAAAAAATTGTTTATCGTCTTTTCACAGTATCGATCTAGTTACAAATCTATTTTTATTAGTAAAATCTTGCTGATATGGTACCTACCGTACGTACACGCAAGTTTCATTTACCAAGGTCGTGATCAATGAATTAAAGTAGCCGGCTTTCAGTTAGCTGGAATTTCAGAGTCAACGTGTCATTCAAAGAGTCATTTTTGTTTAATCACTTTATTACATCATATTGAAAAACTGGAGAAAACACGCGTAACATATTGTGTTGTGCACATACATTAGAGTTGCAGAGACGTTTCCCGTTTTAAAAACCAGCTCCTGAATTCACGACTATATTCTTGCTTTGAAAACTTACCACTGGTAAATACGCAATTTCTTCAGCAACAATATTTTAGCATTGTATATCTTAGTAAGCTACAAGATCCAGTGGTATGATAAAATGAGCGAAATTGTGTTATATTTATCTGCTTGTGGAAAAAATATCTATCCAAAATGCCGGTTTTGTTTTAGATCCACTATAAGTTTATAGTAGCTCTAGGAAATATATTGTTATTTCTACCACGAGGTAGGCCAGAAATTCAAAGAGCAGATGTGTTTTAATATAAATCTTTAAAAATTAAAACGATAATATTAATTTTTATAGGAAAGGAACATAAACTGTAGTGAGTACGAATGTATTTTTGTCTTATTATGAAAAACAAAATAAAATGTGTTCAACATAATGTAACATTATTTAAGCTTCTGGACTTAACAAAATAATGAAGAAAAAGAGACGATTCTAACAGGGATATATTTTTGCCCAGAAAAAAGATAATATATATGAATTTTTAAAGTTTCAAATCTTCGAAAATGAATAAAATGAATATTGCGGTTTCGTTATTTTTTTATTAATTTATTTGAGTATTTTGCTATTTTTTAATTTATTATTTTCAGTTTCATTTCGCTGTTATGGCTTCTATCTTATGTAATAGAAAATTACACATCTACAACACTGAATGATCATGTCTGAATTAATCTCACTATATACGCATATCTATCTATCTATCTATCTATCTATCTATCTATCTATCTATAATAACACATGCATCTACATATTAATTATATAATTGTACTGAAGAATGAGAGATTTTTATATATATCTACACACACAGACACACTCAAATATATACATATATTGTGTATATATATATATGTTTCTTTATAGAAATGTGAATGTGTGTGTTTCTAGATTTTGAGTATGTCCGCGTGTGTGTACGTATTTACAAGCTCACGTATACACATTCATCTACGAATTTATGCCTCTGCATAGGGGTTTACATATATTCACAATTCCGACGGAATTCTGAAAGATTCTTCGACCAATACATCTACTGATATATGAGCAAATTAGCAATCATTATATTTTTAGGGAGAAATGTTTCTTTCTTTCAATTTCTCAGCATGCAAGTATGTAAATATACCGACACATACACAGAAATATATATATATATATATATATATATATATATATATATATATATATATATATATATATATATATATTCTTTTTATACGTTATTTTCATAGATATAATTTATGTAAGTTAATGCCCTGTTTTTTAATTAAATAATATGAAGTAGTTTTACAAGCTCGATATTTGTGTATGCATTTATTTTTTCGTACGCGTATCTAGGTATGCGAGTATGTGTGCGGTAGAACCTCTCACCAATCTTATTTGTCTTGTGTGTCTTTTATATTGTCTTTTATATTGTCTTTTATCTTCACAGGAAAACCAGCTGCTTTCACTGATAAAAAATTGCGCAGTGAAGAAAGATAATCGGAGTTTGTCTTGTCTCTGAGTCCAACTGCATGGTGCGATAAATTGTCGTCTAAGTTAGACAAAAATGAAAATGACACGGACATCACATTTTAACAGATATATTTGCGAAAATTATACAAAAGTATCTTGAAATGTAAAAGGGTAAACTTATTCAATAAAATCACCATTGCCTTCAACCATTGCCTCCCGATGACTTCGGAATCTCACACAACTCTTCTGGACGATCAACTTGTTTAAGTCGATAAATACTGCCATAACCCTTGCCTTTAGTTCATCTTTGGTGTTCCTAAAAGTTTTGTTGATTTCTTGCTCAATTGCGCCTAACACGTATTAATCAATGTCGTTGAAGTCTGGGGAGTTAGGTGACTAGATGTAATGGATGATGTGGTCGTAGAAATTATCTTTCAGCCATGACTGGGCACTACTGCTTGTGTGGCATAGAGCAGAGACATTTTGCCAGAATCAGGGTCTTCCACCAGCCATCCTCTTGACCTAGGGGAGGACTAACTCCTCAAGGCATTTTGATGTAGGCCTCCGTTTTGAATCTTAGGCCCTCACCAACAAATTTGTGAGTTCTTTTCTTCTCAGAACGATCAGAGTGCATATTTCAAGCTGCCATACCTTCGTAATCACCATTAAACTCATCCGACTCTTTACCAATCCTCTGCACTGACCTTAGATTGACAAATATTTGGAATTCAGCTTCCAAGAGAATCCCAAGCAGTATAGCATGTCGTTTCCAAATTTCTGATTGAGTGAATTGGGTTATGGTGCTCTTTTTCCCATAGAGGCTGCCCAACTGACCCTATTATACAGTGCAGATGACAAAATGAAAAAAAAAACAAAGCGCATGCGCGAAATTAAAAATAAAATATGATGAAATTTTACCTATCACACCTTGTATATATATATATGTGTGTGTATGGAATACAAGCCTGTCAAAAAGACACTTATCTGATGCAACAGTTTCACGTGATAAAATAAAACCTCAGAATTGCGTGAATATCTTCAATTGTATTCCGACTCTTTGCTGGCTTATTTTTCTCGCTTACAATTTCTTCTCTACATTATTGAATAATTTTTATCTTAAGTTAAGCAAAGTACTTTAAGGTCTTGGTTTTTCTTTTCTCCTCTGCTAGTTTATGCGTAGACCTGTATTGATTTTTTATTAATTTATTCTTATTGCGTTGATATGTATACATACAAACACACACACACACACGCACACACACACACACACACACACACACACATATATATATATATATATATATATATATATATATATATATATATATATATATACATACATATATATATATATGATCACTTTAAAATTTCTTTATTCGATACTTCTTTTTAAGTAGACACTGTTAGATTCGACGTGATTTTACCGACTCCACCATAAGTTTTTTTTCCCGATCAAGCAAGACCAAATAGAGCTTTTAAACGAAATCTCTCCCGTCACAGACTCTCAAAATTTATTATCTGTTGAGTTTTGTGTCCAGACGTAAACAAAGTAATTTCTAAAGAATTAGCGGAATTTGTATTTATTAATCTGACAGATTTCATCACTTTAAACGTTACTTTAGTGCAGTGGTTCCCAGATAATACCTAGAAGCCATTTCATTTCGTTTTGTTTAATAAAGACATTCAATTTCTAAATCATGATGACACCGCTCAATTACATTTAAGCAATATTGGTTAGGAATCGGAATCGTTAAAAAATTAGATATTGTTTTATCACCAGTTTATATCGTCTATATATCTCGTTCACAATATTTACAGATTCTTTGTAGATATTTTTATCAAATATTTAGGCGTTGTAAATTAAAGTTTTAGCAAGACGAGCAAAAAAAAAAAATGAAATATAATAAAAATTCTTTTAGATTTATTTTTTTCTATTTTAGATTCAATTTACCCTTAATTATGGACAAGTTTCTGAAAAGAAAACGCGATGGTAAAAAGAATAATTCTACAACGTAATTTAAAAAAAAAACAAAAGTTCACCGTTTGTATAGTGATGATTACTTGAAATTTGGATTTCACTGGACTGGAGATACACAGATTTCTCCTCCGCTATGTGTTGTTTGCGGCCAAACGCTGTCTAATGAAGCAACGGTCCCAAGTTAAATGAAAAGACATCTTATTACTAATCATCCTAGCCTTCAAACTAAAAATGTCGTTTATGTTCAACGGTTATTAGAATCAAATGCAAGGCAAAGTCAGCTATTTAAAAAAAACAGTAACCGTGTCTGAAAAAGTTCAATTAGCTTCATATGAGGTGGCCGAAATTATTGCTCTTAAATCGAAGTCTCATGTTCTTGCAGAATCAGTAACCCTTCCAGCATGCAAAAAGATGGCGAAAATTATGTTTGGTGATATTGCTGAACAAGAAATTAGCAGGATCCCTCTTTCAAACAATACAATTCAGCGAAGGATTCTTGACTTCTCTGATAATATTGAGGAAAGTGTAATATCCAAATTTCAAAATAGTCTGTTTGCTCTCCAAATTGATGAATCCACTGACATCAGTAATCATGCACAGTTAATTGAATTTATATGTGTCATCGATGAAGATGCCATAATTAATCAATTTCTATGCTGCAGACAGTTACTCACAACTACAAACGGTTAAAATGTTTTTGATACAATCGAAAAATATGACTTATCCTTGGATTTATGTGTGGGAACATGTACCGATGGAGCACCATCAGTGGTTGGTTCTGTAAAAGGTTTCGCATGTTTAGTAGAAAAACAGAATCCTTACAACGTGCGAACATTGTTTTTTTTACACAAAGAGATATTAGCTTCAAAGATAGCACAAAATGAACTAAAAGAGTTGATGAATCAAGTGATTGAAATGGTAAATTTCATAAAAACTCGGCCTTTGAAATCCAGAATTTTTGAGCTGCTGTGCAAGGATAGGAATTCTTATTATGTTTGACTATTGCACATAGAAGTAAGCTGGTTATCGAATCTCGCGTAATTGAGCTTCAGAACTTATTTTTTATTTTTATTTTTATTTTTTTTTTGAAAATGAAATACTTGATAGATTTTATAAATACCTTAAAAATTAATTGTGGATGTCTAAAACAGAGTACTTAAATGAGATATTTAGACATCTCAGTAGTCTGAACAGCAATATGCAAGGCAGAAATGAAAATATTCTTATGGTAACAGATAAATTAGTTGCTTTTAAGAAAAAAGTTGCAATATGGAAGAAAAGAATGAAGGTAGATGATTTGGATATATTTCCCTTAGTTCGCAAAACCTGCGTTATTGAGATGATTCCCATTATTAGTGAGCATTTGACATGTTTAGAAAATAAAATTGAAAATTATTTTCCCTCGATCAGCATTGAAGAATTTGACTGGATTCGCAATCCGTTCATAGATTTATCAGTCATCAACCTTTTCAATTTTGAGTTATGTGAAGAGGAAGAATTATCAAGCCTTTCCAGTGATGGAGGTCTCAAATTGAAGTACGCACAACTGCCATTGGACGCCTTTTGGATTTCTGTTATGGAAGAGTATCCAACTCTAAAAAAAAAAGCCATCAAAATCTTACTGCAATTCTCAACTTCGTACGTATGTGAACTGGGATTTTCTTACCTAAACAACATTAAAAATAAATTTAAAATAACGTTTCAGAAATATAGTTTTTATTTTTGCAAGATTTTTAAAACCGAAAATTAAATTTTGATTTTATCGATTTTACTGAAAATGTCGATAATGAACAATATAATTTATGTTTGAAAAAACAACACAGAGTATGTGTTTACTGAAAATAATAAAATTCCATGCTTTAGTTTTTTAATTAAATCTTAAATAAAAGCTTCTAGAATGATTTTCTTTTAGAAAAGTTCATTTTAAACCTTACATATCGTGAATTCGCTTGAGGAGACGAGTATTCATATATATATATATATATATATATATATATATATATATATATATTTCTGAAACGTTAATTGAAAAAATATTAGCAAACTTAAAGTTAAATTAATCTGAATTGAAACCAATATTATTTATTTATTGCCTAAAATGTTGTATACAAACATTTCTCAATCAAGGGATCTTATTTTTTTTTACGCGTTGGTTTATTTAAGTTAAGTATGATGGAGTAGAATTGCTAGCAACCGATAAAATTTAAGTGAGTTTTTTTTCCGTAAGTGGCGACAACGATTAAAACATTTGGCCTTTTAATTATAATATCAGGTTGGAATACCCGCATTTACAAATTCTGCATGTTTATACACATACAAAAAAAAAATCGAAATTATTTTTAAAATAGTCGGGGTTTCTAAGAAATTTTACAATATATGATTACTAAATATAGTTTTACTTAATAAGGATTTCGTAAGAGTTGCACCATTGAAACTGGATTTTAAAAGATTTAATAATTTTAAGATTGATTTAATTTAAAATTGTAAAAATCTTGTAAAAGTTCATTTTCATCGAAATTTTTTTTCATTTTTCAACGAAAAAAATGTTACTTCTTTTGTCTTTAATGGATATTATTCATAAGCTTCTCTAATTAAATAATGTCTTAGATTCACTGCGTCTTTTATTTTTCGATTCACAACAGATTATCGGATAGACGGTGTCCGATTTTGCAAAAAAAAGAAAAAAATGAAGACAGGTGATTTTTAAATCACCGAATATTTCAAAGAATGATGTTTTTGATGTCACCGAAAATTATGACGATGACATTGATAAGTTTTCATAAAATTAAGTAAGGAGTGAAACACAATATAAAAAATATTTTTACCAAGAGTTTCGAAAATAAAGATTTCAAAATTGTTTTCGTCAATTTATAAATAAGTCCTGAAAGTTGCATTAATTACCGACCATCATTTTATTTTTGCAACAATTTCCAAATTAAGCTGCAAAAAAGCGTTAAAATTTGTTATTTAATCAAAATTTGGTATTTTATTCAAAATTTCGAATGTTCTACAAAGGAGTAAGAAATATCAATAAATAATTCTTTGAAATTGTCACTTAATAATAACGATAAATCTATGTTTTCATTACGGGATTCCTTTTTTTAGCGATTTCGTGGAGGTACCTATATAAACACAAGCGCGTGCAACACACATAAGTATATATTCTCTCTCTATATATATATATCTATATATATATATATATATATATATATATATATATATATATATAATTCGCTGTATCACAGCTCCAAATGTTTCAAGCCAGGTGCGAAACCCGACCGTTTTCGTGTCAGTTAGAGTTTGTGCCATTGAGCTATCATCATTCAGCGTTCTGGCGCATTTTTCTTACGAATGTAAGCAAACGCCAATTAGTCAGACGGCTCCAATTCATTTCACTGACGAGCTTTGCATTAGCAAAATTGGCAGTTGTTTATAGAATCATCTTTTCTCTCAACAGTGCTCAATTGAAATATATTTTTCAAGAGCTTAATACATATGCAGACAAATATTTGACAATACGTATTCCTATCTTTTTCTCATTATATATATATATATCTATATATGGAGATGGTAAGACAAATATGGCAAAGATACAGGCGACGCGTTTCGATAAAAGTCTGTTGATTTCGGGTTCTATACGTCAGAATCAAAGACAAAACCGTGTGTAAAGAAATGTGTTGGAGTCTCTGAGGAGAAGAGAAGGTATAGCACTTTTGTTTCGAATACTATTATATATCCTACAAACACACATTTCAATCTGCCTCTCTCTCGCGCACACACAGACACACATATACATTTAATATATATTTCATATATATATATATATATATATATATATATATATATATATATATATATATATATATATATATATATATATTATCACAGTCTACATATAAAACATGCAGGATAATGGCTAGTTTAGGTTAAATCTCTCCAAGCCAACCAAAGATCATTCTTACCCACTATATGTCTCATAAAAGAAATCTCTTGGACGAGAAATCTCTTGCAAGAAATATATGAAAAGCTAAATCTCAATGGCTAGCCAGTCATCTTCACTGAAACCTATATAAAAGAGTGATCGCTGTCCAAATTCACAAGTATATATTATATGTGTGTGCGTGTTTGTGTTTGCGTGCGTGTATTTGTGCGTGTGTGTATAGAGGAGGGAAGAAATATAAGAAACATCGGTTACAATATCATAACTAAAACAATTAAGGACACTAGGACGCTTTAGTAACGAGTAATTTCTTCCTTTACTTTATGGCACCTGCAAAGGTGCTTTTCTAATCATTACAATCTTATCTTAACCTCTTCGAGTCAGAAATCAACTGTTACTTATCCAACATATCCAGATAATGTTAATTTCCTGCCACCTCTCCCACTTCATTACAAAAACGGCATTCATTAACTCTACTTTGAGTGGGCTTTCTGAAACTGATTTGGGAGAACAAAATAATACACATATACATATAGTGGGAATAAATCTAGATTTGTTTATCATCATTCGATGCATCTCTGACTTTCATGCACGTAGCAATTGTCAGGCACAAAACAAAAACTGGATGTTTTAATATATTAATATTATATTAATATTTATAAACTAGTGGTAAGATAGAGGAGCAGACCATTTAATTATGAAAAAAATAAATGGATTTGTAAAAAGGAAATTCATTAGAACATATATATTTATTAAAATGTATTGATTGAGAATATATCCGTATAATATATGCGAATGTCAGTGTGTCACCGTGTCGAGAGTCATAATTGCTTACACCCTGAAAATCACGGCACATAAAGAAGAATGCCTGCTCACCGAAATTGTCCTTTTGTCTCTCCTGATTTGAATTCTTCTCGACTACGATGATTGCATGATGGTGAACCTGGTCCATACAGTATGTCCTTTGAATGCGACCCAGGGAGACAGCATGAAAGAGAACAACCTGATATGTCATGCCGTTTTATCCAAGGCAGCACTACGGCTGACTTTTGAATTGAAGGCGGTTAAATTGAATAATATTTTGTATTTTATCTACTTTGGGTGTGTGCACCAACTTTTAGGAAAATATAAGGAATTTTTATTGAATATTTTTTTTTATCATGCTCTCTGCTCCATAAACTGAAGCATGTTGCAAATATGCGTATGTGTTTCAGAGAGAGAAAGACAGACAGAGAGAGAGAGAGAGATAGAGAGAGAGAGTGCATATGTGTGTGTGTATGTATGAGATTACTGATCAGCGCATGTGTAGATAAAAATATTTTATAAGAATGTATGCCACATGTATGAAACAGGAGAAAATAGAACTGCAGTTTCAGCACACACTAAAGTCAGCTCCTGGAGCTCAATTCTAAAAAATCCGGCTCATTAAAGTGTTTGCAAGGTTGACGCAATACAATCTTACCACAGAAATTCCTTTATTTTGCGATAGTCTTACGTCTAAATTTGTTTATATATCTTCATCAGTTCATAAATATCTGAATATATGCACACACACACACACATATATATATATATTTATAGGAAATATATATATATATATATATATATATATATATATAAATATATATATATATATATATATATATATATATATATATATATATATATATATATATATATATAAAGGAAAATAACAACAGTAAAACTCTATAGATTTAGCCGACACCTTTAGTAAAATGTGAACATTTTAAAAGCAAATGAATTTATTGGAACAAAGTGTCTATAAGCAACAAACAAAATGTCGTTAACAGCTAGAAGAATTTAGAAACGCTATTGTATCGTGATATGGTCAACTGAAAAATTAGGGCAATTAATTTATGTTTGAAGATAATGTTTTCATGTATAGAAATATTGTTTTTATTGTGTTGACGGATTCAACCGTTTTCTTTAGATGTCTTGATATATTCTTTGTGCATGTTGGTCTGGAATTGTGTATTGATTTTGTTAGGAAAGGTGATAGTAGGAAAAAGCCTAGGCGTAGATTAATATTTGAATTATATTCGATGGCGGTACACTCGAGGATTTTCCTTTTCAGTGAATTATTTTCATTTTTATGAGAATGGCATTCAAAAAATCAAAATTGTGATTGAATTTATTTCTATGTATGATTAATCAATTTGTTAAATTGTTATCTTCGAGGTCTCTTTTGTGCTCGTAGATGATTTTTTTTTTAATTTCTGCAAGTTTCTCCAATTTATTGTGAGGAACAATATTGGAAATTTATTTTATATATGCCTCCTTCAGAAATATTATTTCTATGGCCGTTTGAGGATCTGATTATATCCATAATGCTTTTCGAAGTATTTGAGATTATTTTTATATTATCTAGATGCGATAGCTAGTTTTTGATTTAATTTATAATTATGGATGATTTTATTTTTGTTGGGATTGCATATTTTGTATGCGTTTCTTCTTGCATTGTGGATAAAATGATATGAGTATTGTAGGTTGTTTTATATGTTTTCTATGTATGTTTCTTCTTTAGGTAAATATTGTGGACTGTAAATTCTTAATGCGCTCAAATAGAAACCTATAATAATTCCAGATTTAATTTTATAAGAATGGTTTGAATAGAAACTACCCAGGTCATTTTCTTGGTATCTTTTCTGCTAACATCATAATTAAGTTCGTTATATATATATATATATATATATATATATATATATATATATATATATATATATATATATATATATATATATATGTATGTATATATATACTTCATCCAGGCATACAGAAAGACAAGATGAGAGAATGACAACAAAAGGCACGTTAATTTAGAATAATGCATAACGAATTTTTTTCAGGATAATGTAAAAATTTTCTGAAATATTCCTGGACGATAGTCAAGCATCAGGAAAACAACACAAGGCTGATGAAGGCAAAAAAAGAATAAAAGCATATTAATCGAAATGATGTTAAAAAAAAACAGCAAGTAAGGGAACAGTTCTTGAAATAATGACAACACTCTATATTAAAATTTCTGTTTTTGTTAGTGAAGTTTTTGGTTTCAAAATTGCCTATACAAATTCGAGATGGATTGAATGGAGAGAATCACTAGGACATAGAAAATATTCGAAGACAATTTACATGATTCCACGTGTGCATTCTTATACATTATATCCGATCAGTGTTTGCATGTATATGCCCATATATATATATATATATATATATATATATATATATGGGGGGGTTGTGTGTGGGGGGGTCTTTGTGTGTGTGTGTGAGTGTGTGTGTGTATATATAAATGTGAATATTGAAATCAACACTCAGAGGCGTGAGATAAAATTTATTTAAATAAATGCTCTAATTTTGATTAAACGGTATTAATAACATTTACCGGCTTCAATGTTCTTAAATAAATGAAGTTAAATGAATTGTAGCTATAAAAATAAACTATAAACAGAAAATATATTAAACAATTGTCAAACTTAATTCATTTCATTATATATATATATATTGAGAGAGGTAGGTAAATCAAATAACAAGATATCTTCAATAGTATATGCAAATAAATATTTACCAGATTTACGTTAAGGTGTAAACATAACAGTGCTCGATGCGACTAGACAGAGCTTAGAAATATATATTAATAATGATATATACCTACGTTTGTGGTGCGACATAAGTCTCGTTGGTTACTCAACTCTTAGCTAACCAACGAAACTTAAGTCTCACCACAATCGTAGGTATATATATATATATATATATATATATATATATTTTGAACAATAAAAAAAAATTAAAATATTCAGACACACTGGGTTGTATATATATATATATATATATATATATATATATATATATATATATATATATATATAGTCTTAAGATGTGCTATATGCTATATTCATGGGATAAAGTGATCAATATCAGAGATATAAAAGTGAACATAGAAGTCAACACTTAAAGGCGACAATCTGTTTCATGCTAGATACAATCGTCAGGCCATATATATGTGTGTGTGCGTGTGTTCGTGTATGTGCATGTGCGTCTGTGTGCATGTGCGTGTGTGTGTGTGTGCATATGAGTGTGTCTGTGAATAACATAACTTGATCTACTACAACGCAAAACAATCAAAATGGCATAATTTGTTTCGTCTCATAAGAGACAATTGCCTCTATTTAAAATTATGATTAGCATTTGAGGTCCTTATTTTCTTCGAAACTTGAGCCTTGAAAAGTATGGTAAATGCACAAATATTAAATTCACTTAAGAAGCCCATCTATCTATCTATCTATCTATCTATCTATCTATCTATGTGCATGCATTATGATCATTCGTTCTAGGAATAACAGTGAGGGTTGATATCACTATTTGAGAAATGTACCGTGTCCCTTCAGTACGTAGCCGAGCATGGAGCTTAACAACTTTCCATTCTTTATAGCCTGACACATTGTTTTTTCCTTTTACTATCTCTCTCAATTCTCCACTTCCCGACATTCACCCAGACAATGTCGTCAGGTAGATGACCCGCTATCTTCGCTTGTATCTTTTGCCTTCAGTATGTCTGGTGAGTGTCAAATTCTCCAAGCTCCTCTTCATCATTGTGTCCAAGAGAATTCAGATGCCTCTTTCCTATTCTCACAATCCGACAAATATGTGTGTGTACTGATAAGCCGCGACAATTCACATGTATGTAATGTACGCACATGCACATTTTATATTTGTATGAATAGAAATGAATACATATAGATATATGCATATACACACACATGTATATACATTCCTCCCACATACACTCATATATATATATATATATATATATATATATATATATATATATATATATATATATATATATAAAGAGAGAGAGAGACTGAGAGAGAGACACACAGAGACATAGAGAGTTCTGCCTATATATAAGTACTTATATTTTGTTGATTCAACTTTGTAAATCTCTGTATACATACCTGTGTAAATGTATGGATATGTAGGTAAAAATAGAAAGTGTACGGATATATAGGTATATAAGTGGAAATTATGATCTTATGTTCTCTTTTACCTGTACCATGGAAGTTACTCAAAACAAATTATTGCAAAATGTTAGAAAAACGAGAGATATAAACTAACGTTAATCTCAATGCTACTTGGCAGGTAACATAGATGACAAGAAACGAACCAAACAGTTCAAGGAGAAAAATGAAAATAAAAACAAAAACATAAAATGAAAGCAAAAAAAAAAACCTTTATATATGAACTTACCGTCCTGCAATATTTGGCAACTCCTTCAGTACAGCCGCTACCGCCCACATCCCTATGATTCAGGGGCATATATGATTTCGATGGTAACTTTTGCTGATTTATAATCATTCCATCTCCAGATCATCCAAATGTTAATTTTGTTTAATTCTTTCGTATACTTTTTGGTAATACAAACTTTCCTGTGTATGTATGTTATTTTTAACTCTTTTCACTAGTTTTGCAAGTTTTTTTTCTGGAATATTAAAATGAAAAATTTTAGGGCGAAAAAGTATCAACTGTTCTGTTATTGGTTTCTTAATAGTCTTTCACGTGTGTTACATATACTTTTATATATAGAGAGAGATAGATAGATAGATAGATAGATAGATAGATAGATAGATAGATAGATATCACTCACTATTTCTATTTGAATTTATAATAGATTTTATCCGTTTATAAAATCAAACTCTTCCTTCAAAAGCCAAAATACATTAAATAATAATTGATATTTTCTTTTCAATTCGATATTTTCTTATTCTTTCTTTCCTCTTTTTTCTTTCGCTTTGGCAAGTGACCGACGGCCAAGCGCCTTCTGTGCGGTAGACTAATTTCAAAGCTTCTATATACTTCTTTGCTATGGAATTTGTAGCTCAAATAGAGCCGCCACACCGACTGGTATTGGCAGAAGTAGCGATGACAATAAAAATAGTAGTTCAACTAGTCACGATACTCTGGATATTCACAACGCTGTCGACAATAGAAATAGCAGTACAAATCTCGCTTGCTTTTTATTAGTCGCTCAAATGATTATTATTAAGGTGTAAAAAGATAGAGAATGAAAGTCTAAAAGGAGAATTACCAAGGCAGGCGAATTTTACCTGAATGCTTAGTTCTATGTTGTTTATCAAAACAATTTCAAATGTCATTGTTTAAAGGATAATACTTCACGCCGTAAACAATAAGCCGAGGGCCAAAGAAATTGCAAATTATTAAGAGATTGAATTATAGAAATAATTCAACCAGGTAGGATTTATTTACCTAAAAGAAAAAAAAATGCTATCTTATCTATAATCTGGGATCGCAGTATTTGTGTATTTCAACGATGACTATTATCACCATTCTTTTTACATTCTATTCATTTGTATTGTATATGAAGAGATTACATTTCTGAAAAAAAAGCATGAAATTCTTTGGAGAATCTGTATACGTATCTATCAAACTATGCACGCTTTGATATATGATCCTACATAGCAATGAAGCCTATATCTGGCCCAAATATTTCCCTATTTCCTCGGTACTGCCCATTTTGGGACGACACGTGAGTGACCATTATTCTCTACCTTCAAGTGAAATAGAAAAGGTAAATCAGATTTAGGACAGTCTCCTAAACATATTAATATTAGCCTCAGGCTAAAAAGATGTACTTTTTCGCTTACTGCTTAGCCCCATACCTGAGGTGATACAAAATATGAAACAGAATACCGTAAACATTTCGAGTTATCACACAGGGATCTTATATTAAAATTTAAGTTTTCGTTTCTCAGATATAATCGTTTTGTTGCCCAGCTTTTTCGAGAAATGTGCTTATTTTTAAAATAGATTATGAAAAGGGTTTGCCTACCCGAGAAGGGGCGTTAAAATGAGCTTTTTAACGTAGACGGAAATCTGTGTTTATCATTGTTAGTTTGTTAATAGCCGTCTGTTAAAGAACAAATGAAAAAAAAAGAGGAAAACGCATTATTGCGCACATGAAGATTATGAAAAACATCTAGTCACCCAAAACGCGCCTACATATATAAATACTCTCTCCGATACACACAGACGCACGTGCGCACACACACATACGTAAAAAGGTCGTTACATTTACTGCACCCTACATATATATATATATATATATATATATATATATATATGAAACTCGAAACTGTGCTATCGACGTTAGATATTATCTATATTCACTAATATATATATATATATATATATATATATATAGATAGATAGATAGATAGATAGATAGATAGATAGATAGATAGATATAGACATATATATATATATATATATATATATATATATATATATATATATATATATATTGGTCTAGTTTAGGTCCCGGATAGAAACAAAAGGAAATTTTGACAAACTGATGCGTTGTGATACAGCGAAACAGGCTCTCTGTGGATGACTATATATATATATATATATATATATATATATATATATATATATATATATATATGCGTGTGTGTGTGTGTGTGCGTACTCGCGCGCGTGTGTGTGTGTGTGCGTGCTCGCGCGCGCGCACGCGTGTGTGTATGTGTGTGCGCGCGTATTGATGATTGCATTTTGCTTACAGAGAAGTGTGAAGAACGAAAAACGGTATGTTGTTTATATAAAGCTTACACAAAATGTATTACAAACATACACTTATCTATGTCTTTTTACATACGTATGTATACATAAATATACACAAACACAAGCACACACACAAACACATATATGTTTGTGTATTCAAACATGTTTCATTGAATAATATATACATATTTATTTTATCCTGACCCATTCCGATTGGCTAATCAATTTCCTGATGTTAAGATAAAATTAATCAAAGAAGGTGCTGGATGTTTTTAATCCAAGTACTTTCAAACTTTTCTAAGCAAATAACAAAGCCAACATATTGTAACTGCGATAAAATTTGCATTCCGATGTAATAGTGACTTTAAAAAAACATGTGCGATCGCTCTCTGATATTAATTGTTTTATAATTTAAGTGTAAAAATCTAGAACAGCTGAATACAAAATATCGTGCAAATAGTGTACCACAAATCCTCCAAACCACACTTCTCAGGTTTTGAATTCAGATATGTTACAAACACGACTAGAGTCAAGAATCTACTGATATATATATATATATATATATATATATATATATATATATATATATATATATACAATCTAGTGATTATTTTGCTTTGTAGCATTTTGCGTAATCTGACACAAGGTTAAATTTACTCACTTCCCAGTGAAGATGAAATTCATCATCAATGAATAATATTCTACTCTAAAATGAGGTATATTTCCATAAAATTCTTCTTTATGTGCCATGTTCTTTTCAGGGCGTATATGATCATGACTCTCCACAATTTTCTGTCCCTTGCTGTTCTAATTCAATTCTGTCTATCCTTTATTTCTGAAACCTTCTCTCTCTCTCTCTCTCTCTCTCTCTCTCTCTCTCTATCTCTGAGACGTACACGCACACACACGATTTCTCTAAATAGATTGCTAGTAAAATTATTTGAAAGTAAAAACAAGAACAAAAAAATATGACACAAACATCGTAGTTATTTATCTCTTTATTAATTACAGTAGTATACCTCAGCTATGTATATGCAAATCAAAAGCATCAGTTTTTGTTTAGAGTTCCTAGAGATTGAGGTGCCACAGATTCTTCCCAGTTGTTATGCTAACTTTAACTTTATTGCGGAACCAATTTACTGCAGTGGAATTAAAAGAAAATGCCACACTGGTTGTGTTTGACATTAATCTTTAGGGTCAAGAAACAGAGACATATGATTTCATGTTAGAGCAGAAGGGTTTCGTTTTCATCGGAATAAAAAAATATATATATATTTAATAAAAGTTATCGGAAATGCGAGATAAATAAAAGACATTATTGTAAATATATCTAATAAAACAGATTAGAAGCTGAAATTCAGATGGAATATATATATATATATATATATATATATATATATATATATATGTGTG
This sequence comes from Acanthosepion lycidas, assembly GCA_963932145.1. Taxonomy (NCBI): domain Eukaryota; kingdom Metazoa; phylum Mollusca; class Cephalopoda; order Sepiida; family Sepiidae; genus Acanthosepion; species Acanthosepion lycidas. Next base: position 121,597,015 of record OZ010574.1, on the reverse strand, counting down.
TGTGTGTGTGTGCGTGTGTGTGTATGTGTGTGTGGATAGATTAGATTTGTTAGATATTCGGTAGATGATTTGGGGAAATCGCATGTTGGAAAAATGTAACGTACTAAGTATTTTGTATGTGTATCGTGGGATACTTTTTATATGAATTAATATCTAATCATACATCTAATGTTAATGTAACAGTAACAGTTTCATAATAATTAAACTCCACTGACCTGGTAGACAGTTGTACCGTCGGTTGAAATCTTATAAAATCTTTCTCATAACGGATTTTTTAAGAAAATAGGTTCTCAACTTCAGTAACTGTTATTGCTCTTTCCAGTAATTATGGGGGCTTCCTTCAAAACACTTTGTTTGAAATATTGTAGAACATCAACATCTTGATTATGTCGTTATTTTTTCTTAGAGTTGAAAATCCTATCCATTTTAATTGTTGCCGTTGTTGAAAGTCACCAGTTGATTCGGTTCCGGTGGTTTGGTAAAGTTATTTGTTTGTGATTCTTCAGCACCACCCAGTAAGTTTAAACGAAGGATGCTGTTCGTTAAGAGTAACAGGTTTCATTCGCTAGAAACCATTTTTTTTAACTATTGATCGAAGAAAGCAGTTATATATAGCTGATGGTTTAGATATTTCTGAATATGGCATCGATATGAAAGTCTCGATCTGAAAAGGCCATTTGTTTCCCATCATTTTCAATTATCTCCTTCTCATTTGAAGTATAAGTGTCCTTGTAGTTCCTGTTTTACTTAAAAATTCCTCGCTTCTCACATCTTCAGTCTAGAGAATAAGAGTCGAGAGTTTAAGTTAATGTTTTGGACTTGTGACTATTCATAGTGTTATGAGAATCTACCCATAATGCAATTTGTCTCACTGGATTCGTTCAATTTAACCTTTCTACTTAAAAAATAGAACAAACTCAATATTTCAGTTTTTTAAGTTTCTTAAATCTTATCCATACACCGAGGTATTCGGGCTCCACAAATTTAAGCTATCTTTATCTGAACGTTACGAATATTTTTTTGAAGTTCTTATTTTTCGTCAATCATATATTTTATCTCATTAAGTATCCGTGGAATTCTCATAATTCGTTATGCACAAACCCATATCTGTTGTTTTGAGTATGTTTTCTTCTGTTAGTAAGTTTTCTAGTGTTAACTAGCCTATGCGAAGTGAAACATTATGAAAATCCAGTAATGGTGTCGCCAGAATAAAAATAAAAATGTTACCAGATAATCTCTTTAAATTATGACATAAACTTAATAATATTTTTGAAAGCTTTTTCTTTTATTTCTAGATATGAGGAAATTTTAAAATCCTATTTAACAACTACACGGTTATCATCTCTTTTACGTGACTCGGTTTTGTAATCAGTTGTAACACCTGCCGAAAACATACCTACGAAGAGAGAAACATCAATATTTCACATCGAAGAATAAATCAGTAAATTTCGCTTTGTCGGTCGAAGAGAACACACGACGCAGATATACTGGGCTAGCTTAAAAAATAATTGATCAAGCGATTGAAATTTACTGTTTATACTACAAGTGTTATGTTTGTCTAGTGGTAAGCTTTATATAAAATGATTCAAACACATTAAGATTAACTTATAATACCACATAGCTGAGGTTCTCAGTTAAAATTGATCTCGATACTGACTAGCACCGTAAACATTATCCTAGAGTAAGGAGCCAATTTGAAGTGTTCATATTCATTCATATATATTAGATTGAGACATTTCGACGTGATGTAAAAGTTACCACGATCATCTCACTACATCAATTGTAATTGAGTAATGAGTTCGATACTCACTGAGTGTTCACTTGTTTCGGCCTTGTGCTACATTTGAACTACGCTTAGAAAATCCCTATATATTAGATTGCGTCATAAATAATATCCGTTTGTAATAACGATTGTATCATCCTAAGTGTCAGTTAATTTCGAATACACTGAAATAGTTTTTTGCCAGACGATGAAAGCGTACACATTGGATTAAAGGAGAAAACATTTTGGATCTCGGCTTGTATGCTCTAGAGACCCACCAATTTCATGTGACTGTTAAGTAAACGATTATCACTTTTTTTCGATTGCTTCAAAACACTTTCATGGTGAAAAAAAAAAGAAAAAAAGATTCAAGTGTTCGTCGAAAGGTTTTTCATATGGAAACCCGCGAAATTGTATTCAGAAGCTATAAAAGAACTGCCTTTAATTAGCAACAAAATTCATTATAAATAAACGTATATAATTGAATAAAATATAATTATAATATTTATTTTCTGAGGGTTAAAATAAGTAAAAAAAATAAAACGGTAGATAGACAAATTCATTCGTTTTGAAAAAAACAAAAAAAAATCCTTAGTAGAAGTTACATGCATATGCATCAGCCATTTTTTTAAATATGTCGTGTTCTTTCAGGACATGAGTGATCATAACTCTCATCTAATTTTCTTATTCTTCTACGAAACTATCCACCCCTTTTCCATCACTATTTGTCTCTGTTCAGCACTCCATCTGTTCTTATAGATTTAAAAGGAATGCTGTTTATTTCCGTAGGCTCATATGTACCTTGTTAAACAATGCATCTTTTATAACAGATTAAGCAACAGGGCGGTATGTTTTTAACAATGCGTACATAACTCTAAACACTAAATAAGACACTACGAGTAGAATACTTTATTGAATATAGTTTCATGTAAAATGTCTTTACTAATATTCAGTGGTTATTTTTGGACATTTATTCTTATCTTTGTAGTTTTTTATGAACATGCTAAAGGTATTAAGTACTATTCGTCAATTTATGGATTACATAAAACTAATTAGAAAAAAATGAAAATAAAATTGAACAGCCAGAATATGTCGATATTATTCAAGCAAACTTGTTTAAAGAAGTTTTGTTGCTTATATATATATATATATATATATATATATATATATATATATATATATCAGAAAGAACAGTAAGATATACAATCCAGTGTTCTTATTGATATTTTTTATTTTTATTTTTACAAAACAGTGATCAATGTAAATTTACAGAGCATAAATGTTATAAATTAACTGATTTAAAATGTGCTTTCGCTACACAGTAATAACCATGTTTCAAAAATTGAAGCTAAAAACTTCAAATTTAATTATATAATTAAATTAAAAGCATTAGTTCCGTTTCATCTTCAAGCGAATATTGGAATAACTCATTTTTAAGTTCACTGAGTTTTAAACGCACATATAAATTCATAATTTCCTGTTTCCAAGGATACAGAGAAATCCAGTCATTCAGACAGCGGCGGTAGCGTGTTCATTTTTATTAACTATCGTTGTATCAATTATTAGTTATGTTCGAAAAAGGGGTTAAGTTTAGGGAGGGTAAGGGTGTATTTTTGAACGAATTCAGGCCTCCGTTAAATGCATGTCGTCTGTTTTTTTTTCTTAACGGCAAAAAGTGTAACGGCGTTTTTTTCTTAATTGTATACTTAAAGATTCTTTCTTGCGTTGTTTTGGTTAGAATACGTTTTATTTAACTACAATTTTAAAATATTTTTACTCTTAAATACTAATAGACTATATTACTTTTTAAAACAAGTAAATGTAATAGAATTGCTGAAATTATTTAAAATTATTTTTTCATATCAAATGTAAGTATGTATATTACCAGTTCCAATTTTTAACTTTATTTTTAAATATTATCTAAGGAAAATTTTTGACAATCACGGCAAAAATAGCTATTTAATTTTTCTGATTCAGTAATTCATTTTTTTTTATAAAAGTAATATATAGTTTCTCATGTATGCACAAATAACATGAGTCATTTAATGGCCTACATATTCTAGCTTTTCTTATTAATTTTCATTTTACTCTAGGTGTTTTATTGGATTCTTTTAAGTGCCAGAAATATTTTGAAAGGGATGTCTGTATGTATTTATTCTAAATGATATTTACTTATATTTAACATAAAAAAATGTAGATAAATAAGATTGACTCAAGCTATAGAATAATTTCAGGCAGTTCCCAACAATGCCACACGCTGCGATTGTCTTTACTGGCCGATATTATCAAGAAGTCTAATCCTTAGCAACTCGACCATGTCGTAAAACTTTTAGAACGCTACCGTTATAACTAATTGGCCATACGCCCATTAGGGTATATATTTGTGCAATATATGACAATTTTTATTTAACTGAAATGAGAAAAAAATGAACACGAATAAATACATTATTATTTAAGAAAATTAATGACAAAGTCGAAAACAATTTCGTGTGACGCGTTTTATCATTTAGGACTTCAGACTAAAGTGAAGTTTATGTTGATGTAAATACACATGTGCATGAATGAGAGAGCATGCTTACATTTTAAAAGTTTTAAATTAATTTTAAAAACATATATATCCAAATACATATTACGAAAAATTAAACGTTTAAAATTTTAGCTTCCTCTCTCCTTGATTCTTATATACAGTTACATCACTATAGTCAGAGGAAGTCTTAAGCGACGAAACGCATCACTGTAAAATCTTTTCCAATATTTTATTAATGTTGCTATATATGTTGGGTATATAAAATATATATATTATTTTCTTCCAAATTATTGTATATATATATAAGGAACTGTGCTTATTTGCATAAAATATCTCACATTATTTAATAGGTTATTTTCAATGTTTTTTTAATTAAAAGTGACATTATAATCAACATTTGTAGTGTGTATTTATTATCGAAATATATCAAGAACAGTTTGGGGACATCAGCTGATTAAAAACAACTTTACGGGGAAAACATTGACTTATATAATAAGATATCACATAGTGTAAATACGTAATATTTCAACTTCGAATCCTGATTTATCTCAAGATCTACCGTTCTTCTAATTCCTGCATCTCCTTGTTTTGAATGAGTTTTGATTTTGCTAGATGAACGGCAATGTCTTTCAGATTATATTCTTGTCTAGATCGCAATTTATCATTTTCACTTGCTTGTTTAATATCTCAAAGAGAAGAACAAATGTTGCAAAAATCTCTACAAGAATGGGAAAATATAACCAAGACTAATCTTAGGCAAGCTCTAATGAAATCTAAGAAATAGAAATTCCATGGAAATGACAAGGTACCCAAGTTTTGGCTTTATTATCTGTCATCAATCCAGAAAAAATCTTGCACAGACTTTATCAATGCTTTGTAATTTCATTGAAGTCCCATAATGGATTGATGAAGGTATTATATATCTCCTGCCGAAAACGAGTCAAATAGATAATCCGAAAAAGTATAGGCCAATAGCATGTCTGTGCATCACGTAAAAATTGATCACTTACTCTTTATTAAAAAAAAAAAAGAAGTATTTCCCTGGATCTCAAGCTATAGAGGAGAGTTTCATATGGTTGCATATATCAACTAGCGATAAACAAATTCCTGGAAAACTGTAGAGGTGGTAGAAAACTCATTACAACATGGGTGGATTTTGGTTAAGAATATGGAAATCTACAAAGTTTCCTCGGTGATGGTAGATTAAATCCAGCAGATACCTAAATCCAACCAGTCATAACCACTTCCAAACGCCTGAATATCCGACGAGGAATCTTTCGAGGAGAATTTCTGGCACCCCTTCTGTTTTAGCTGTCCTTAATCCTCCTTTATGCATGAACTAAACAATAATAGCTATGGGTAAAAGGCAAACAACAAATTGTTCAATCACCTTCTCTACATGGATGATCTCAAACTTTTTAGCAAAAAGACATTGAGTTGAAACGTACACTCGATAATGTATAATGTTTCAATGATAGCATACGCATTGATATCAGATTAGATAAATGGGAAAAAGTGACATTAAAGAAAAGAAGAATTAGCGAAAACACTCAATAGATTTATATCTTGTCAAAAATATTAGGGAACTGGAAGAAGAAGAAGCCTATTGATACCTAGGAGTCAGTGGATGAGATGGAATAGAGCATACACAAATGCAGGAGAATTTAAGAAATTAATATTATAGGCATTAAATACCGAGCTGAATTAAAAAAACAAAAAAACAGGATATCAGCCATAATGACCTTGGCTGAACCCGTGGTACAATACATTTTCAGAATCGTTAACTGGACCATAGCTGGCATTAAGCGAATGGACACCAAAACGAGAAATCTTCTCACCTGACACTGCATGTATTATCCCATGATTGATATTTATCGTCTCTATATGCTCAGATTCAAAGGATCCAGGGAATTATATAAACTAGAACGGCCTTACTAAACAACAATCATCGGTAAAGATAACTGGAAACTACAGAAGACTGGATAATGAACTGTGTCAAAGAACACGAAACAGTAACAAACTTAATTCAGTAATAAAGGAATCGAACGAGTTCAAAACTGTTTCGAGTGAATGATAAAATGCAAGTAAAACATAACATTATACACCTAATGCAGCTGTAAAAAGCATAAAACTAAACAAAAGGAAACGATGGCAGGACAAACCTATTAACGGTTAATATTCCGCACGTACCAAAAAACATTGTGCAAAACCATGTATCATCAAGGGATACTTAGTGCCGTGTTAAAGACTGAAAGCGAAGATTCTATCCTTGCTGCACGTGACCAAAGAAAAATTATGTTAGCCCAAAATGTAGATTCTGTGTTAAATATCCATATACAATTGGCCATCTTGTATCGGGTTGCACAATATTGGCACCCACTGAATATAAAATCCGGCATGACAGAGTAGGCGGATATTTGCATCGGGAAATCTGAAGCTTTTACGAAAGGAAACTACAATAAACTGGTATGAACACCACCCAAAACCTGTTACAAAGATAGGGTCTTGTAACAATTATATGGGGCTTTACAATACAGAGAGAGAGAGAGAGAGGGGGGAGAGAGAGAGAACAATCAAATCTAATCGCCCAGACATTGTAATCAGAGGTCGCAAAAACAAAATGTGCCTTCTTATTGAAATGGCAGTCCATGCAGACTGTAGTGTATCTTTAAAAGTTTTGAAAAAACAAAAACAAAAAAATAAAAATAGAAGGACTTTGAAATCGAAATCTCAAAAATGTGGCATACGAGAACATCAAGAACACAGGTGGTATTTGGAGCACTCGGATTGACTGGAAAAGATTCCAATAGATTCATTGAAGGGATCCCTGGTAGATCATGTCTTAAAGAAATGCAAAAAAAAATGTACTCACAACTACAGCCGACCCCTTAAAAAGGGTTTATCTATGTAAAATATATGTCATATTAGGTGTTTTTTTCTTTTTTTCCTTCAAAAATGCTTTGTGAAAAATGCCATGATGCCATTTCTGACCTTAAGTCTCTTGTTGGGACCTTGAAAGAAATAAGTATGCACTAGAAATAAAATGAATAATAATAATAATAATAATAATAATAATAATAATAATAATGAACTATACAGAATTAGCTATAGGTACAAAGTAAAAAAGAAAGTGTTTAAACACCCATTCTAAATTGGTTGATGCCAATGAGCTGAAGTGTCTACTCAGTAATATAAAATATTTCACTGATGATATCGGTATGGATTTTGGATTAGATAAATATGCAAAAAGGAATATCCAAGAAAGAGAGAATTACAGAATCACACTCAATAAATTTAGATTTTGTCAAAAAATTAGGACACACAAACAAGAAATAGTCTATAGATACCTAGGAGGCAGTGAATGTGATGGAGGGCAACATAAAGCAAATGAAATAGAAAGTAAGAAAAGAATACTACAGGCGTGTGCGTCTGATGTTTAATTCACAAAACAGAATAATCAGGACATAAACAGTTTGGTTGTCCATATGGTACACTACAGTTCCAACATCCTTTATTTGACCAGAAGTGATATTAAAGGTAATTGATGCCAAAAAGATAAAGCGTTTCACTTGTTACCCTCTTTTATTATACGAAGGCTGATGCTGAACGTCTGTGTGTACTCAGAGACGAAAGACATAGGGATGATTAGTTAAAGTAAAACTGTCTTACAAAGCAAGAACAATCGGTCTTCAAAGACACTTGAAAAATACAGAAAACTTGATGATTTGTGTAAAAAATACGAAAGAAATAAGAAACTATAATCTGTCTATATTTCTGAGATGAGGTATTATGTACATTATTTACATTATTCGGACTATTGTCCTCATCTTTGTCGCCGCCTGAAGAAGGCCGGAGCTTACAACGGCCGAAACGTTGTGATAAACATGGCGACAAAGATGAGGACAATAATCCGAATAATGTAAATAATGTAAGAAACTTTATTCAGTAATAAAGGAAGCCGATAAATTCAAAAGTGAATTTCAAGTGGGTGAAGAACTGCAAAGAAAGTTTGATACACCTACTGCAGTGGCAAAAAAACTAAAAAAGAAACTAAGGCAAATGCAATATACCAAAAGCAAGAATGATTACAAGATAATATTCTAATATAGATAAAACGCGACTTTTAAAGATTAAACTGATTGTTTTGTTCTTGCTGTACAGGACCAATGTACCAACACACATACTGAAAAAGTGTGTTGGCCCCAAATGTAGATTATGTGATAAATATCCAGAAACAAGTGACCATCTTGTATCAGGTTGCATATTGTTAGCACCAGTTAAAGAATAAACTCGGCATGATGGAGTAGACCAATATCTAAATTGGAATATGTGCAACATTTATGGGAAGGAAATTGCAAGAAACTTGTATGAACATCAATCAGACTCGGTTACAGAGATAGAATCTTTAACAATTTTAAGAGACTTTACACAAAACAGGACAAACAAATCGTCCGGGCACCTTAATCAAAGTTCACAAAAACGGAATCTGATTTTTTATTGGCATAGCAGTTCCTGCTGATTGTAATATATCTTTGATGATCCGAAAAAAGAACTATCAAAATACAAGGATCTTTGAAGTGGAAATGTAAAAAATGGGGCACATGAGGACATCAATATTTCCAGTTGTAGTTAGAATAATCGGATTTATTGGAAAAGGTTCCGATAGATTAATTGAAGGTATTGCTTGTAGCTCATGCCTTATAAATATACAAAATACAGCTCACCTATTACGGAGAGCTTTATCAACGCAAAATATGTGTGATCTTAGTGTTTTTGCGTGTTTTATTTTTACAAAAATTTACAGTGGCAAATGTCATAAAGCCAATTCTGACGTTAGATCTCGGGTTGGGACCCTGAAAGAAAATGTATATACAATAGAAATTCAAGGAAATACTACTACTACTACTACTACTACTAATAATAATAATAATAATAATAATAATGTCATTCGGATAAATAATATTATTAAAGTATCGGACTAGCCTTAAGTGACGGTATATGATAACGTAAAGGAAGAGACTGTTGGAGAGAAAATGAACCTACGGAAGACAAAACTTTACGTATAAAACAATGCTGAAAACAAAAGAGAATGAACTATAAGATCCGTATTCAATTTAGATATGAACAATGTCGTAAATGAGCAATCCCTAAACTTGTGAAACTTTAGGATTTTTTTGTGAAAAATTTAAATTCATAGAAAATAATAGTCTCAAAATTGGGTTGAAGAATTGTTATTAGGCTGGTGCAAAAATAATGACGTAATAATGTCGTTTTTTGACGTTTAACGTAAAAAAATGACATTATTACGTCATTATTTTTGCACCAACCTAATATTATTATATTTTGTTTAGGCTTTACTCAACAAACCAAGCGGGAAGTTTTGTGTTGTGATTTGATTCTCCAGTTTTTCTAAATATATTTGTCTGAATACGTTGCCTAACTACTTGTGGGTTGTCACTGGTCAAGAAAATCATAAATTTGACAATACACATGTGGTCTTTCTTTTAGGCAAAAATAACAATTTCATCTCTGTAGATAAAATATAGAAACCTTGTACATTATTTAAATTATTCGGATTATTTCCTCAACTTTGTCGCCATATTTATTACAACGTTTCGGTCGTTGTACGCCCCGGCCTTCTTCAGGTGGTTGGAATGTCCAACTGAACCCTTTATTTCACTCACTGGGGTAGACTGTTTCTAGTTCCACGTGCCATATTTAATGTATGTCAGTTATCAGTTATCTCCTGTTAATTTCCCTCTGAAAGTTCTCCACTACCTTAGTCGGTTACTGAACTAACACTCTTTGGGTCCTGTCACTGGATCTAACTAACGCCTTTATCCAGTGATAATACCCAAGGAGTTTGAATTCAGTACCCGACTAAGACAATAGTCCGAATAATGTAAATAATATACATAATACCTCATCCCAGAAATATAGATAGAAACTTTTTTGCGTCTTACTTTCAGCATATATAGTATAACTAACATTCACTGTATTAATAAGCCTGACAAAACAACCCCAGTGTGACTTAGCTTCAATATTATAAATGTTTTGATTAATACCCTCAATACTGATCAATATATGAATCACGTATCGATTCATGAATGGTATCATTTACAACAGCCAGTGATATAGCTAACAAGCCTTTGTGTTTATCTGTGTGAGGATTATCACCATTTGATCTATCATTTGGAGATGGTGTTTACGGACTATATAACTCTATGTTTCTCTCTCTGTTTTCTTTTTCCTACGCATACGCATACGGTATGTAGAAACACCAACACAGAACCTTTGTTCCTACTTGAGAAAACTTTCTTCCGTCAGGTGACTGGATTTTCACATATACTCACGTATTTATAACGCACAGATACAAACATATACAACTCCCAATATTTTAAAAAGGTTCCCTCACACACAAAGTCTTACTCAGTGTTTTAAAACTAGCAGATTTTCTGAAAATATATTGTTGTTATTTTAAACAATGAAATCCTTGTCATTTATATGTGAAAATATTGGTTGCAACTGCTTTTACTTGTGCTAGAAATATTCAACGCAACAAGTGTTTAACAGTGAGAGATCAATTTTATCATTATTTTGTCTTGGTTGCGGTTCATGGTTTTTCTTTTTGTATAATTATCGATGAAAATTCTATTAAAGATGACATTAATATCTCTGTTGGGGGAATTGGTCGCCATTGTTATCTAAACGGAAAGCTTAGCATTTATTGATTTTAATCTTATGATAAATTCGTTCTTCAGAATATTTCTCGATTTTATCGGTTGGTAAATTCTTCAGTACATATATCTTAAGCGACTTTTTTATCCGCTGAGCTTTTCTGCTTATGATACATTTATGTTAATCCAATGGAAATAAAATAAAAAGTGTGAAAAACCAGGCATATAAAAAAACAACTTATAGATGCATTAGATCTCATTTAACAAAGTATTACCACTTTTAGTGATTTCAATGTAACTCATATAGCCATTGGGCAAAGAGTCTATAAATGTCGATAAAAATAGGTAATCCACAAACTGGTTTTATTATACAATGATTCATCCGAATCAATTTTATAGTTCTTGTTCCTGTAACAATATTTCGTTTTATATATTCTTCTTCACCCTAAGGTAATAGTAGTTTCCGGTACACATCCTGAAATGCTGATCGAACTACTGATATACAACATACACTTTTATCATAACATATGGACTTTTTTTATTTTTATTTTATTATGATTAGCTCAACCCTCGCTTCATTTGTAAACCGATGTGGATCATCAAAAAGTTTGTTTTATTATACATCGATTCATCCATATCAGTTTCATGTTTAATGTCTGAATTTCTGGTATAAGGAGTTATATATGTATTCATACTATTTACACAGGGTCTATTATTCTTATCCTCGTTGTTGTTATTGCGTTTCGCTTGAACTCACTAGATTATTGTCCATACAAAATTTTCACGAATGACATAGTACTTATAAGTTCTTTCTCTATGCCGGTCAGTGTGTGAGTTAACTCTATTGAAACGGAGAGCAAAAACAGTAGTAAAAATAAGAACTAGACTAGATATGCCTAGGCATGGGCAGCGGAAAGCAGACCTGTAGAATAAAAAAGGGTTCGGATCGGAATTTCCTGTAGGTTATCCGAATTGGCACAAAATAGAATGAAGGCCAGAGAGCACAACGACCGAAACGTTGTCATAGCAACAACAATGATGAGGATGGAGTCCGTGTGTAAATAGTGAAAATACAGATTCAACGTTTTTGTTGATCGAGTAAAATTTCGGCTGCAATATTCTCCGGCCAAACTACTTTTCTTCCTGGAACGCTGATCGAACTATTCATATGTAGGTTTGGTTTTCATCATGGCGTTCTTCTTTTTGAAGATTAATTCGGACTTACATTTCTTTCGTGAATAGTTGAATTCAGAACAAATCTTGTAAATAGCGAAGGAAATTGCATAAAATAATATTCTATCTACTTTACCGTGTGTATACAAAAGATCGAAAAGAGTAGCAAATTCAAAAGAAACATTCACGTAGAAATAAGTAATAGGATTCTTACCTATTTCTACATATAGAAACGAATATCATAGCACAAAGAAACGGATAAAAAATAATTATTGGAAGTTCTTTAAAAAGCTGTATTCTTTTGTCTGTAGTTATGAACATGAAAAATACGACGACTTTTTTTTCCATTTCTTGTATTTTATTGCATCTCTTAACCTGCGTATACGAATGACGGAAGCTTTCACATTCACTTCCGAGCATGGAACTTTTTAACATTTAAACTCGCCGGCCTAAGACGGAGCCATTTTTGATTAGTTTGATAGGTCGACGTTTGTACCTAACTTGGAGAAATCGAAAATCTCTCTTGTTCTCAGTACACATCAGTGACTCTTTGTAAAGAAAGGTCAAAACACATTTGCGTGTCTCTAGCCCCATAACATATATTAATTTTACTATCAGGCTTATTGTAACTAAATTTCTGTTCATTAAAAGGCGTGGCGTTCCCTGATAAATCTATCACCGGTTGTGTCAGTATGATATAATGTTCTAAGTCTCCAGCGTTTTATTTTTATCATTAATGTCTTATGAAAAAGAGGGGGACTTACTGTCCTGTTTCTTTCCCTACCTGAGCCATTTTTGTTGTACTTCTGAAATTCATATGCAAACAATTTTACTTCAGCCTGCCAATCGGAGCCAGATAACTAAGTGTGTTGTCTCACGAAGACGATGGAACCAGATGAAGATACACGTGTTTTTTTTTATCTATTCAAATTTCTACTGTAGGGAAATTTACACAACTACCAGTGAATAAAATGAAGGTTTTGATTTTACGTTCGTAATAAGATACCATCTACAAAAGGGGATGACCGTTGTGTTGTGATCGAGACGAGAGTATGATTTCTACAGAAGCTATTAAGTTGGTGCAAAAATAATGTTGTTTTCTCACATATGTTACTATGTGAGAAAACGACATTATTTTTGCACCAACCCGTGCAACAATAATGACGTAATAATGTCGTTTTTTGACGTTAAAAAAATACGTCAAAAAACGACATTATTACGCCATTATTTTTGCACCAACCTAATAATTGTGTTTACTGGTAGAATGCATATGTTATGTAAAATCCGAAATTGCAATTAAATAAAAGCACATCACTGATGACTCACTTCGACATATATTTAGCGTAGTCCCCATAACTCTCTGGGAATGAAATGAAGTTTTTATTTTATATTCATTGGTAAAATCCCAATGAAGAAAAAATTTAAGGATCACGCCTTGCAGACGCGTAAGAAGTATTTTAAATTAATATAAATGATTTTTTTTTTAATTATTAGGTAAGGTGTGTGTTGTGATAAGCCCTCTTACAGTATAATAAACTCTTTCTCCTCTCATAAATACAAACTGCGAGAGTCGGATACTGAGCGCAGAGTGTGAAGTGAAGTGAACTTATGTCATTGATTTGTAGACCTTCGGCAAATAGTTGTTTTGTCCAGCGAATGTCAGCTTTTAGTTTAGTTTTCGATTTTCATTTTCAGTTTAACCTTTTTTTGTTTGTTATCCGTTTCGTTTTATTCCTAATTTTATTTGTTTTACTTTTTCGTCAGTCAAGTTTTTATTTTTAAGTTATAATTTTTTTTTTTTTTACTAGTAAGCAAGCGTTAAATTTTTGCCCCTTTTTCTTTTTGCCTCGTCCCACTTTTTACGTAAAGAGTTGATTTTTTTATTTTTTATTTTTTATTTTTCGTTTGTAAAAGGTTTATTTCTATCGTCTCCGCGCTCTTCTTGAGCGTTTGACTTGTTTGGTTTTGCTTTTCCAAATTTTGTTTTGTTTTGTTTGTTTTTGACGTGGAACTTGCTTTTTGGCAAGCCAAGTTTTTATTTTAATTTTTTCTTTTGTTTACCCGCTTTTTTTCGATTTATGTTTTGTTTAAAAAAGAAAAAAGAAATTATAACAAAATCAAAATTTAAAAGGGAAAAAATACCATGAGTGACGCCGACGTATCACCACTGGACTCCGGTGAAATTCGAGAAACTGTATGGCAGCAATAAAGAACAATAAAAGACGCGACGTATTACGCTAGTCTAAAAACAAAATATGAGGAATTCTTTAAAGAGAACGAATTCCTAACCATTCCCGAAGCATTGAACGCCGTAACTGCGCGAACAATCTCCCTGCTGACCTCCGACGTGAAAAGTCGGAAATTAATTGGTGTCATCAGGGAAACGATGGAGGAAGTGTTGAGGACACTAAATGTCGCGCCACGCAAAGAGGGGCAATGCCTTATGCGACATTCTTCTTGCGAACCAGGAGGATGCTAGAAAATTAGCCGAAAGCCTTCTCACACATATATTCAGTTTGCATTCTCACAACTAAAACAGTGAGAATGCAAACTGAGTATATGTGTACCCGAAAAGCTCGAGTGACGGTCCATGGAGTACCAGCCGATATAAGTGATGATTGCATGGGATCCTTTTTCGCCGAGTATGGTGAAGTCAACGAGGTCTGTGCGGCTATCAGCAATTCCGGCATTGGAACTGGAGACATTGTGCTCCAAATTACCCTCAATTGACAGAACTTTGGAGAAATTCTGAACATTTTGAGGTGCCGGGAGAAGAGGATGCACGTAGTAGTCGAGGGAGGAGACCTTATTGTTGGACGTGGGGCGCCTTCTCCGACAAGAAAGAGGCACAGCAACCCTAGTCGCAAGCCACAGCAGCAGCAACACCACCAGTAGCAGCAACGGCAACAGTAGCAGCAGCAGAAGCAGCGACAAAGACCTCTAACACTGAATGGACGGAGTTCAGAATGGGCAAGGCCTCAAAAAACACACCCTTTCCGAAAAACCAGGAACCACCACCACAACTGCATCAACAATAACAACACAACCACAGCAACCACCACCAACACATCATCAACAACAGAAATCACTGCCTAAATCTCCCAAGAAGGATACACAGAAGAAGAAAGAGAAGCAACTACAAAAGGAGCAACACTCGGACTCTGAGATGGAGGTGGAAGCAATACCTCCGCCATGTTCTGCCTCTTTGAAGAGAAGTAGGGAGGAGGAGGATGAGGTAGAACTTCCAGAAGAAAAATGTGTTGGCCGAAGTAGAGCGGAAAGTCACATGGACAAAATCAGGTCCCTATCCGTTCCTGCTTCACCAAGAGAAACCAAAGAATTAACAGACATAACAAGGAGCCACTCTGCTTCCCCTTTACGGGTTTCTTCCCCATCTCCCTCGGATTCTTCTCTCAGCTTCATCTCCACCACCCCCAATACACCCACTTCTTCCCCTCCACACCCATTAAGGGAGAAGAAAAAAAAGAAAAATGTCCGGAAAAAATATGTAAACGGGACCGAGAAGTTAAAAAGGGCATGTCTAAACAAAATCGGGCCCTTTTAGGACTTCTGTTAAAATGAACAAAGTCGTCGAGAAAGCAGTGGAGAATCCCCGGAATTTTCCTCACGCCACTAGATTTATTACCCTAGTGAGGAATACTGGGGGTTACCTCAAAGTTTGGATAAACTCTTTGAGGCTAAGTAGGCCTATACAAACTCAAGAGTTTTCGAAAATGAAAATGCAAATTTAAAAAAGCGAAGATATTTTTGCTCTGGGAGGGTCCGGGTGTTACTCTATCCCTCCTTATATAGAGCAGTCAATCTAAACTACCCTATGGACGTCGGCAGAATTGTCCTGGATGGTTGAATGAAAACAGAGTTGGAAACGGAGACTGGGACAATCCGTCGTGGTCCTTACCAACGCAGATTTGCGCCCGGTATGTTTTTTCCTTTTCCTTTTTTTTTATTTTTGCAGGCCTAAACGATGTCTATCAAGATATCTACTTTGAATCTAAAGGGCTTGAGGGACCTGAGTAAGGTGGCCCGTCTGCTCCGTGACCTGTCTTTCGGTGTGCAGGTCGTCGCGATCCACTTTGATTGCAGCATCGATGCGTGTGTGCTGGAGAAGGACTTTAACTTTTATTCAGCATTTGGAGACCGATATGCCAGAGGGGTTTCTTTGCTAGTGTTAGCGAACTCTTGTTGCGAAGGTGGAGCTTGTGCATACCGATGCCGAGGGCCGGTTGATCGTGGCCGATATTGCCGTGAAATTGTATCGTTGCGACTCGTTGCGGTTTATGCGACCAATGACCATGAGGAGAATGTCTCGTTTTTTCGGCAGATGGGGCCGTTCCTGGTGGATTCAACGCGCTTAGTTCTAATGGGGGATTGGAATACCATCATGCACCCCAAGTTAGATCGGGGGTGGGGTGATAGCGGGAGAAGGAGCGATCGTACCTTGGTTGATCTGTTCAACGATGTTGGTATCGTTGATAGATACCGGATCGGTCACCGCGGGAGGAAAAAGTGGACGTGGGCTCATAGCTGGCCTTGTGAAAAGGTGGTTAGCTACCTTGATGAAATGTTAGAGGGGCCGACGTAGACGATAGATTCTCCCACGTTCCACTGGGATTGACCACAAACTCGTTTGTGCCCGCATGGCGTTAGATCATAGGCCTAGAATGGCTGGTTACTGAAAGTTCAATCTGTCTTTACTGTACAGGCGGGACTTCCAGGAGCAGCTTAGTGCAGAGGGATCTAGTGGGGGTGGTATCGGAAATAAGTGGTGGAATAGACTTAAGAGTATGATTAGGTCTTTCACCACGGATTTCAGCAAACGGCTCGCCCTAGATAGAGCTGAGAAGGTGAAGACGCTTAGAGCTAGTCTTTTCCGGGCGGTGGCTGGGAGGGATCCCCTAGAGATAGCCTTACCCAGGGAGGCCTTAGAGCATTCGAATAGCGAGCGCTACATGGGCCAGGTAATTAGACATAGCAAGATCTGTTCCGAAGCTGTGAATATGAGCGCAGACTTTCGTAAGGAAGAGATCCGTCAAGGTTGCAACCGTTACATTCGTGAAATCAAAACCCCGGAGGGGCATACTCTTCGGGCCACTGACATGTGTGAGGCGTTTCGGCGGCATTTCGAGTCAAGGAGCCTGGTCTTCGTGAGGACGGGTTTCGAAGCTATTTGGCTGACTTTCCTCAGCTTTTGCGGAGTAAAGCGGCTAGGTGCGAGGGAGAAATCATGGAAGGCGAGATTTACGCGACATTAAAGTAAACCACTCCGACCGGGCCTCTGAATTGTACTTGAGGCTGTCGTACATTTTTGTCCCGATTTTGACCGTGGTGTTCAACAACAGTTCCCAGCATGGGTTCCTACCCAACCGGTTCTCCAGGGGTGTGATCACGGTGTTGAAAAAGGGCAAGGGTATTGGGCGGACTTAGACGATTACAGGCCCATAACTGGGCTAAACACAGCGTTAAATATTTTGGCCAAGATCCCGCAGGAGCGTTTGCAGTCAGTTGCCGAGTCTCTGTTGGGTCTGGAGCAGACTTGGCAATGGTCGACGCTGCCGGTCAGACTTGGCGTCGACGAATATTATCCTTGAAGGGCAGGGCGGAGGCATGTGTCACTTACGTTTCCCGATTGTCCATACTTCCTCTCTGTGACGACCATAGCTCGCTATCCTCCATTTTATGGAGGGGACACGGGAATCCGGTCGTCAGACGAGTCTGTGCACAACGTCCGTGTTATGGGTTTGCTGGGAATGCTACACTTGTTCAACGTTCCTTGAGGTTGGCTTTCGTACGCAGTGCATTGACAGGAGATTCCATTGTGGTGGGATTTGTTAGGGATACGTTCGCTTTCCTTACTATCAGTCCCCCCATCTCGCGAGTTGAGCGCCATGGTAAACCCCGGGATGAATCAGAATTCCTTCGCGAGTGTCGGTCGGCCTTGTTGGTTGTTCCTCAGTCCAGTGACCTTTCTCAGCCTAGGAAGGTCTTCTATCATCTTCTAGTAGAAGGGGAAGAGTTTCGCTCTTACTGGTCTTTGGCGTCAGCGGCAGATTACCTTAGTAACCCTGAGTTTTCACTTACCTGGCGATTGGCTCGCAATCGGCTGCCTCTCAATGACAAGGCCTTCATATTGAGCTTGGTGGATTTGCCAGACTGTGAAAGGTGTGGCCTCAGCTTAGGCAAAAAGGCTTCGCACGCCTACTACCATTGTCCCCGGGTCTGCCACTTATGGGACCATATCGACGAGTTGAGGGCTCGTCTCGCTCCCAAAAAATTCGTGTCCATTAATCGGGCATACGCGTTTGACAATATGTCGCCCCCGTATTCTGAGGTGAAACGAATGGCGTTTCTCACGCTGCTAGCTACGGCCCGAATGGTGATTAGGACGACTCGACAGAAGGATGTCTTGCGAGGCAACTGTCCTTCTCATCATGATCTAATCCGATTCTTTGAGCATCAGCTCTAGATGAAGATTAGAACTGCTAGAAAACGATTTCATTCGACAGTCTTCAGCGAAAGTTGGGTGAAAGAGGCGAGTTCGGTTCGTTTGAGCGGGGCTAGCCTTGATTTTCTCTTCTAGGTCAATCAACGTCACACCTGGGTGGTTTCCTGTGGAGCCCTCCCCTTGGTTAGGTTCGACAAGCTTTTGCGTACCTAGTTAATGTAAGTTTTGTTCCTGGCCTGTTCCCGGCTATCTCTTTGGTTATGATCCAACTCGAGATTCCCAACCTCCCCAGTTTGTTTCTCCCCTCTACATCTCGACTGGCTCAGCTTTTATATTTCCCATGTCCGTCTATATTTTCTCCTTCCCCACTCCCTTGGCGAAAGAGCTTCTTGATTTTGTCCCCCGGGCAGAATGCAGCGGCCTCTCTCGGTTGAGGGTTGGACGGGCCCTACTAAAATCTGTTATGTTTAATTTCATTTGTATTAGTATTTTAGTTTGTTATTGGGTTCATCTCCCTCCCCTTTCATTTTTTCATCATAGATTTTTATATATATTTTAATATCATTAAATTTTTATGGCAAGGGGCACGTTTTGTAGGTCACCCTAGAGATGATGTGGTATTATGGTGCATGGAGGATTGATTGGTGATGGACGAATTGTTTTGGTGAATGGGAAAATTGTAATGAGTGAATGGGTCGTGAATCGGATTAGATAGGTATAAGATAGATAGTGTGAACCAGCCTCAACCCATCCTCTTTTTCGACCTTGTGCCACAATTATGTAATTTTACATAATAAATATTCAGACCACAAGCCATTACTCACTATTTTTGGCCCAAAGAAAGGTCTACCTACGCACATAGCAAACAGAATACAGAGATGAAGTACTACCTTGCTGAATTACAACTTCAAAATGGAGGACGTTTCATTAACAAAATTCGGCCATGTAGATGGGTTATCGAGACTGATTACCAAGTACAAAGAACCACTGGAAGATACAGTGCTCGCGTTGCTTCAATCTGAAGGAGAATTAAAAACGACCCTTTGTAATACAGTAAGGGAACTTCCAGTGACGCTTGAACAAATTAGACAAGAAACTCTCCACGATGAGTTTATCAAGCATAAAAAAGTGAATTTTTTTTTAAAAAGACCAGCGAACTACGGACATTTTCTCAATATGCGACGGAATGCGCCGTGATTCCGTCAACATTCCAGAAGGCCATCCAGGGAGTACGAGAATGAAAAATTTGATGCGTATGTATGTCTCTTGGAAAACATGGACAAAGATATAGAAAATGCTGTCAAATCATGTAAAGAATGTGCCTTGGCGGCAAAGACACCTCCTGTAACATTTACTTAGCCAAAACGGAACTACTGTGGTCTAGAATCCACGTTGATTTCGCGGGCCCTATAGAAGGATACTACTACCTCATTGTCGTCGACAGTTTTTCAAAGTGGCCCGAAGTACATGTATATAAAAATCCAACTACTGAAATCACAATAATATTTCATCATGAACTGTTTGCAAGATTCGGGGTAGGGGGCATCTTTGTGTCCGATAATGGAAGTCCAGTTCACGTCAGCAGAATTCAGTGACTTCTGTAAAACGTATCAGGTCAATCACATTACTACAGCTCCATATCATCCTAGGTCAAAAGGACAGGCGGAAAGATTTATAGATACCTTGAACAGAAATCTGAAAAAAAGCTAGGTCTACACCGACTGAAAAAGCCCTTCAAAAGTTCCTTCAAGTCTACATGATTACACCTAATGAAAATACACCAGCTTCGCAATCTCCTCCCGAGGTGATGTTTGCATGTCGGATACGATCTGTTTTTGATAAATTACTACAAACGAAGCCAGAAAGAGCTAACATCGTACCTACAAAATGATACATCCCGGGAGAAAAAAGTTTTTTTTTTTCAAAACTTATAAAGATAAGAAATCATTTTGTGGAAATGGATACGACAGAGAAAATAGTTGGTAACATGATGTATATGTTTAAGGGTCAGAAATTTATTCATAAATGTTATATCAATCAGCTCAGGAAGCGCCTAATGGACGAGAATGATAACGGGCTCACTGTGGAGACTGTGATGGACGTCATTTACGACACCTTTGATATTCAGATCCTTCCAGAGGCTCCAGAAAGTCGCCATTCCAAGAGAAAAAGAAAAGCAACTGATTTGATGGTGGTTAATCCTAAAAATAAAAGATATTGAGACCGCCAACAAAAGTGCGCAAGTTTTTCTACGTTGAACTTTTGAAAAACAAGTCAGCCAAGTTTTAAATTCCAAGACAGATGTAAAAGGAAACGGTTGTTTTTTTTGGGTTTTTTTTTGTTTTTTTTGTTTTTTTCGATAATGTACAATAAGGCAGGTGGAGGAAAACCACTAAAAAGTTGTTAAACTTAATTTTTTACAGGTACATGTAAATATATATATATATATATATATATATATATATATATATATATATATATATATATATATATATATATATATTCAGACTCCTCCGGAGTTAAGATTCTAGGAGATGGGTGTTGTGGTAAACCCCCTTACTTTATAATGAACTATTCCTCTTCTCATAAATACAAACTGCGAGAGTCGGATACTGGGCACTGAGTGTGAAGTGAAGTGGAGTAGTAGACGCAGTGCTAATCTACTTATTACTAAGACTATTGTTTTTTAGATATCATCAATATACATTTTTCAACCGATCTTCGTCCACCGTGTCTTCTTTTCTGGCCCCTAAACAGGCCACAACAGTGTGTTAAATGATAATTTAGCAGACTCTTATTGTTCGAGAAAGTGTATCTCGGCTGCAACTTTCGGAGCTTGACAGATATGAGCTACAATAGAAAAGTCCATTATGATTGGCTGAACTAGCTAGATAGGAAATAGGTTTCAGGGAGTTACTTCGTATTCGTCAAACGATGTAGACGTGTTCTCTTTTGTGTGAGTGTAGCGACTCCCACTGGATATTTAGATAATGCACATGTCAACATGAGTAATAAAAAATAGTTAAGTTAACTATTAAGTTAACACAACTATGTGTTTGAAGTCTTTCTTTGGTGAATTCCAACAATTAGCGATCGCAGGCCGAGAGAGGACGAGATAAGATCACCCCCACCACCACTACTGGACTATGCATCCCTCTTAAGTAACTATGAAATACAAAAGATATAGCCGGAATATTAATTGGGCAACAAGCTGAGCTACTTCAAGAAAGCAAGTGAAGTGCTATAAATCAATCAATGCATAAGAATAAAAAAAAAAAATTGAATAAAAAATGCACACAATTAACAATTAATTAATTGCTTCCAAACACGTTAATTGATTTATTGATGAAAGTAATGTATTTTGTATATTCCTTCAGATAACGTACGTGAATAGTTTTTATCTTACTTAAAATTTATTCAGACATAATTTTGCAGAAATTGAATAACTATCATCTCCATATATAATTGAAAAATCTAAAACAGGGCATATATTAGAAGCCGTCATATGACGAATTTTTCATTTTATTTAAAATATATTAAATATAGTTTCGCTTATTCTTGACATAACCTTCCGTTAAAGGTAGAAAAAAAGTTAGAAAATCTGGTACGTAAGCATTTTTCTATACTGAAAAAAAAAAAAAAAAGATCTTAGAATGAGTATACTGGAACTCATGTGTTATAAACAGCAGATTCTGACATAACATACTCTCATTCACTAAATCTCTCATGGAAAGTTTGAGTGACCTTTCCCTCTATAAATTTTGGAGCCGAGAATCCATTAGAATTTTTACTCACTGTTGATAAAATATCATCAGTTTTGCATACGCAGAAATTAGAATTCATGTTACTGTAGACAGTTTTTACAACCGTGACCAATGGATTCGTTATTATAGACTGGATGTCACACGCTTGGGCGTCAAGCTGTAGATATATCGTCAGGTTATCATATATATATATATATATATATATATATATATATATATATATATATATATATATATATATATATATATATATATGTATGTATATATGTATTCGTCCATACATTGAATATATATGTCATATCTGGTCTGGTGATTCTACTATGTATTTAGAGGTTCATGACAAAATCTGCAATCTGGAATTTTGACGTCAGTTACGTTCTCACTTGGTAGACAAATGTATTTGTGCCTCTTCTATAAATATTTTCATAATAACTATTACGACAAGCTTTGCCCTTAGACTTTACAAATTCCTTCTCTAGGTCCGGCTTTCTAATTTCCCATTAACTACGATCTTGCAAAATGAAATGCAATGACAATCGTCATCTCGTCTCCTTGAATCTTGTTCTTTTACTTCCCTTTCTCCTTAATGGTTTTTCTTTGCTTCTTTCACGCTCAGTAACCCCTTACGTCTTATTGGGTTTATCCGTTGGCATAGAGTTAAGTGATAAAATAAAATAATATTTCAATTGCAAAATTGAATTATTCGTGGTATATTTATTTTCTATTTTTAGAATAAGCCTATTTTTTTTCATCATTTATTCTCTTCCTGTTTTTTTCCGCTTTTTATAACGCAAAGTTATTTTATGTATGTGAGTTGTGGAGCATGCATATTTCAAGATTTCATCGTTTCCTGGTAGCTTCTTCCCAGATGAATCTTTGTTGTTGCCATGTTTTTTTTTTATTTTCCCTGATTAGATTATAATTGAATTTCCATTTTTATTACGTTTCGCATATATGCCAATTATTCCCTTCTCTCTTTCAATAGGTCTACTGTTCACTTTGTCTATTCCCCCTTTTGTCATTAACATTTCAAATTGTTTTCAATGTTATTCCCTCTGCTTTCTTAATTACCAATGTCCTATACATTGATTTTATGCTATTTTTATTATTTCAAAAAGGTTAGAATCACATCCTAATTTAAATTTTCAAGTCCCTTATGCTCCCGACTGACTTAAATGGAAATGATCTTTGATAGGTATTTTATTACTCGAAATTTAAAAAGAATATTCTGACATTGCATATTGGCTGATAGTCTTGTATGTCAATGTTTTCTTCTCGTTTCTGCATCACTAAAGCTACTTGATTTCTGAGCTATTGGGAAATCAATTTCGCTGTATTATTTCTCCATTTGAGCTTTTTCAAAACCTTTCACCGACCCTTAGCTTGTGATAACCTTCATAATTTGTGAAATTGAAAGACGTGAAGCAAAATGTTAGCTGATATCTTAGAAAGACAAATTATTCTTTATTCTTATCAAATATATTCTTATTAGTTGACAGCTTATTGATTCTAGAACCAACGGTAATTGGCATCTGCTTCAAGATGTTATGCGGGAAGTTCAAGTTAATGTTAATATAATTAGGAGTTTCGTTTTCCTTGTGGTAAGCTTTTAATGTATTATTATTTAAGTTAAGTGTGATGTCAAGGTAATCAACTATTTTTATATTGGAAGTAATCTCTATCTTGAATCCCAGGAGCTTAAATCTTTAATGATGTTTTCTGTAATTTAAAAGTAAGAGGACCGTTACTATTGGGGATATCAATGAGTCCGTTATCTCTATACAGACCGATTTATTCTGGTTCAATAAATGTACCAATTATCTCCAAAATATAAATACAGACAAGATCAGCTACTTGTACTGAATTTATATAGCCACATTGGAACGTCAAATTTGTTGCTCCCACATTTCAAACACATGGAGTCATTAAGGGGTAGAATTAACTTGCTGGAGGCAAATGTGATATTGATATCTTCATCGCATATCACCATATTGTTCGTAGCAAATCTAATGCAATTATTCAAAAGATCACTAGAAATAAAGGAGTAAAAGACGATGATGTCAAATTTAATAAACTTAGCTTCTTCTTCTCCCTCATAATATTGAACCAACCAATGATATCCGATGAGTCTTTCCAAAGATTGACGCCAGTTGAAATTAGTTGTTTTTCTTTTCGTAATTTTTTAAATTATATTTTTAAAAATTATCCCTAGCTTATGCTTAGTTGAATTGAACAACATAGATTGGGTATTATTCTAGAAATTGGGTTTATGGTCTTTAAATAATATATATGAGTCTTTCGTGTAGATCTTCCCCTTTCTGTCGCTAATAATGAGATTACTAGTTAGCTTAGCTGCTATATTGTCCATCTCAAAAATTCAATTATTAAATCTATCTTTTTTATAATTATCAATAAATTTTTCTTGGGGATTTTATAGTATTTAGGAGGATAATATTTATATATGATGTTTTTTTTATTTATTTATCTGCCCTAATCCAATCCACTTTCGAGATCTTAATCATATCAAAGTCCTTGTTTAGGGTCTTCTGAAAAGAGTTAATGTGTCTGCTAAATTTCATGTTCTTGACAATGTTAAATAGGTCTGTTTCGAATAGTTCCAAATATTTACAGGATGGTGGAGAATCCTGAGATTTTAAGTTGTAGGTTTCCGATCTATTATTTTTAGTTTCAGGATGATTGAGGTAGTAGTATGATTTCCATCTTAATCATTTTTAAAGTCAACAATTTTCTCGGTTAGAGATAAATTGAAGGAGTCCAGAGAAGGATATGGAATATTCTTTAAGGAGTAATCAGTGTGAAAATTATCCATAATAATGAGTGAAGGATGTAATAGAAAAATCCAAAGTGTAAAAAAATGAGATCAATAGAAGTAGTTTGAATTGATAGATTAATATCCAAGGCATCTCCACTATACAAGTATAGGAGCAGTAGTACTGGTAAAAAGTACGTGGGTAAGTAATCCAAGAAGATCCTACTAATATA
>OZ010574.1:121554146-121569146 GCA_963932145.1 Acanthosepion lycidas | reverse complement strand
CATACATACATACACACATACATATACCTACACACACATACATGCATATACATACATAATATGCAGCATATCTACATACACATATGCGTTAATCTTCACGTACACATATATACACACGTGCATGTCTCTATCCTCATGTTCACCCATACACCCACTTATGCCTGCATTCGAAGACTATATCAGTATTTAATCACATTATGGATACCCAAATCGTATAATTATCCATATCTTTACACTATGTTTGTTCTGTTGCTTTTGTTCAAGTACGTTCGACCTTCCCACTGATAATCAAGAACTATGTGTTGTCATTGTGATGGGTAAGATTCCACCGGATTTATCCTTGTCTTTTATAAAGAGCTGAAAGTTGCATATAGTACATATTTTCGTAGGAAAATAAAATAAAAACTTGAACAATCGTCGTTTGAACTTAATAAACCTTGTTTATGTGTATGCATATATGAACGTATGTACAAATACATATATAAATTCCTGCTTAAAAAATACCGCAGATCGTACAGTCGATGATGAAAATCTATAATTACCATTTCTTCTCTAATACTCTCATCCCATGTATTTTTGGACTGAACGCGTACTCTAGAGGAAACAACAATTAATACTCGTATATATATATATATATATATATATATATATATATATATATGTGTGTGTGTGTGTGTGTGTGTGTGTGTGTGTGTGTGTGTGTTTGTGTGTGTGGCTAATTACATATCTACTGTCCTAAGTGTGTCTGTCATATATGTAGTCATGATATTTTACTTGACGGGCAGTGCGCACTTCGAACCTGTCGAAAGGGGTCAGGTTTATGCACATTCCTTAGCCCTAATAGTTATTGAATTCGTCTTTTGGGATGACTGCATTTAACCACAATTAAAATATTAGATTGTCTCAAAAGTTCGTAAACACTTGCGAAAAATGATGGTCTTTATTTTGAGGAATAGTTTTTGTTGTTTTTGTTATTACTTGGCGAGTGAAATTTCAAGTTTTTGCAAGTTTTTACGAACTTTTGAGGCAACCTAATAAATACTAAAGCTATATATGTATACAATTGTCACTGTGTCGCAAATGTCCACCGGAGTTGGTTAACCATCTGGCTTAGAACTGATTGGTAAATTTAAAGATATATCCACATTTGTTATTTAATATCGAAAATAAGGTGCGTTGGGCTGACAGACAAATTTCCTGTTTATACTAAAGTTAAAAGCTAGACATACATCCGATTTACACTTGAGGGAAAGCCAAATATATATATATATATATATATATATATATATATATATATATATATATATATATATATATATCTGTTTGAACACTGAGTCAAGAAGTAGAATTGTCCGGTTTATACTTCAATGAAATGGTGAACGGATGTTCGGTTTAAACTTGGGCTAAATGGTAGAATAGTGCCAGTTATGTCAGCGAAATAAAACTTTGTTTTGAACGCCAAAATTTTTAGATCCTTTTGCATTAATTAAGGCGTCTCCTGGGTTTCATCCTTGAATATACGTCGTTCCTAATTTTCATGACATTGCTGATGAGGTAAGTTCTCAAATTGGTATCTATGCGGATGGCACATCAATTTATTCCTCTCATAATAATAAGTCTGAGTCGTTCGATAAGGTCAAATTGGCAGCTGATCTAAAAAATGATCTACGTTCCGTTGTTAACTGGAACAAGGAACGATCTGGCAATTTTAACGTCTCCAAAATTAAACTGCTCTCTTTTAATTGACTGAGAGAACTCTTTTAACTTCCATCAGCACCAGGAGAACTACTCATTGCACCTCCTTGGACTAACGTTTTCCGATGACATGAAATGGAAAGATTTTATTTAATCATTTGACAGGTTTGCTATTATGAACGTATCTACAAATACATATATAAATTCCTGCATAAAATATACCGCAGATCATATAGTAATTTCTATGCTAACAGTTTCTTTTCTCGGATTTCTCACTTATGGAAATATCTTCCGGTTTATTGCTTAATAATGAACCTTCATCTTCAGAAATGTAATTGCAATGTTAAACATTATCTTCTCTCTTCTTATTTCTTGTTATTTCACCGTTCTCTCTATGTAATAATATTTCCCTAATAATCTCTAACACACAGCAATCTCACCCGTGTTAGGGAAAGCATTGCCTTACTTGGTGTGAAATGATTTTTAAAAAACTTTTTGAAATAGGCTAAAATGCAATAGCTTTTTTTAATGAAAGGCAATTTTTTTCAAAATAAAATTGCCATTAACCATCAGAATCTATCATTTTATTTTCAAATATACATAGGAATTGATATTATTTTTTTATGTAAGCATTATTCTTGTGAGTACACGTATTTTTGTTTCCGTACCAAATTTTTACATTTTCTTAAACATTGAAATTAATAACAGACGTAGATTGTCAAATTTGCCTTGGGAAAGAGTGTGCAGCCGACAGCAATGGAAACTGTATTCCTCTTTCTCAACAGGAAAACTGCTTGTATAAACGAATTGAACCTTTAACAAATTGACTGATCAAACTGATTGAGCACGGATATAATTACCTAACGGAGGAAGTCATATTTATCGTTAGGACATTTACGAACCTATATCTGCTATCTTCAGTTTCAAAACAAAAACCGGTAAATATGAAGTGTAGGAATAAGAAATTATTTCAGATAAATAAAAATCTGCAGTAATTTGTAAATGGATTTCTTTCAGAAATACATTAGGTGGAAGCTGGTTTAATATTGCAGGCAGTACCATTACATATCCTTTCAATATCGATGATAATTTCAAGATAAACGGAGAAGTATATTGTTAATGGGATAGCATTTTTCTGAGTTCCATGCCGTACAAGTTAAGTAGAGAATCGCCACAATAAGAGATCTGATATAATATGTTCGGTCAAATCATATCTGGTAGGAAAACAGCTTTTCTCATCTTCTGTTTGGTGAATTCGAAATAACAGAAAAAGAAAATCGCTTGAACTGATAAAATAATCAAAAACCTATTAACCCAGAATAAATGCATTTTTATATATATTTAAATAATTGAGATTACTCAGAAGCCGGAAAAGAACCATAAGAACGCCCCTTTACGCTGACTGCAACTCTTGCACAAGTGTAAATCCCCGCCAAAAGGGCTACAGATAGGCAAGTACAAAAGACAGGATAACGAAAGAGAACTGTGTACAGGAGTATGACTCTACCAAGAGGGTTGCCAACTATATAATTAAAAAGATATAGTTTATATATAATGATACTACTATTAATAATGACAAATAACCCTGGAAAATTTCAGGAAAAATGAAGAAATTTTCGCACAGCATGGAGAAATTACTGTAAAGACTTTCATAGTGTATCATACTATTGGATTCTTATGACTCTGTTAATGCACAAATTCTCCTAAGATTTCCTTAAACACGGCATGGGAATGTGGAAAACGAGAGGCAATTCCACCTCCAGCCGGCTAAATATCCGAAGAAGAATCTTTCAAGGAGACTTCCTGTCAACCCTTTCGTTTTTCTGTCTATAATCCCTCTTACGCATCGACTAAACAACAACAGCTATGGATACAAACTAAACAAGGAAGTATTCAATCACCTACTCTACATGGACGATCTCAAACTCTTTGCCAAAGACGAAAAAGAGTTGAGGGGCCCCTCAATAATTTAAAATGTTTCAGTGGCGACATAGATATGGATTTCAGATTGGATAAATGTGCAGAAGTAATATTTAAGTAAGGTAGAATTACAGAAACACACTCAATAGATTTAGATTTTGTCAAAATGATTAGGGAACTGGAACAATATGAAACCCCTAGGCACCTAGGAATAAGCGAAGGAGATTGAATACAGTATACCCAAAATGAAGAAAAAGTTAAGAAATGTGTGCTATAGGCGTATACATCTGGTACCGAACATAGCTGAGCTGAAAAAATATAAGCATAAACACCTTGGCTGTCCCTGTGGTGCAATATAGTTTCAACATCCTTAACTGGACCATAGCTAACATTAAGCTAATGGAATCCAAAACGAAAAAGCATCTCACCCGTCGCCGCATGCATCATCTCAGTGCTGATGTAGATCATCTGTATGTATCCAGATGCGTAGGAGGCAGAGGATAAGCTCAACTAAAATTGTCCTAGAAAACTACAACTGGCATTCAAGATCCCTGGAAACTCCAGAAAACAGGATGATAATATGTGTCAAAGAACATGAAATAGTAAGAGACTTATTCAGGAAGCGAACAAGTTTAAAAATGGAGTTTGAAATTGGTGAAGAAATGCACGTAAGGCATAATACAAATATTGCATCTGCAAAATACTTAAAAAAGAATGCAAAAGAAAATGTAGCCAACCAGATACAGAAACGATGACAAGATTAACCGCTTCACTCTCAATATTCGGCCTTTACCAAACAAGCTGATATAGACAAACCCCGTACACATAGTAGCAACATAGAGCAGGGTTGAAATGCTGAAACCGAGGTTTTTATTCTTGTCGCGCACGAACAAAGTTTGCTAACTAGAAATTACCAAGCACACATACTGAAAAATTGCGTTGGCTAAAAATGCAAATTTCACTGATAAATATGCAGAAACAATTGACAATCTTGTATCATGTTCTGCGGTATTGGCACCCAGTGAATATAAAATCTAGCATGACTGAGTGGACCAATATCTTCACTGGAATATTTTGTGGAAAAGAAACTGCAAGGAACTGGCATGAACACCACACAATCCCGGATAAGGAGATAGGACCTGTAAGAATTTTATGGGGGCTTTACAATGCACAAAGAGAAAACAATCAAATCTAATCGTCCAGACATTGAAGATCAAAAAAATTATGGGCCAATAATATGTCTGTTCAACCCAAAGAAATTTATCTCGTCTGTCCTGACGAACTGTACTTACTGTTTTCTCTATGAAAAAAGATCTTCTCCTGGAACAGAAGGGATGTCGAAAACGTTCACATGGCTGAAAAGATCAATAATGAATAAAATATTTCGCCCCTTATGTTCTGTCTGTCTTTGACCCCCCTTTTGCGTGGACTAAACAGTAATTTATATGGATACAAAGTTAAAAAAAAGTATTACTTACCTATTCTATATGGATAATATCAAACTCTTTGCGAAAGACGATGGGCACACTCAATAGTGTAAAATGTTTCAGTGGCGGCATAAATATGGATTTCGGAAAAGTAACATTAAAGAAAGGGAGAATTACAGAAAGACACTCAATAAATCTAGATTTTGTTACGAATCCCAAGGAACGCGAACAAGTAGAAGCCTTCTAATACTATGAGTCAGCGAAGGATATGGAATATTGTAAAAACAAATGAAGGAGAAAGTAAGAAAAAAATACTACAGCGTTTATGCCTGGTGTTAAATTCAGAGTTGAATTCACAAAAACAGAATATATTGACTGTCTCTGTGGTGCGATAGAGTTTTAACATCCTTAATTGAACGAAAGCATTGATTAAACCGTAAGTGGCATTAAGCATATCAAAAAGAGAAAGTTATTCACTTGCCGCCGCCTTCATCATCCTAAGGCTTATGTTGATCATCTATATGTGTACAGATGCATAGGAGGCAGAGGATTAGTTCAACTAGAACTGTCTCACAAAACATCAATCAATCTTCAAAGATAACTGGAAATTTCAAAGGATTTGATGATGATCTGTGTCAAAGAACATGAAAGGTTTAAGAAACTTTATAAAATAATAGAGGAAATCACCAAATTCAAGGTGGAATTTCGAGTCGGGGAAGAATTGAAAATAAACCATAAATAAAGTTAGTGCAGCGGCAAAGAACCTAAAAAAGAAACAAAAGCAAATGGAATGTACCAAATGCAAAACGATGGAAAGATAAGCGTCTTCATGGTCAATACCATGACTGTACAAAAGAAGCTGATTTAGACAAACCCCTACCTACCAGATGTTACGGAGCTGGAACCGTAGGTTTTTGTTCTTTGCTACACAGAAACAATGCCTGCTAACTAGAAATTACCAAAAACATATTCTGAAGAATTGTGTTGACCCCTACAAGCGAATTCTGTGGTAAATCCAGAAACAAGTGACCATCTTGTATCAAATTACACGGCCTTAGCATGAGCTGAATATAAAACTCCGGATGATACAATGAACAAATACATTCATTGGATAATATGTAACTTTTATTGGAAGGAAAATGCAAGAAACTGGTATGAAAATCACCCAGACTCGTTTAAATAGATAGAACCTGCACCAATTTTAAAGGATTTTACAATGCATACAGACAGAACAATCAAAACTAATCACACAGATATCGGGATTAAAGACCACAAGAACAGAATGTGGTTTCTTATTGACATGGCAGTCTCTGCCGACAGTAATGTCTTTCTGAAGATCTTAAAAAATACATCAAAAGACAAGGATCTTCGAAGTCGCAATCTAGAAAGTACGCCACATAAAGACATCAATGATATCAGTTGTAGTTGAAGTCTTCGGATTGATTGGAAAACATTCCGATAGACAAGTTGATGGGATTCCTGGTAACCCATGCCTTAAATTAATACCAAAAATTGCACTCATACGTAGAGCTCACATGTTACGAAGAGCTGTATTTATTTAAAATGTACGTGATCTGTTTTGTCTCTTTACAAAAATAATGAGTTGAAAATATCATGAAGCCATTTCTTAACTTATGTCGCTGGTTGGGACCCGGAAAGAAATGTGCATACAACATAAAGTAATAATAATAAAAATGATTTTAAATGATTAAAATATAATATTAAATGATTAAAAAAATAATGCATGCATAGTGTAACTAATAATAATAATAATAATAATAATAATAATAATAATAATAATAATAATAATAATAATACATTTATTTTTTAGTTTTATGAAGATAACAAATAAACTCATATATTATAATAATATTATATAATTCAACAATTCTACAAATTCTATGAGTTTAGTTACATTAAAATGTCTCTATTTTTTAATCAGTTGATATTATTTTTGAATCATTTCACTTGAAATCTTCGGATGAACTGATTAAAACTAATATTATACTCGACCGTTATAAACTTAGTGACCGTTTAAGTAACTTGAATACTGATAAAAATCCTTAGTTCCTTATAAAATAACAGCACGTATATCAACAGATATTTACTAAACAAAGTCACTAATTTTGCTCTACGGTCAGCGCCAACTGTCACAAATCAACTCGAAAACAAATTTGCTTATTATCTTCCCATGGTAGGTAACTTGTCTGAATAAGCCTTTAGCCGAACATATTCCTTTTTAGAACAGTAAATATTTCGAATTCTGTAAATCTGATGCCAATAATAACAACTTTCAAACGGACATATGAAAGTGTATATATTTTGCTTACAGTGTTTTTACCTTGGTAAAAGTGCAAAACATTAAGTACATAATGTTTCTTAAATAGTTCAATAGATGTTTTAAAGAAAAAGCAAAACGTTTAATTCATGGTAATAAAAAAATGACATTGTGGAACGCTGATATCGCGATTAAGTAGTAATGGATTGTGTAACCCTATTCTAAATTCTATGATAAATAAATATATTTTCCTGTTAGGTTTCTAAATTATGTGAAGTGAACTCTGTAAACGTAGATTTCCGGAGACAAAGAGCATTGTCAGGTTATTGACTAAACAGGAAATATAGCGAACGAAAACCATGGCAAATCTAATATTCACTAAATCAAATATGTGTGACTTTATGGCTCTTGTACACGATGAAGTCTCGCAAAGGAACACTCTTCGAGTGTATGAAGGACATCAAAAATCGCGTTTTTCTTTGTTGAAGGCCACCGACATAGAGGTTTGTGCTTGCAGGCGTGAACGGGAACAATGCCAAAAGTTCATTTGAATACGGAATCATTATTTAGTAAGTGAAATAATTAATGATCTTATTTCAATGAATAAAAGTTCATATTGATAAAGTCAAATTTCTTTATCCCCAAGCCAAGTATAGATTGAGAGAGAGACAGGCCTTAAAAGCTGCATTAGTATGTAAATGGTTCTGAAGAAGATGGAAAAAGCAAGGAAAAACAAAAAAAAAGTCCTGCTAGACCTTCTTTTCTAATGTGAAAAGTTAAACAAGAAAGATTACACTTCAAATGATCTTTAGCTTGTAATATATATATATTGAAATGAAGAATTGAACAAAATAATACTATAGTAGAATTTAAAGAAAAAAATTCATTGACGTTGAATTTAACCTCTGTCATCAAACACGTGCTGATGTTGCTACATGCCTTACTTCTCACACTGCGAATTTTTTCGAAGCTCTATACTAAACATTAAATCAGTTACGAAAAAAGAACTAAACAAAATGAACACAAACCGATCAGCTTTAAAAAAGGACTTTAACTGGAAAAACCGAATGAAAAAACAATGTTAACAACAAATACTTTTTCACGGCCAACCCAGTTCTGCGGAATCAGAATAAACGTTGAGTTTAAGCAAGCGAATGATCCAATTGGAGTAAAGTGCCATGCAGATTTAAATTTTTCCCACTTGTGACGAATGCAGCTATCGATGTTTTTTGCATGCTAGCATGGTAATTAACATTCGTGTCAGTCAGCTGTTGGCTCTCACGCTGGCCAATAGAATCTTCCTGCCTGTTCGTGGCAGCCAGCTATAGGCTCTCACTCTGGCCAGTACAAAATGGCCACAAACTACATGAAAAATGCCTTAGAAGCATGAAAAAATCGATTATTTCCACTATCGATGGAAGTTGGGAAACGCAAAGTCGGCCTTGGCCTTCCCGCTAACTTGGAGCATGTGCATGTAAATTTTGGTGCAAATCCGTCGAAATGATAAATCATATAACATAATTTCTTTTAATCATGTATTGTGTATTGTTGAATGCTTGCGACTATGCGCATTTGCAAAACTGAATGTTATTTAATTATATAAACTCAGTTATCTATTCAAGTGTGCCTTTGCCAATTATTACGTAAATCTCTCACATCAAATATAATTTATATCTACTAATATGTCTCTGATATACCAACCATCCATTCTTGCTTAATAACAACAATTCATTTACATTTATAATTTTAAGTCCTAAATAAATATAAAAACAGCATTTATACTCGTTCACTCCCAGGAATATCTTTTAGACCTAGATAATGTTTTAATTCTGAAATATATAAGTTTATTCGTTATCTTCGTAAAAATAAAAAAATAAATTACTCGATTGTTTTAATAATTTATATATTTGGCCTGTTTTGAATTTAATTAATCAAAGAAACATATTAGAATTTTAAACACTCTTTCGATTTAAGAGGTTTTCCATATTCTACTTAATGTATACTTTTGTGTCTTGCAAGATATTCTAAAATTCACGTAATATTTCACCTGGCTAAAACCCGCATGTATTCGATTCCTATTGAGATTAAAATCGCACAACGATCCGTAATTGTTACATCTGATGTAAAGGAACAATAAAATGTTACCTATCAAATTATGAGAATTTAGCGAATGCCATTTGAAAGCATATTTAAATATCTGAATCAAAGGAAAAACTGAGTAGCCAAACAGAGCAAAAGAAAAACATGTGTATACATAATATTTTGAGTTTTATTTCAAAATAAATACTATTTCAAAATTCAAAACTTATCAGTTAATCCTAAGATTTGGTTAAATGAATTCCTTTACAAATCTGTGAATCGGTATCATTGTTCATATTTTACATTAGTTCAAAGAAGTTGAGCATGCAGCTAACTACGTGATTATAAATGTCACCAAGAAGACGCATTAAAGGCGATTTAAAAACCACAATATTCTGAAGTTGCCAAATCTATTTTAATAAAACAACATAGAAATCTCCTGCTGATAAAAAGATTTATTATTTGATTTACATTGTCGGACATTCACGGAGAAGTCGCAGAGAATAAATTGGACGAACTGTCATAGTATATTTGAAGAGGTACTTTTCTACAAAAATGTTTTTGTAGATGTGAAGAGAAAAATTTTGTTACTGCTAGGGTAGTTAAAGAGGCGATGTGTTTAATGTCATAACATTAATGAACATCATCCAACCGGATGACATCTCAGCGACAAAAAGTTTCTTTGGCGAAAATTGGAATTCATTATAATGGTTCGAAAATACTTCAGCTTATAATGAAGTAAAGCTTACTCAAGTGTAGTTAAATAGCAACTACAATCCATTACATTTATTCGCTTTAGCAATTTGGGGAAAAACATCTTCCTTCCGTATTGTTAATGGCAAAATCATCTTGGTTGCTTCAAGTAGCAATTAGTCATGGATGTTGACCAGTGGCTTTAATCGATTTCCGTTTTCTCTGCTTTTTCTTCACCGTAGTCTTTGTTGTTGTTGAAATTCAGAGAATATTATATTTTTTAAAATATGGGTAATTTACAATTTTGAAAAACTAAAGCCTGAAATAACTTCTTCAAAGAAATAAAGAAATTTCTTTATTCTCTCCTATATTTAAAGAAAAATGGAAATGACACTGCTATGATATTCAAAGTAGGGATTGCAGATGTATGCAATAACAGTTGGACATTTATTTTTGTCCTAATGATTCTAACCTAACTTATAATCCTGTTTGTTGGTTTAGTTGGAAATCCCTCTTCGATAGAAAAAGAAAAAAAAATGCATGTCTTTAGTTACAAGTGAAAATGTCTCGTCATTATTCTCATGATCTTGTTGGACGAATTTCTTGCTAGATAAAATGTCCGGACATGGAATTATTTAGCCGTTTCTTTCTCCCGTTTTTTTAAAATTTTATTGAAAGTAGGTCTCCCAAGCCCATTGCTGGAAGTGGGGAGGATTGGCCGATGATACTCACCCCCAGCTCTGCGTTTCGTTAAATCTTGATGCTTGGAGTTAAGGTAAGTTGTACATTCAATAGTGATCATGAGGATGAAAGCGGACAAACACTTCCTGCTATATGTGTGGTGGCGTTTATGCCATATCAGCAAAGCCTGATAACCTTATTTTTCCTATTTCTTCTTTTTTTAGAATAGGACAATGGGACTTATACTAAGTTAAAACTTAGTGTTGTGAAAGGGTAAAATACAAATAGAATACCATCCTATCTCCCAGAACATACACCTAGTGTCAGCCTTGACACTTTGCCAACTACCTCCACCTCATATTTTTCTTTGTTTTTGTCGTTCTTGTATGTGTTATATGTAATAGGAGTAGGTAGGCTTTCCTATCGCCAGGTCAACACTCTCCCTTCTCTTGGACATGAGTAGAGGCTCACACCTTGTTTAGGAAGGGGTTCCCGGAACTCTCTCTCTCTCTCTCTCTCTCTCTCTCTCTCTGGCCTCTGTACTAGTGCTGATGTGTTTCTCCCATGTGTGCAGTCTGTGGCATTACCTCTTCATCTTGAGGGTACACGGTTGACAGTTCACTGGCTGCTGTTTCCGACTGATAGTTAGGATCCCTAACTCTTGCGAAGCGTCTTGAGCGGCCGCTCTAATCAACAGTTGTATAATACCGGGGTGTTTGTAGTGTCATGTTCCGCATGGAAAGGTGTCACTGCAGTCACCACTGGTGGGAAACCCTGAGGCCACATTAT
Organism: Acanthosepion lycidas; assembly: GCA_963932145.1. Taxonomy (NCBI): domain Eukaryota; kingdom Metazoa; phylum Mollusca; class Cephalopoda; order Sepiida; family Sepiidae; genus Acanthosepion; species Acanthosepion lycidas. The sequence goes on along the minus strand of OZ010574.1, from coordinate 121,557,584 downwards.
GATGCAGGCTGTGCCAATTCCTCTCTGCCCACGTCACGGTGGATAACCGTCTGCTTCTTTTAATTCAGTCCTTCTCATCTTCCAACCATAATTCCACATGATGACTTACAAAGACCGAAAAATTAATCCTAAACCAGCCCCTCAAAAATCACCTAAACCCCTCAACATTTCGTTCTCTAACATCCGTGGCATTAGAAAAAACTTCTGCAGTATGGAATCTTTCCTCACTGCCAACTGCCCGGATATACTGGCTCTCTGTGAGACTAACCTTGTCTCGTCTATCCTCTCCACTGATCACTCGATCCCAAACCACCTTCCTCTCCTTAGAAAAGACTCTCTAACCCACATGCACGGTCTTGGTGTCTACGTCAAGGACCATCTCCCTCTGGCTAGAAAGTTGTCTCTCGAATCGCCAGAGCAGTCGTATATGTGTCTCAGACTATCTCTTCCCAATGCTGTAAGCTTTCTTCTTCTTTCATCGCTCTCAAGACTGTGGGATACTGATAGCATTTCTGACAACATAGACAAGACTTTCTCCCTCCACCCGTTTGCTCACATATTTGTGTTTGGAGACTTTAACGCCCATCATACCAAGTGGCTTAAGGATGCTACTACTGACCACGCAGGCATTCAAACGCTCAATTTTTCAGTTTCTCAATCCCCGACGCAGATAGTTAACTTCACTACTCGTGCCCCCCCTCTCTCTCTCTGTCTTTTTTACAAATACTTTCATGGTAATTGCTCAGAGGAGCTGCATTCGCTGGTTCCCAGACTTCATGACATCAGGCGCCCTACGAGGCTGGCATCCCGCTGTCACCCTTTCACTGTTGAAACTATTAAATGTAGCCGTCTCTTCTACTCCATTAGATTCATATCTCTCGCCCGTGGAACTCCCTTCCCTATTCCTGTTTCCCTGAGAACTATAATCTCCAACTATTCATATGTAATGTCAATCGACATCTCCAGTTGCCTTGATCTATCCACTACCTTTCTCCTCATCCTTTCCTCTATCACTCATATCTGCTTTTGCTCCAAATATTCTGTAACCTCTGGTGTCCTAGTAGCTTCCGCCTTGCTTGGGGTGAAACGCTTAAATAAAAAAATAAAAATAAAAAAAATATCCAGTCTAAGTAACATGTTATTAGTAACTCATCTCCTGACAGCGATGGGATGTAACACAAAGACGGTTTAATATGGAGCACCTGAGCGCTTATACTCGGCCAACAGCCAAAAATTACCCAGCACCCGAAACCGTCGGCTGCGCAGACAACTCTATTACTACAGAGGCCCCATCTTTTGTGTAATGATGGGTGGGTACTGCCGTGGCAACCACCAAATACTTTTACAGCTGCGCTCTGTCTGAAGGCAGAGACACAACTGAGCGATGTTAACAGTACGAGCAGGACAAGTACCTTTGTATTCACACTTCCACCCACTAACGATCCCCCTCTTTACAGTTTAAGCACCATGGTATTTACTCGTATCCCACGGTGAAAATATGAAACACAATGTCGGTTTCATGTAGGGGCACCAAAGCGCGTACACCAGAGACAGGGCCAAAAATTGTCCAGCATTCGCAACCGTACTTGTGCTGGCATCGGAATTACTACCTATGTTCCATTTTATTGTTGTCACTACTTTACTCAGCTAGCCTATACATAACGTCTACTCCTAAGCATATGATAATTAGTTGTAGCGCTAACCAACCACTATTAATTCATAATATAGTTATTGGCTCATAATTTATACATTTACTAAGATCACTTATAGAACTACTAATAATGTACATGTTTTACTAAGTTTCACGATTAAGAATTTCCCTGTGAAATTGAATTTCGCATGCTACACTAGCAAAGTATGATGATAGATTGAAGGAGACTAATTACGGCTCCTAATCTTTCTCTTGATCAGAAGAACATCCGTATAAATGCCCTGTAATCGGTAAAACAACGCTGATTGGTTTAGGATTGTATTGGAAGTTGTTTTGAGTGACACATTGTAGAAGACTGGAGGTAGACTTCAAGTAAGTAGATTTTATTACGATATCAATTGGAGATACAATCGTTCACGGAAAGTAAGTGCTATGTAGTCGACTTTGAGAACAGGTCATAGTAAATTTGGTTGGTTTGGTTGTTTTAGTTTAGCGGCATATCAATCTATATCGGTTATTTAATACCGAAATCTAAATATTGTCGTTTTCTCACATAGTAACATATGTGAGAAAACGACATTATTTTTGCACCAAACTAATATTTGAACGCTATTTTATACGTTTAACTACATATATTTTATAAATATTTATTTATAATTTTCATGTAAACTAATGTTTTTTTTAAATATGTAGTTTGTAGTTTATCTATTGGAAGGTCAGCGAGATCGAAAAATTTTCACGTAGACATATCAATATGTACAATCGGCAAATTCGAAATTATTCTACATCATCAAACGATTCTCATGGAACTGAAGTTCAAACTGATTACAAGGAAAGAGATCCTAGAGGCCTGGCTCAAATCTAAATAAACTGCAAATGAAGGGAATTTCGTCACTGAAGTTCTACGTAGTAAATGCGAATGACGAAACCTTCCCTCCCCGCTGAACGATTAGCAGTAAATGTACATCTAAAATCACTGATATTGACCAACAATGGACGAGTTATTAATAAAGTTATGGATGGGTGAACTTTCCACGCGAACTCACCCTTTCTGCGACAAAATTTGTAGCATGACTTTGACGGCATATTTCATGGATCAGCCTAAATATTTAGTATGTGATGGCTACAAACCTCAGACACCAATATCTGTTTTATTGTTTTCTTTCCTCTTTATTCATTTTGAAAATAACCATTTTTGTACAATTTATTGTTTAATTCTGTATATATATATATATATATATATATATATATATATATATATATATATATATATATATATATATATATATGTGTGTGTGTGTGTGTGTGTGTTTACTCTTGTTGCTTACAATATTTGCCATTTCGTTTTCTTATTCACGCACAGTATTGGTAGAAAGTAATACATTGTCTTAGTGGTGTAAATTTTAATCGTATATTTTTCTTCAATCTAATTATCAATCTCGGCCCACTAAAAGCTAATAAACTAAAAAACAAAAAAACAAAAAAAACAAATTAGAGCATCAAAATGGTGTTTAGTATATAAGAAACAAATTATGGTAAAGTGAATTATCAAGTTTATAAAGCGGACATTTGGTGAATAAAATAATCGTCAACCTAAATTTGACACCGTTGAGCCGATTGTTTTCCGTGCTGACATTCATAATGCAACACTGAATCGATAGAGAAGAGAAAAGGAAGCAAGAGGTTCCGAGAAGTGGCTAACCAAGTCGAAATCACGTGCTTCGTAGTTTCACTTGAGAATATTGCGTTTGTTAAATTACGTCCATCAAAATAAGTTGACATTAAAC
>OZ010574.1:121314146-121539146 GCA_963932145.1 Acanthosepion lycidas | reverse complement strand
TTCAATCCATCCCAAAATGGAATATGTAAACTTGCAACCACTGATAACTTTTCAGAATATGAAATTCAAATATCTCTTATAAATAAAACAAAATTAGAGTTAAGTGATTTTTCTTCCCATTCGCAGAATGTTGAAAGAGCAGGGAAATTAACATCTGCAACTTGGCATGTTGTTTACCTGATTTGAAGCAAGGCAGACATATTCTTGCAAAAATCCTATTCTGTTAACTTAGTCCTTCCTTTATTTATAAAGCTTCTTACACTGAAAATGCTGATTATATGATTGCATAAATTAGTTTTCATGTAATATGACATGCATTTATTGAAATAGCAAACATTTTGATTTACTGTTGAAAAAATAATATTTTTAAATCAAATATTGCCAAAGCAAGTGGCTTTTTAAACGCATTTTCAATGACGATTTTGATTGCATTTCCTCAAAATTTGTTCAAAGATAAGAATCTAGGATTTGGTATGAGGTTTTATCTATTGTCCAAAGTTGATTTTTGAATAATGTGTAAAATCAACCTACGTTAATATACATACATACATACATACATACATATATATATATATATATATATATATATATATATATATATATATATATATATATATATATATATATATATATATATATATAAACATGTATGGGCTATGATGACGGAAGCAAACCAGGCTTTTGGCATGCTTCCTCCTATATTTTTTTCGATAATTATAATGTCAAGAAATTAAACCAATATTGTTCATAGAGGGTCCAACTTTTCGTTCACCCTTCCCTTTATAGAAACCTAAAATTAACTTTTCTCTTGGACATTGGCGGCTTGTCTCCTGATGTCTCCATGAGGACTGAGATGGACACAGGTTTAATGCGAGTGGATGTCGGTGTTCTTACCCCGGACACGTTCAATGAACGAGAACAACCATAATCAGTTTGATAATGTCTCCCTGGTTAACAAGTGTGAATATTCGAGGCCTGAGGTCGGAGCCTTGCAGGGCGAAGCTTCCTCGTGAGCTTCAGCGTCTCGGAGTGAAGGTATTTTGTGTGCAAGAGACCCGTTTATTCTTCTCGCAATTATGAAACATTCTGTCTAGTGGGGGATTTACCTCTATTTAGCGTGTTTTGATGTACGCTCGAGGTGTGTCTCTTGGCTGGTGAGCAAGTCTTTGGAGGCTGCGTGTGGTCTTATCATCGCAGATCCGTCAGACAGATTTTGTGTGCTGAATGTTACCATAAAGAATAAGGATCTTCGTGTTATTGGGGTTTATGCGCCCAATGTCCATTCTGCATTATTTTTCGACAAGTTTGATCTTGTCACAAGTACCGGAATGAGAACCCTCGGAAGGTAGTTTTGACTTGGACAAATAATGACGGCTTGGCTGCTGGCGTGCATTCTAGCTACCTCGACTGAGTCTTAGGAGAGGCGATGTAGGCTCTTAGGGTGTTTAAGTTTCTATTATATAGTTTATTCAGATCATAGGCTCGTGCGAGTTCGTGTAAACTTAGATAAGCCTAAGGTTAGGTTGGCTGGTTACTAGAAAATAAACTGTTTATTATTTGGTGAGCAGGATTTCCGGGACCAGCTGCTACTAATGATAAAGAGGGAGTTGACAGAGTCTTTGGTTCGGAATGCCTGGTGGGATAAATTATAATCTAAATTTTTGTTGCTGCCGATTTCATTTGTCGACTCAATCTAGACTGATTAGCAGTGTAAACGGCTTGTGGGCAAAAAGTAGATCGGGCAGTTAAATCCCGTGATCGTGGGGAAATAGCATTAGCTAAGGCAGAGTTGACCTCCGATGAATTGCTCACAGATGAGTATCTCTCGGCGATATATCGCGGGCGTCACATTGCCGGATAAGCGGACCGTGACTACAAACGCGAGCATATATTAAGCCTATCGGGATTACTTTCAGCCCTGCTCATTTCGCCACCTATTTAGCCGACTTCTCCTGCGAGAGTCCCATCACAGAAATATGGGTAGTGCTGAAACAGATTGGCCTGGATAAATCTCCGGGACTAGATGGTCTTCCCTACGAAATTTGTTTGAGGTAGTCACCGTTTTTGTTCCTTTGTTTGAACTGATTTGCAACAACTGGATGAAACAGGGGTCTATACCTCAACGCTTCACCAGAGGACAAGAACGGTGGGGATGGATTAGGTAACATTCGCCCTTTAACCATGTTAGACTTTTGCTGTGAAGGGTACGACAATTGAGGACAACCTTCATATGGTACGCTTGATCATCGTGCAAGTCGACAGTGGCGGCCGGTTTCGGTCTGTACTTTCGCATCTGGATCCGTTCTCTGTATGCGACTCCCTGTGCGTTGGTGGAAGTAGACGGGGTAAGATCGGAACATTTTGTGTTGTCTCGCTCCATTTCACAAGGTTGTTCGCTTTCGCCTTTGCTTTACGTTCTTACATTGGAACATTTCCTTTGAAAGTTAAAGACGAATCCCTACTACGCGGAATTTCCCTACCTGGTGATACCTCCTCGGCCAGGTACTCTGCGTGTGCTGATGTCTTTTTGGTTCTTGTGTCGAGCAGAGCCGAGATTGACGAAATCAGCAAAGAAATCAGTGGTTATGAGATGGTGACAGATCAACCGCGATAAGTCTGTTGGTTTGCGGTTTGGTACGTGGAAGTGAGTTTCTCTTCCTGAACATTTCCTCTAGATGAATGCGCCGGTCAAGATATGCAGCGTCTGCTTCGGTCCTGATATCTAATTGGAAATGAATTGGTCGTGGGTGCAAGGAAAGGCAGAGATCGCAGTTAATCTGTGGTCTCGGAGGAATCTTTCCTTGAAGGACAGGGCGGAAGTCTATGTTTCACACATCTACCCGATTCTCCTTTACCGACTCTGTACTTCCATTCTGTATGCCACACTAATGTCATTAGTAAGGCTCTGTTTCTACTTCTTTTGAAGTGACAAGGCTGCTATGGTATTTTGGAAGATCTGTTGCCTTCATCCATCTGAAGGCGGTCTGGGCATGCTTAGCATTGAGATTCGTCAATATATGCTTTGCATCGCGTTCCTAATGTGTTCCTAACCGAATATGTCGCGAATCGGATGAGGAGGGCGCCTTATGGAAGGAAGACACCCGTAAGAACATCCCATCCTTGAGAAATGTGCACTCGAGCGAGGAGGAAGCCCACCGTTTACCCCGAGCCGAATGCTCCTTCTACCGTGATTGTGATCTTGCTCTGAGACGCCTATTACAGGCGTCGGATGGCCTCTCCAACGTGTAGGCGTTGTCTCGTAGGACATTATATCAAGTGTTAGTCAGGGGATCCGTTCGTGATGAGCTGATTGATGAGCTCATGCTTACGAAGCCAGAGACTCACTCAATATGGCCTTGGGCGCCGGGGTTGAAATGCCTCAAAAACGATGAGACATCATTCAACTGGCTGATGATTCGCGGGGATCTCAGGGTCGCCAAAAGAATTTGTCACGCCTTCTTTCATTGCAGGGTGGTAGCGTCGTTGTGCAAATTTGTTGAAGCCCCCATGGTTCGCATACTGCAAAGAGACTTCTTATTCCTTGAGGCCTGTGCTGTTTGCAGCAATGTGGTACCGCCTAAAGACGAAGTCTGAACAATGTGTTCTTTTACATGCTAGGTGTTATGAGAGTTGTGATTTGGACGAATCGTCAGAAGGGATTCTATGAAGGCGAGAGGTTCACTTCTTCCTGACTGATCTTGTTCTTTAAGCATCAGCTTAAAGTCACGATTAGGACGGCTCGGTTCAAAAGAATCTGGCAAACGGTGGGTGAATCTTGCGTGTTTGTCTCGAGTGAAAGTGGATGACCTAGAGTGGCATTTTGATGCCGGTTAGGCATTAGGCAGTTGTTCTTCCTGGGTTGAACTTAGGCAAACCATCACCAAATTAGGTTTCTTTTTTTTTATCTTTATGCTCATTGGCCCCTTTTATTTATGTCCCTATTTTCCTTTAGTTTAACTCCCCATCCCCTCCCTCGTAAGGTGGTCAGTGATGTCAGTTCCTTGGGTGGATGCGGGGCGCCTTTCGTTTCGCGTGTGTTTTCCTAATTTCTTGTTCTGTCTGAATGAGTGCGTGTCTGCGTGAGTGCTCGGGCTGAATGTTTTTATATTATTATATTCCCGCATTGATTTCATCCACTTAACTGATGTCTCTGCCATTTATTTTTGGAAGTTTTAAATTGTCTTCTTCTGCGTTGTTGGCTGTGATTTGTTTGTTGATTTTCAGTTTCACTTGGATAATAGGATTCTTGTTGATGTTTTTAAATTTGATGTGTTAGTCAAGGATTTGTAGTAATTTTGAATTATAATCAGTAGTATCTGCTTTTTTTAAGTCATATGACTATGTTTATGTATATATTTGGAAGAGATTATAATTGTTTTCTTGAGAGCTTAGACTAGATCTTCTTTAGTTATGTATGTCTTTTATTGCTCCAGCTTTTAGTTGGTCGAGGATTTCTGTTTTTGTTTTTATTAGTTAGAAAGTATTTGTAAAAATAAAAGAAATAAACAAAACTACGGTGTATTTCTTAATCTGTTTAATAACAACACTAAGAAATTGATCCGTAAATTTAAGAGGATAAAAATAAAAATTAATAGGCATAGTATGTCTTGATTAAATACTTGAATATATATATATATATACACACACACACACACACACACATATATATATATATATATATATATATATATATATATATATATATATATATATATTCATACGCTATCTTTAATGGATGCCCCTATTTATAATAGACGTCCCGCTTTTATTTTAAACTGTGCATTACATTTATTGGCCTGTGTACTCGAGAAATCCTAATAAATGAAATGTGCTATCCAGCAGAGTTCGGAACTGCGTCCTCTTTTGTAATGACAGGCTTTTTACACTCACATTATTTCGAGGCAAGGGGGCGGAAAGAAACAGAGTGTAAACGGATGGCAGATCTAGGGATGAGAATTGCAAAATGTTGCTAAGAGTTGCTAAAGAGAGGAAGCTGGCATTTTCTATGATCGTTGACCTCCTCAAAGGTCAAAGCATATAAAATAAAATAATTTACGCTGTCTCTTCTTTTGACTATAATAATAAAAAACAATTACATTTGTTTAAATTAAATGTGACGAATTTGTATTTTGAACGAAAACAAAATCTAGTATGGTGTAACATTTTTGCTAAACCTGCAAGCTATAAATGCTAGTTTAAACGTAAAGTACATTGATAAAAATTTCCAGAGAATTTATCTGACAAGATGTATGAATTTTAGGGACGTGTCGCCAAAGAAAATAGATCACTCGTGAAGGGTAAGACGAAAAATATGGTATAGAAGGGAGCAGTCAACCTACAGACTGTAGCTACTGATTGTTTTGTCTTGATTATTTTGAGAAACCTGGCGTATTATCACACAGATTGATGTCCTTCGACACACTGTCTTAAGTGCACCTACGTGTAATATGTGATGACATGAATATAAAAAGACTAACATAAGTATTTATAAACAGTGAATTCTGGTTAAACTGGACACTGTTTAGCAACAATAGTCCCCTACAGGATTGATAATGAAAGGACCAGATGAAACATTTGTATTAATTTCCTTTCTAGCAGATTCGTTTAAAATAATAATATGCCCACTGGGTAGTAAATGGTGAGGCCACGGTATAGGAGCAGAAAATTTTCAGGGCAGTTGTGGAGATAGCTATAAATTTAAAAGGATATTATCATAATTTACTCCTTTCAATCATATTTAGTTCCATTTTCATGCGTGTTTCAAAAATTTAACTTCACCTGCAACGTGTGTAGAGAATGCAAAGTTCAACTCTGGTGAAACAAGGTGATAAATGCTTGTCTGTTCCTGTAATTTTACCATAGCTGGGCACCAGCTGACACAAGTACCTAAAAAGGTACGTTGAAGAAGAAAGAAATGCTAAAAACCACAGGGCTAAAAGAAATAATCTCTGATATGTAGAAGAATTTATGGCTCCCTTGCGTTCATTTATACATATATATATATATATATATATATATATATATATATTACGAATATAAATCTTTAACACTGTAACCTAATACTGAAAAGGGTTTTAATCTCTTCAACATGTACTTATTTCTATTAGCCTTCATTATCAACCTCTTTAAACTCCATTCATGACATCAGTGGATTTCAAATGGTAATATCAATTAATAACTCAGACACTGATATGTGCGCACAAGCGTGTTTGTGTGTGCGTATGCGCGTGTGTGTGTGAGAGAGTGAGCTTCCGTATGCGTGAGAGTGAGCTTCCGTGTGTGTATGTGTGTGTGTGTGTGTGTGGTGAATGAAAAAAACTATAAAAAAAATATACCTTCGAAGTTAATATTTGCGAAGAAAGGAAAATCTTGCTTGTGAAGATTATATATAAAATATTCCAAAACAAACAAGCGCCCCCTTCGGAAAAACCAAATGTATCAAAAAATATCTCGTCCGCAGTTAACTCACATTCACAATCGAAAGGAATCTAAACTCAACATAAAATTTGTTATTACTACATCCAAAACAATAAAAGACATAGTCAATACTAAACAAAAACAGTAACATAAAACTTGAAGGAGGGGTTTAACGCCCTGTCTTTAATAATTGTCACAGAAATACACAGGGGAAAAAGGAGTTTAGATAAAAGATTATATAAACACCAAAGAGACCTTTTACAAAATAATACGTCAAATGCGATGGTCGCCCACCGTAACGAGAATGGCCATAATTTTGTTCTAAAAAGTGCTACACTGACGAAAGAAGATTGCTCACGACGACGTGAAGTGAGTGCTTTAATTGCAAGGTCATTTACAGTAAATTTGCGCCCTGGCTCTTACAACATTTCCCAATTCCTAGCAGATCTTCTAATATCACTGTGCAGGATACTTACTAACAAAAGAGATGGAAAGAAAAGAAGAAAGACTCTAATTAATTCGTTTAGATAAAAAAAATAAAAAAGTAAATAAAATTCCCACCACCCCTCGTTCGTGCGCATGTCTAGTCGTTCACAAATTACAAATTTAGTCCGCTTAAAGCCTAAAGGACGAACGCGTCACAAGTAAAATCTTTCCATTGATAGTGACATTGAATGCATGAATAGTACAATGGCTTGCAGCCGGTTACTTTTGCACCGGGGATACTGAGATTAAGCCGTCCCTCTTCCTAGAAGTTAAAGAAACCTACAAGAAGGTACAGGTGGTTTGAATTCAGAATGTCCCTTCTTGTAGACTAGCAGTGATACTCAACTACATGGCCCACCTCTCAGTCGCGCCAACAAGATGCAAAAGGAATACAGGAAATTACATTTGGGGACAATTTGGTTTCAGGTGTTGCCGGTAAATTGTCAGTGTTGTAGCTCCACTACGGTTTTTCTGTGTGGATTTACTTCCATAGCCTTTTCCGTGTGTTGTATATGACGTCAGAGCAGCGAAGAATTAAAATCCGTTTTCCTTTTCCTTGATGGACTCTCTTCGTGTGTTGTCCAGCTACATCTACCCAAAGCAGATGGTTATAAGACGCTATTTTTTTGCCTTCGTCGATTCTCTGGCTTGGAGCTAGACTTAGTTGTCAGAGACTATTTGAGACGCATCCCATGGAAGCATTTTATAGACAGTGGGAGCTTGTCTCCACTACCAACACCAGCTATGACAACGTCGGGATCATAATATACGTATATAACCATTTATATACATCACGTTCTTTCGAAGCTCCAAAAGAATTAACGACTTTTTAAGCAAACAAAAACACTAGAAAGCAAGACAAAAAATAAACAAATATAAATATCTAAAAGTATGTTAATTATAGAAAAGGATATCAGAAACAAAAAACGGAAATATATATATATATATGGATTTAAGTTTCAAATATTCGGAGATTATGAAGTCCTTATTTAAAATAAATAAAGTCATTTTATACTGCCTTTTTGACAATACTAACACCTAAACTATAAATTGATAAAAATCGAACGATAGTAGAAAATGAAAGTTGATAAATATAACTTTTGGTAAGCAGAAATAAACTACAAATTAAACAAACGATCATGTTAGTTATACAACAATAAATAAATACAATCACAGAACAACTAACATGACAATGTCGCTTTACAAGTTAAACAAAAAAAGTTGTTACGATTGAACAGAATATCCATGATTAATCTACCTGTCTATTCAGTGTCAGAAATCTTTATATTAAAATAAAACTTTCTCAATATGTCATTTAAATTTGAAGCTGGTTGCGTGAATTAGAAAAGTGCGGGGTATCGATATTTAACTCGTCTCCACACTGCGACGTGATGTGGCGCAAAGTCCGGTTTATTGTGCGCAACCAGAGCTCGTACACCAGGATAATGGACAAAAATTTCTCAAGCCCCCGCACCACCGTTGATTGCTCTGGCCTTGGTGGGAAGTACTGATTCTCCTTTCTAGTGCAATTAGGGCCTACAGCCTCGGGCAACTGTTCTTCAATGCCAGGCACATCTCACAGTATTATTTTCCTCAGTTACGGAGCCACAAGTGAGTTGCACCCTGCCCCAGGACAGAGTCGCAACTAAAAGATAGTAAATCCTAAATCTTCACTCATATATATATATATATATATATATATATATATATATATATATATATATATATATATATGAGACGTCTAATACTTTGTAATTTAATTTTTGTTTTTCCGTCTCTATTGGAGTGGGAATAGCGAAGGGTTGGCTATTATTGATATTTACAGAGTTTAGCTTTGTCTAATACATGCCCATTTAGTCGGAAGGAATGATCCGGGTTAGTTTAGTTGGACACAACGCCAACTAAAGCAAATGAATATTTCAGCAGTTCTGACCAAATCTTTCAAGTGGGAAAAATGAGCGTCTTGAAATTCAACGTGCAGAAACAGGGCTTTCACTAATACCCGAATATCAATTGGCACTGGTATATGTATGCAATGTCAGTGGGTATGCTTTGATAAAAACCAAGATTATCACCTTTCTTGGGATGAAATGATTAAAAAATAGAGGAATTGTTTTCAACCTCATTATTATTTCTATTCTTCTTATCATGATTTGTTCACTTAGTAAAATGTAAAAAGTAGAAAAGAATGCGGAATATTTTGAATCACAGTCTCCCTGGAGCCGGAGAAACTTGAAGACTCTTTTGGCAAATGTTATAAAAGTTGGTGCTAAAATGTTTGCATCCCAACCAAGAAGGGACTCCAGAATAAATTTAGATGTTCAACGATTTATTCATATTTCAGGTAAGTGGGTTTGATCGTGAAATTCACATCAGCATTTTATATGACATGTTGTAATTGTTACCGAACTACTAGGATTATTACTACTAGTGGGTTCGATCCTCATTAATAACTCACCTTGTCACCTTATGCTAAGCCTAAATTAAAAATTAAGTTAGATCGTAATTTTATTTGGGTGCGTAGCCATGTAGTGAGAACATTTGCCTTCTGATAATGAGATCAGGGTTCGAATCTCTTCATTATCAGTTTGTTAGAAAGGCGACTTCTTGATATCAGTTAAAGGAGACGGTCCTAGCGTAAGACACTCTCGTAAAGTGTGTATAACCTGGATAACGGTTTTGCAGATGAAATTACGTAAGCAAAAATATTTGAATACCGTCGGCGGTTTTGCTCGTACGAAATCACAAATCAGAGTGACAGAAGGTTTGAACCTACTGAATTTGTCCAACTACTGATCACGCCAGTTTAAGCAGCACCCTCTCATTACACACACACACACACACTCACTCACTCACACACACAAACGCTAACTGAAAGTATTATAATTCCGTTTAGTATAATAACAGTATATAAACGGCATTAGCTGAGATTAGTTAAAAACCGTTGCAGAGTAGAATATCGGAAACGAGCAGTCATTATTATTATTATTGTTGTTGTTGTTATTGTTGTTGTTGTTGTTATAAGTATTATTTGATTTAGTATCCTCTCAGACTGTTAGATGTTTCGGCCGTGTGTTGAGCATTATATCTCAGCTCTTAGCCGAAGCTTATAGACGTAACACTTTCCTCAACACAACAACTGTTCTAAGCAGTGCTGCCACCTGTGCACTCCAAATGATACCAGGTATTTCCAATGAGTCCTCCATAGCGAAAATATTTCTGAGTGCTACAACCACAAAAAGGGAAAACTAGAGCTGTTGCCTGGCATAATTATCTGATTTGCCCTGTCAGATCTTGGTGCCTTTGAATTTATGCCTACCCCACCTTTACGATGTTCTTCAATGTACAGCAACGTCGATCAAAAGCCATTCATGACTGATTTTGTGCACAAGTATGATATCAGAGCGATTTTTCTCCAACCGCTTGTTAGCCAAGATAGTCGTATCCCACATGAGATTTGCTTGAATAGTCTTGTCAAGTAACGGTGGTGAATGCCTGTACCACTGCACACTTGAGAGCAGACTTCCTACATAGTTCCCAATGTATTGTAAGCCCTAATTTATCATGGCATCGTCTGTAATCTTTTACTTCTTGCTCAGTGCAGACACTCAAAATATATTGCACACTTTCACTGGCTTTATTATTATTATTATTATTATTATTATTAGTAGTAGTAGTAGTAGTAGTATTTAGCTTAATTATGTTTAACGAAATTCTGAGGTGAACGCAGCTAAGCAAAAAGTTTTTTCGCATAGCCAAATATACAAAAAAGTTTAAAATATCGATAGTCTAACAAAAAACAGAATAGGAGAATAACATTTTTTTTACACATAATACGCCGCGTTTGGTGTTAATTTGTCTAACACGAAAATATGAACTTAAGAACTCAAATTATGTTTTTAAATAACTGTGTTAGATCCAGACTGTCTTACGGATATCAGACATTCAACAGATTCAAAAATGTCTAAGCAATCAACTACATACAACTGTTTTCTCAGTTTAGTAGTGAAACATGTATTCAAGCGAATGAAGACTGTAGGTCTTAAAGAATAATATTCTATATAATATCTCATAGACATTTGTGAAGCTAAAAGATTACCAAATAGGAAAAGCATATTATTTGAAGATTCCAACAGCAGAAACTGTTAGAATGGATAACACATATAACTTTATATCTAGCTAGCTAGCTAGCTAGCTAGCTAGATACATAGATAAGAACATACAGAGCTGGCTAGCAGGATAGATCGATAAGAACAAATTGAGATAGCTAGACAGATATATAACGAAATGAAAGAAGAAATAGAGACTAAATTTAAATTCAATAGAGTAAAGCACGGTGGAACCATATAAATATTCTGTACAGATTTGCGCCAACAAAAGAGAAGTAAGGAAGTTCAGCCGTAAAAGAATCCTTCGTGCGATAAAAACATTTGAGTATCGACAGATCAGCAGGTTAGAAACCATAAAAGATATTTACCTTTTGAGAAACTGATACATGAGGAAAAAAAAATCACTGTGGAGACATCAACGCCAAAGTACTCTCGATGATTGTGTGTATTACTTTTTCGACGCTTATTTAAAATTGTTTAATACTAAATATAAACTTCAGATTTAATGTAATTCTTGCGTAAAAGCAAATAAAAGAAAAAGAACGAAATATATTTATTCGTAAAATTTTGTCGAACTCTGTATGACTATTTGAAATCATTTTCCAATTTGCTGATGGAAACAAATTCAATCTTGATATAAGTTTTAGATCTCATTCAATGAATTATTCTCATTTGATTTACTTTTGGGAAAAACGTTTCAGTGTCTTCCATCTTTTTACTGCATCTATGTTAGTTCTTATACTTTATCCCGACCAGATTTGTGTTTCGAAAACTTCTGTCGTAACAATCGTTAAAATGACAAAAAGACAGAAAACTAGTTGGTATTAACAAAATTACATTTACATGTAATCAAACACTGCTATTGTGACTGTTTCTATACAATTTGTTTTTTAACAGTGTATTTTCCCAAGCAATCGCTATTCTGTAAAAGCATTTACTAAGATTAGATTATCTTATCTAACTCCATAAATTTCGGGCTCTTATAACTTACAATTTGATTGTCATTTATATTTTTTTTTTAAATTTAATTTATCGCCTCAAATGCCCTCTTACAACCACATGTCCATGTGGCATCTTCTGCAAATCTTATTAAATAAAAAATCCTGCCTGAGAATGGATATCTTTCTTTATTAAGATTTCCTGAATATTCAGGCTGGTAGACGAAAATAAATCTATATATAAATTCAAACTTTATATTTAGTGGATGTCCATAGTTGAGTAGACGCAGTTTTCGCTTCCTATTATTCACTTTACAATAGGTAGTTTGTATGAAAATTCTGTTAATGGCCTGCGAGATATGTTGAAACAAAACCACTGCTGCACCTATTTGTAAATGCGTGTATGTGAGAGAGAAAGTGTGTGTGTGAGAGAGAGATAGAGAGAGTTTTTGTCTCCATGTGTGGCAGTATGGGTAATTTTGTCTTGTTATTTATTTAGAAAAGGAAATAATCAACATTAAAAGCGTCTGCAGTTTCCTCACGAAAAAATGTCTGTGAACATTATTTGTCCTTGGGCACATCAAATGTTTCTTATACAAAAATCAGAAACTTCTTTGTTTCTCTCCAAACCCCGCTTATTTGTGTATTTCGTCTCAGTTCGTCTTGTAGTTCATTACTAGTAAATCCGATTTGTTACTCAATGGTACTTATGCGCTGAGGCCAAAAAATTAAACATTAAATTATTATATAACAACATATGTTACTCTTTCAAACTTTATTTCAAGTGATTCAAATTTAATTTTTTTAAATCGAGTTTTTTTTTCTTTTTGTTTTTATTATTGTTTACAACCGTAATGTATAAATGGGATATCTTAAGAATTGAATTTTTTATCGATTGTATCTTCGTGGGTTATTTAAAGACGAAACCTATATCACTATCTATAAAAGGCAGGATGTGTGTGTGTGTGTGTGTGTGTGTGTAACGAATGCAGGGCCGCAATTTTCGACGGATTTGCACCAAAATTTACATGCACATCCTCCAAGTTTGCGGGAAGGCCAAGACCGATTTGCATTTCCCAACTCTCATCGATAGTAGAAATAATCGATTTTTTTCATACTTTTACGGCAGTTTTCATGTAGTTTGCGGCCATTTTGTACTGGCCAGAGTGAGAGCCAATAGCTGGATGCCACGAATAGGCAGGAAGATTCTATTGTCCGGCGTAAGAGCCAACAGCTGACTGACACGAATGTTAACTAGCATGTTAGCATGCAAAAAAATCGATAACTGCATTCGTCACAAGTGGGAAAAATTTAAATCTGCATGCCACTTTACTCAAATTGGCTAATTCGCTTGCTTAAACTCAACGTTGATTCTGATTCCGCAGAATTGGGTTGGGTGTGAAAAAGTATTTGTTGTTAACATGCTTTTTTCATTCGGTTTTTCTAGTTACGAGTCCTTTTTTTTTAAGCTGTTCGTTTTGTGTTCATTTTGTTTAGTTCTTTTTTCGTAACAGATTTAATGTTTAGTATACAGCTTAGAAAAATTCGCAGTGTGAGATAGGCAAGAAGTAAGGCATGTAGCAACATCAGCACGGAAAAGGGCACTCCTTTAAAGGCAAGGAATGACAAAAATATTTTAAGTCAAATTATAGTGATTGCTGTATGAATCTTTCGATTTTTGAATCAAGCACGGGCGCCGAGCCATGCTGCTATTTGTAAGAATAATTCTTTTCTTTTTGTGAGTGAATATTGTATTAATTGTTTTTTGGGGATTATAATAATTTTACAGATACAAGGCTTACTATTTAACCGATAATTGGGGAAAAGCAGTAGATTTATAACTTTCCCAAGGCTATCTGTGCGTAAGTAAATATAACGAACGTGACTGTAATGCGAACTCGGCTCTCAGATGTCTCTCATTCTGAACTCTTATCCATTACACGATTCGCACATCGAAGCTTAAAGGAACTGATATTCACAAGCGGTCACCCATCTATTTACTGACCAAGTACGGTGCTGCGTACCTTCGGTGATCGTACGAGAAGAAGTTTATCAACCTGATAATGCCGTAAGCCTTTAAAAACCGGAGGAGTTCAGTTTTGTTGTGACGTATATTTTGGCTAGTGTTATTTTTTCAACAGCTTTGGTTTCTATTTTTCGCAATTCAAATAAAACTATATCGAAAAGTTGATTTAAATCAAGCAGATAACAAGAATTATAGGAATTTCACCAGAATCTCTTATATCGAACACATATCCTTTCATTTAATACTTCATTCATTGTCATTAGCTTCGATATTATTTGAAGGTTGTTATTTAGTCACTGTTACTAGTAAAAAACATAACTGGAAACATTCATATATATATATATATATATATATCATTCCGCTACGGAACTGTAGTAACCACCACCACCATCATCATCATCATCATCATATAATTCTGCTTGTCATGTCCTTCGTTAGTTTTTTCTTCAGTTAGTTTGCACGGCTATTACGCCCTGCTAATACCTCTTAATTACTCAGAGATGCTACATGGTTTCACTGGGAGAAATAAATAAATAAATAAATAAAGTAAGTTCGAAAAGTCTCCTGCGAGACCAAACTTAACTTATCAATGCCCACTTCTGACTTCGCAATTCCCGGTTACCTCCCTCCCGTTAGAATGGACTCTAAAATCCACATGCATGGTCTGGGAGTTTACGCCCGAGACCATCTCCAACTGGCTAGGGACTCTCTCTTGAATTTCCCGACGATCCATATATGTTTATCTCTCTTCAATTCAATTAGCTATCTCTTCTTTCTCTACCGTTCCCCTTCCTCTCAAGACTTTGATGTACTCGACAGCATTTCCGATAATATAGGCAAGGCCACCTCTCTCTATCCGTTTGCACATATATACGTGTTTGGTGATCTTAACTCTCACCATAACACGTGGCTTAAAAAACTCGCTGGCATACACACCCTTAACTTTTCAATTTATCAATCCCTCACACAAGCGGTTGAATTTCCTACGCGTTTCCCTAGTAATCCTGGCGGTTAGCCTTCCCTTCTCGATCTCTATTTTATCCTTCCCCGACTCCTGTCGTGTCACGCAGTTCTGCCCTCTTGGCAACTCCTGTCATGACGTAGTGTCTGTTAACTATTCCTACCCCAGCAAAGAATCTCCTACCAAGAGAACATCATTTTGTTATCAACGCTCAGCCTTGGACTCGTTCCGTGATTTCCTTCACGATGTCGCCTGGAATGTTCAATATCCCCGTTCAAAAATATGCGTTTGAGGTCTCCTCCTGGGTTAAAGCTGGAATTGAGGCTTTCATCACTCCAAGAAAATACAGAGTTAAATCGCCCTCATTTCCTTGGTTCACAGTCCCTTTCTCAGCTGCTATTGCTCATAGGAATCACATCTTCCATCTGTACCGAAGTGACATGTCTGATCGCAACAGACGTCTCTTTGTCTCTGCTCGTAATGAGTATAAGTGTCCTCAGTGAAGAAAGCTAGTGTTTGCTGGAAAAATGAAACAACGTATTGCACCTCGCGAGTTTGATTCTGGAAATTATTAGCGACTCTGCAACAGCGTGATGAACATCAGCAAATCCTCAGTACCTCCTCTATTCAATCAATTTGAGGTACTGACTTCTTCAGCTGATAAGGCTGAATGTTTTGATCGGAAATTCAACGATCGTCTCCTCAAGAGTACCCACATCTGATTCCCCTCTAGAACTCAGGCTCTGTTGAGTGACATAAACATAACCCCATCGAAGGTTTGGGGCATAGTTTCCAAATTAGATTCACATAAGGCTAGTGGCGGGGACGGGACACCAGCCTTTGTCCGGAAGAAATCTGCTCCTAAACTGGCACTTGTACACTTTAAACTATATAACTATTGTCTCACCGACTCTTGCTTTCTAACTTGTTGGAAGTCCTCATCTGTTTTTCCGGTATTTAAGAACTCTGATGTCCCTTCTGACCCAACTAACTACCTTCCTATAAGTCTCCTACTTCTATTCGGCAAAGTCTTCGAGGCTTAAATTAACACCAAAATAGTTTAGCACCTTACATAACATGATCTGCTCTCGGACAAGCAATATGGTTTCCACTTTGCCTGGTCCACCGCTGACGTACTCACGACCGTAAATGAATTTATATGCCAAGCACTTGACAATAACGGAGAAGCTCGTGCCGTATGTTTAGATATCTCTAAACCGTTTGATAGGGTCTGGCACGCTAGCCTTCTTTGTGATCTTCATGTATACGTCATTACAGGACGATTATTTGACTTAATAATATAATTACTGTCAAACCGCGAAGTGAATGCCGTCCTAAACAGATTTTCCTCCATTTCCTTTCAAATGAACGCTGGTGTTCCCCAAAGCTTCACCCTGCCATATATGGCCTGGTGTTCCTGCTTTTCATCTCTAGATCCTCGACAAAATTCAGAGAGGCATATGCTACGCCTGCAGTCTCTATCCCACAGATATCGTGTGGCTTCCCTCTCTCGTTTCTAGAAGTACTTTCATCGCAACTGCTCCGACACTGATAATTTCACTGGTTCCCAAACTCCATGAATTTAACCGTTCTGATAGGTTGTCATCTCGGACCAACCCTTTCATTGTCGAAGTGTCTAAATGTAGCCATCTCTTCTACTCCAGCAGTTTCTTATCTTGCACCCCCTGTTAATGGAACTCCCTTCCTATCGCTTGCTTCCCTGAAAACTAGAATCTTCAAATATTCAAATAAAATGTCAATCGCCATCTTCTAATGCCTTGACCTAGATACCTGTTCTTCTCTTCATCTTTTTTCATAACACTCCTCTTTACTCTTACTCTCATCCTCTGTAACCACTTGCGTGCTAGTGGTACTCCCACTTTGTGGCGATTTTCTCCAAAAACGAATTATTTAATAATGGAATATAACATTTTGCCTGCATTAATACAGAGGTACTACTTGCTTTCAGTGGAAAAATGAAAGACAGAAATAACAAACAATGGAGGCGTTCAACGTCCCCTGACAAAACCTCATAATTAATAGACTATTCCGTTTTGACAAAGTAAAATGACGGAAATGACCTGAGAAATATCTAAGTATCAATTACTCGTTATTGATTTTGAAAAGTCAAGTCAGGATAGTTTTGATCTTTCTTAATGAGGTAGGGAATTTTCATAGTTAATCAAATTTTGAAGCTACACGCTTTCGAGAGGTAAGACGAAATTTTAACAAACAATACCAATACATATTTCAACATTTACAGAAGACAGAAAAAGATTTATAAATAGATTTCTTATTTCTATATACTGAAAGAATGGTACTTTATTTTAAAGAGAATTTAAATTACAGACGCTTTATAAAAGTTTTAAAACCAAACGGCTGCGTTAATGCCTTCAAGCGATGTTATTCTCCGAAGAGTATATATTCCAAATATTCTCTCGCATAATATCAACATCAGTATCATATAATTATAGAAAATAATTGAAATCTAGCTTTGTTGATTCTTATTGAATTCTAACCAACACAATTTGCCCTGTCAAAGCAAATAAATCGAGGATACGTGAAGAGATATTATGAGTGAAGGGAATGCGTCGAATATGTTTGCTCTGAGGCAGAGAAAACAAATAAGTTCTTCTTTTAAAACACCAGTAAAGTAATCAAAACAGAATTCTCTCTCCACAAATAAAAAATGGAAAAAAGAAATTATTATGTTGGTGCAAAAATAATGTCGTTTTCTCACATAGTAACATATGTGAGAAAAAGACATTATTTTTGCATCAACCTAATAACATCATGGAAACTGAATAATTTTTGCATTCCTCTTTCTTCATATTTCTGTTTTCTTTTTTCAATGATCAACTGGCCTAAGAGAAAATTATTTGAATGAAAAACAAAGAACATTTATAACTCTACCATCAGGTACAGATTTTTTTTTTACTTTTTAATACGTCTAATTCGAAAGATTCGAAGTATGATTGCTGATATTATTTATTAATGGAGTGATATTAAAAAATACAAGCACCACTTCGTCGTTCGCTACGATTTTGACAGAGAATTTATTGAGAATGTTTGTTAGAGATAAAGAGGAAGAGAAGGGAAGGTTTTGACAAAGGCTGATATTTTAATTTCAATCACATAAGAGAATCTTTTCCCAGCGAGATGAAATGGGTAACTCTCTCTCTCTCTCTCTCTCTCTTAGTCTGTGTAGATGTGCGGGTGTGTAATGGATATAAAAAATCAGAGAATTGATTCGAATTCCAATCAGGTTTGCTAAATTCACTTACGTGGAAATACCATTGCGAATGCTATGCAACCACCACTTGTCTCCCAATATATAGGTTAAATTGTAGGATCTGTATCTATAAAAAATCAATGTTATTCTTAAAAGATTTTAATGGAATATTCCCGAACCCAAAATATTCTTACAATTCAAAATATATTTCCCCATTAATTTACTCAGAAAGTGTTGATGAGTCGTAACAGAAACACATCAATAAAAAGATTATGTGAATGTTTGTGTAAGTTACTAATTATGGCAATTTATGAAAAATCAATATGTCTACTAGGGTGTTTTGCGTATGATTTCATGCCCAAGGCCATGTAATTATGATGAGTCTTCAATCACAAATATATTACGTACTTTACAATCACGTGTGTAATTGATGTGTATTCTTTCGATACAATATCCTTAATTTGCTAAGTCTAAGATAAGATGTGGAAAATATTGCACATTTTTTCCTTGAAATTATAACAAAATGTTTAGTAAAAACAAAGCAAAAGAATACGCTATTCGTGTTATCTCTTTTCATTGTTCGTTGAAGATCGACCTTTGTTATTTCTTTTTAGTATTGTGTTTAACATTTGTTGTCATCTCAAGTTTTCATTGCTTTTTTGGCTGCATTTCGTTGGATCTTCATTTAGGTCACCAACGAAACGGCGGGGATGAAAATTATAATAGCTCATTCCCAATTTGCGACACTGCTTGTAGCTTTATAGTAACGACAGAAGAACCCGCGAGAGATTTAAAACTAAATATTGATATGAAATAAGTTTTTAATCCCAATAAGTTAAGAGAGGAACGCAGTAAAACTTACACTGCTAGGATGTATGCGTTAAGCCAACCATTTTGTGCAAAGACAAAGCTTTTTATTAAAAGGTTACAAAAAAATATTAAAGAACTGTATCAAAATGAATGATAAAGAAATTCAAGAATAACCCGTAGAACCTTTAACAGACATGGATAAATTCCTCGATACTTTCAAATGAAATGTCTATATCCAGCAAAGTAGCATTTGAGTTTAAATTAAACAGTATAATCTCTATTTGTAGTTAAATCTAATATTTTGTGCCTTAAAGCTGGTGAATTTTTGGAGGGAAACTGTACACTTCAATAACACCCTGTGTGACGACCTGAAAAATCAGCAAAATTAAAATGCATATATAATTCGGTTCCCTTCGTAGTTACGCCTTAGATCGATTTTTATGGTTCTGGACTCTCGCTAAATATTATTCGTTTCTCGTGAGTTGTCCGGTGAATAGTAGTTTGCGATGAAATTGGTTTTGCTTAAAAAGTACCCTCAGAAACTTTATGATGCTTACAGTAATGGAGAAAAGATGAATGCACACATTCAAGCAAATTGTTAACGCTAAACGGAAAATAAAGTAATTTTAAATGGGTACGTAGAGAATTTTCTTTCCTTTGCCATGGCGTTATGCAATTTATCATTTCTTAATATTTTGCAAGCTAATCACAGAGATTATTGCGACCGATTCGTGATTTCGATCCTCACTAGTTACTCTGAAATAAATACTGGTGATACCACTTTAGAAGATAACAATATAATTACCAGATTATAAATAATGTATCAACCTCATCCACTGCAGTCGATATCAGAGAGTCCACATCCTTGCATCTCTGTTAATATGAACGACATAATCTTTTCCATAGATACTTGATAAAGAAAAATCTTCAATGTTATTTATTCTGACCTGAAATCTCGACTTCAGTCACTTTTCTAGTACCGTAACGTAGCTTCACTGTACCTTTTCTATAAATACTTTCATGATAATTTTTCATGTATGGTACCTAGAATTTATGGAGATAATAGCAGTACTAGATTAGCGGCACGGTTGCATCAGTTTACAGTTGAAATGGCTAAATGTAACTGTAAGTTCTATGCTAAGAGTTTCTTCTATCACACTTCTCGCTTGTGCTACTCTCTGTCAGCGTCTTGCTTCCCAGTCAAATTTAGTCTTCAAAAATTTAAATGCAATGTCTATCATTATCTTCTGTATCCTTAATTCCTGTTCTTTTACTGTTGTATCTCCTTAATAGATTTTTCTTACATTCTCTAACACACAGTAACCCTTTTCAGTTTAGTGCATTTATTCCCTTGTTTGGAGTGAAATAATTAAAAAAAGATGTTAGTCATTTAACCTATAGCTAGTAATAACTAATCTAGTGCATTCTATAATCATTGGTACCCCAGATGTTTGACACTTGTGCTGAAAACTTACAAAAATCTTCCTAAGAAAAGAATGGAGATGTGCTCCTGTAACCCAACTCTTACATGGGTAAAAAATTGTTTTAACTTCAAAAACTCGAAAACAAAGCTATTAATCTTTCATCATCAATGAACTAATTTTGGATTTTCTCAAATCAGGGTGAATGGTGGCAATCTCAATAAAGCTCTTTGCTTCGAATGTCTATTGGGGCTCAAGTTCGCCTCAGACTTAAAGTTGAACATATATGCGATCAATTGCTAAAGATACCACAAAAATAGTCAGTCCCTTGTACAGTCCCAGGAATTACTAGATTCACCCTGTCATAACCTATGTTTACAAAATCAGATTTGACCAAAAGTTTAGCATTGGCAATATATCTGGGCTGGAAGAACCAAACCTGGCTTTGTAGCCTGACAGATTTCAAAAGCTTTTAGGTAAAATTATTGGGATATTTTTCAACCTACCGAGCTTTTCCCACAGGCGAGACGTTATTAAACAGTTGCTGCTCTATCGCTATTTTCATGGCAAATGCGCTGATCAGCTCCAATTCTCTAGCTTCACTTGTTCTGAGTTTTACAGCTAGCACCCGCCATGCTAAGTACACAGGATTGAATTACAGTAATTCTCTTTATATTCAATCGCTATTTGTCGGAAGAGGCTACGCGTCGATGTTCTTTCGAATCTTAACCACATCACGTCCCTGATCAATCATTATCTATCCTCCTTATCCTCATAATCTTCTGTTTAAACATCCTCCGCTTACGTCTATACCGCACCTGTTGTGGCTTGTGCCAAGCTGATAATCTTCAGGATAAATTAACCACCATGATGAAAAGATACATTACAGAATTTCTCTAAAATCTGGACTCGCAGGAAATCTCATTAACTATGTTTTTCCATCCACAGATTCGATATGGTTTTGTTGAAAGAAGAAGGAGTTGAAATTGACTTCTTTCTTCTGATATATGCGAAAGAAGAATGTATACTCAGTGAAAATCCCAGATACAACACACTTGATTGAACGCATTAAGCAGGCTTTAAGGACACCATGTATAATAAAAGCAAAAACAGATATAAAAGAAACATTTATTTCCAATAAAACAAGAACAAAATATATTTCTGAAGAGATTAGCCAACGCTTGACAATGCAAATTTGTGGTCTTTCATAAAAAATTTTAACACATTTCAGACGTCGGTAAACCTTTACTATTTTTAAATTAAAGATTTTAAATCCTAATGTGTTTCCGATTATTTTTTATTGTAAACTCTATTCTTTATATGAACCGCGACAACAAATCCAGGTGTGATGTCAAGAGACCTCTCGTAAACCATTTATTTGATAGTTGTC
The DNA here is from genome assembly GCA_963932145.1 of Acanthosepion lycidas. Taxonomy (NCBI): domain Eukaryota; kingdom Metazoa; phylum Mollusca; class Cephalopoda; order Sepiida; family Sepiidae; genus Acanthosepion; species Acanthosepion lycidas. The sequence goes on along the minus strand of OZ010574.1, from coordinate 121,517,356 downwards.
TATCTAAATCTCTTCTGGTAACACGTGAGTAATATGATGGTGTATCGTTCTGCTGTGAATTCTTTGTTCGCACAGCCTATCTGTAGTGTTGTAGAACAGTAAAAGGGTCTAACATGGGTCGAGTATTCTTCACCTTTTTCGGTTGTCCAAATGGTTAGCTGCTGGGAATTAGAAATCGGTATGCCGTTTCCGACTTCCGGTCGGATTGGTTGAACTCAAAAAACAAAAAAAAACTATTAGTAAAGTTATGAATTCATCTTTACTCACTAACAGCTATATTTTTGCTCTCTACATTCATCCTTTTTTCTATTTTGGAAATCTTTTCTAAAAAGCGCATTCAATTCCAACATTGCCATGAGTAGCCCGATTTAAACACGTTACTCTATAATATAGGACATCGAAATTTCTGTAAAATATCTTTAAGAAAGTTGAAGAAAAGTTAAAACAATACAATTTCCATATTTCAATATTTAATAAAACATTCTCATTTGGATTCCTCTGTCGATTTTTATTTAAAATGTTGTAGCGACATTATTCAAAATTTGTATAAATATGATAAACATTTTTTTTTGGCGACAAATATAGAAAGTGATAAAACTGTTTTACCGGTATTGCCTAGATCTACATAAAAAGCATATGAGGGGATGTTCAAAAGTTATTGCCTCGGCAATTAAATTAAATGTTCACCCCAAGAAAGCTGAATAGAGAGACTTATAAATACTCATGTTAGAATGTAAAATGTCGGTCGAAAAGATGTTGATGACGATTGGTTTCTTGTCGTAGACTGATCCAGGATGAAAAAATTAAATTGACAGAAGAAGGATATAGAAACTGTATTTACTTATAGAGTGCAACCAAGAATGTCAATGAGAGAGAGAGAGAGAGAGAGAGGGAGAGAGAAAGAGAGAGAGAGAACACCGCAGTTAAAGTAAATGAGTGAATTCGTAACGGAATTCACACAAGGGGGAATAAATCTACATCAACCCAAAAACTAAGCCTTTAATCCAGGAATTTCCTTAATGTTCAACGCAGTTTCATTTTGTGTCTTGTAAATAAGTGACCAGTTTTTTTCTTTTTTGGGAAAATAGCCCGAAACGAAAACTTTTCAGTGGCGCGTCGAAATAATTCTCCTTTAACAGAGGAAGATATGTCACAAAATCTTCCCAAAATACATAAACATTCACAAAGTATGTTTACTGTTCATTACTATATAGGGTCCAATGGGTAAATCGTCCACATATTATATTTTTAATATCATGCATACGTGCTGTTTGTTTTTGATTTTGACAATGTCACATTATAGATGCATCAGTTGAACACCGTCTGTGAGAAAAGGAGCACAAAGGAGCACAATTCACTCCGCCAGAAATTTGGAAACGGCATTTTGTTCTGCTTGGCATCCGTGCTTGAAGCCCTAATACGAACATTTCAGGCTGTTTGGGTGTCAGTCTGAGGATGGTTCAGGGGATTTGGAAAGAGTTGGATGAATCTAATTGTGATTACGAAGGTACGGCAGATCGAAAAACTCACTCTGATCGTTCTGATAAAGAAAGACCTACCAAATTTGAGGAGGCATTGCTGCCCGAGCTGAAGAGGGTGGCTGCCGGAAGACCCTATGTAAGGTAACATGATTCTATACAATTCCACAAAACCACACTGCAAGCCCCTTGATAATTAATGTGTAGGGCTCAATTGAACGAGAGAGCTACGAAACTCTTTGTACAGCAATGATGAATTGAAGGCAAGAATTATATCATTGACCAACATAAACAATGAAACCGTTCAGAAGAGTTGAAGGATATTCCGAAATTACCTGGAGGCTGTGGTTGAAGCCAATGGCAATTTAATTGAATGAATTTACTGTTTAGTATCTCAAGATATTTTTGTATAATTTTAGTAAATATATGTGTTAAAATGTGATGTTAATGTTATTTCCATTTTGACTTAATTTAGACGATAATTTATCCAATAGCATCCTGTACATACATACATAACTATGTTAAGTTTAAATGAAAACTTAGGAACATAATAGACTCAAAGCAATAACTAATTAGCAAGAAAGATTCGGATATAACACAAATTTTGAAAAAGTTACAATATTTATTCTTACCATAGATTCTGCAATATGCGACAGCCAAAATCCCAATATGCATCGGGGTAGCAAAAATCTATTCCGAAAGATAAAGCAAGTATTAAGAAAATGAAAAGAAACTCGCTAGAGACAACGAAAAGAGCGATGAATTGCCATGAGATATCAATCATCTTGTATGGCACTGAATGTTGGACAATCTCACTACTGATGGAGATAAAAGTGAAGGCAACCTAAAAGAGGTTCTACAGAAGGATGAAGTAAGTCACCAACGGGAAAAATATTAAAGAAGATGGCATAAAAATGGATGTATATACTCTCAATAAGAAGGCGGCCTCTGAACTTCCTTGGACATACATAAGAAGTAGGGTTTAATACTATTTCTTAAAACTTAAATCTCACTATTTGACGATCTTGAATGAATGGAAGAACGGCGTTCATGGGGGCTTTGTCAAAATGTGAAATGCTGGTAAGGGTCACTGTTGACAAGATGTTGTAGTGTCATGATCGTTTAAAGAAAGTAATTCTGAGAATTCTTTTTCGGATATACTAATTACAGGTGTCATTATTCTTGCAATGTACTGCATTTAAGTGAAAAAGCAGATAAGAGAGATGATTCTATTTGGTACGGCATTTAAGTGAAAAAGCAGATAAGAGAGATGATTCTATTTGGTACTGCATTTAAGTGAAAAAGAAGATAAGAGAGATGATTCTATTTGGTACTGCATTTAAGTGAAAAAGCAGATAAGAGAGATGATTCTATTTGGTACTGCATTTAAGTGAAAAAGCAGATAAGAGAGATGGTTCTATTTGGTACTGCATTTAAGTGAAAAAGCAGATAAGAGAGATGGTTCTATTTGGTACTGCATTTAAGTGAAAAAGCAGATAAGAGAGATGATTCTATTTGGTACTGCATTTAAGTGAAAAAGCAGATAAGAGAGATGATTCTATTTGGTACGGCATTTAAGTGAAAAAGCAGATAAGAGAGATGATTCTATTTGGTACGGCATTTAAGTGAAAAAGCAGATAAGAGAGATGATTCTATTTGGTAAACAACACTGCGTTAGTCACCTCGGATTTCCGAAATTGGTTAGCCTCCTGGTGTCAGTCTCCCAAGACAGCTGACACCGCATGCGACACATCCTCAGGGAGTCAGGGGAGTAGTGGGATAGAGTAAAAAAAGTTGTCAACTAGGAATTACGACTACTGTAAAGATGTGGGGGGGGTAACAAATCACCCTATATGAGTAACGCAAAGTTAAATAAAATTCAGACAGAATTAAGCGTTATCATTTGGAACCAAAGTAATTATCCATCTTCATATTAATTCCCATATTGATTACATTTAGAAATGTTATCAATGCACATCTTTCTTTACTCTGTCTCATTGCCAGAGATCTCGACAAAGTCTCTTGTCACTGATATGTCTTGACAGCTGAAAGAGAACCATGTGAGGAGGGGGACTGGACAGTTCCGGAAACCTTTCTCCTATTATTATTTTATCTACTCCACTAGTAGCTCTGCAAAAGATTGCTACTTATATTTGCGAACGGAAACAATGACGTACAACACGGAAACAAACAAGATCACATCTCATATATTATAACAAGCATGAACTTCACACATCATTGCATTAACACACTCCATTTGAAAAGAAAAGGCCTATAATAGAGTGTTATTTATTGAGCATAGCTTGGTTTCTAACAAATCCATAAGAGCGCAACACAAAATAAGTTTATAGTTATCCTATTAATAACAGGCGCCAAAAACATATTGAAATAGGAAATTATATTATAAAAAAATGTTTCAGTTTGAATACTAGTGGGAATGTTTTCTTGTGGCTTCTTATTAGTGGAAGACAAACCAAAACTACCAAGAAAGATAGACGTACTCTATTGATTTATACAGAGTAAGACAGAAACTATGGTATAACGTTAGATGTCTTCCAAAAGCTAATTAAAGTATTAAGAACAGGGAAATTTAGTTAGCAACAAAGAAGAGTCTGCTGAGTTATTATGTAACGTCAGTCTTCCTATATGACAGTGAATGCGAGACAATATTCTCACAAATGTAAAAGAGCCAAAAGTGATGTCGCTCTGCAGGAAGATGCTGAGAATGCTATGGACTGAATGTGTGAGCAACGACGAAGTTTTAAGGAAAATGGAAACAATAAGGAGAGTCAGAGCAATGCACCGAGTAACCTCCGTAATGTTCTTGTATAAATGGTTATAAGAAAATGAAATATGAGGAATAACAAAAAGATAAAACTACAAAAGACAGGAAGTTATGGAGAGTCAGGATCACCCACATCTTGAAGTCACACGTTCTATATAAGAAACAAAACAAGAATGTTTGATGTGAGAGAAAGATAGAGGGACAGTGAGAAAGGAGTAAAAGGTAGAGAGAGGGTGAGGGAGAAAGAGTGGCATAGTTACTTCAAGCTAAAAACGAAGTTTTTGCATTAACGAATTTCTTTGCTTTGCAACCAGTATTTTTTCTACGATTTTCTAAAAAGCTGAAAAGGACAGAAAATAGTGGAGTGCCATGATTTTCCACGCACTGAACGGACATGGCGCATAGAACAAAAAGAAGTAAATTGAGAACATTCAGTTTTTTTTTTTTGCTTGTTTGAAGAAACATCTTTTTTCTTTTTCCAACTGAATTGCCAGAAAAAATGAATTTGCTGTTTCGAACGATTATTAAATGCATTATATTCATCTTTTGATACTGACCATGGTTAAAAGAGGTGGCGAATAAGGGAATTGATTCTATATGGTGAAATTTACGTTCAATTCAAAGTAAAGTAGTACATTTTGAATTTTATTTATTCCTCCATGACATTTATAGAAGAGAAAAACAAACTAGAAAAAGAACAGTTTGCCTTTACCGTTTACAAAATTCTTTTAGGAAAAATTGTGATGGCGGTGCGGATAGCCGTTTATTTACAGGAAAAAAAGCATTCATTGACCGAACAGTTCATTTTACTGTCGGTTGAAATTTTGTTGAATTCTGTGTCGCCTCTTGCTTCAGATCCCAAGTCCACTTCATAGATTGTATCAGCAAAGGACGATTTATTTTCATATTCGCTAAAGAGAAACAGACGTAGTAGTATTGATTCTCGAAGGCGAGTGAGGAAGAACTCCACGGAAATGCATGCCCAATCGTTGGCTTAAAATTCCGCCACGTATGGGCTAACCTCTCTAACGAATCTTTGCATGTAAAGCTACAAAATTCTTGCTTTTCTCTGCCGACTTCATGCCGTTTTGATCTTATATCAAAAAATTAGACGATGGCAATCCGCCACATGTCACAATTCCACGCGCAAGGATTTTCTTGGACCGGACTCCGCATTCCCTAAAATTCTCTAATTTTCTTCCGAAAACTTTTTTCAAGTGATTAGTCTAGAATAAGCCGATAAGAATTTTTTGATCACCGTAAGGAAACCACAGACCATCCTAGACAGGGTGGTTGAATAAAGCGAGAAAAAAGAATTAACCATCAACTGTAAGAAGACAGAAAATAGGAGAAAATGCTCAGGATTCCAGTTACAAATTGGCAATATAAACATCAAACCAGTGCAGAATATCTGGGAAGCGTTCTAACAGATGATGGAAATGCAACACGGAGATCCGAACATGCAATAATCTTGATAAAGAGACATTCCAAAAGCTAAGTAAAGTGCTGAGAAGCGGACAAAATCGTTAGAAACAAAGAAAAGTGTGTGGGATTGCAATGCTTTATCCACCCTTTTATGTGGCAGTAAATGCTGGACAATTTTCATTAGGATGAGAAAAACTAGACTGCATGGATGGAGCGAGTAAGTAGCAAGAAAGTATTAAAAATGGCAACAGTGATTATTTGGCTACATAATGAGGAAGAAGATTGAATCTCATCGTGGTGTAATAGCAAGCTTATCTCGATAGAACAATTACGATTGAGTAGGGAATTCGATTCTCACTAGTGTCCTATACTTTCTGCCTTGTGCCACATCTACGCCACGCTTAGAAAATCACATATAACGAGGATGCATAATTTGAAAAAATTAACCTTCACGGGGCATATTGAGGGAAAGAGTGATAAGGTAAGACAATGAATCACTTACCCGACAGCCATGTGCCAACTCATGGTGGAATGGAGGTTAGCAAATGGAGAAAAACTCATAAAAAACACTCGGGATAGAAAGTCATGGATAGCCATAATCGCCTATGTCCTGAAGAGGAACGACACATAGAAGAAGAAGTAAAAGTAGCGTAATCTTACTTTGTGGGACAAGCTATCCAAAAGGCAGTCCCCCCAAATTTGTTCTCACTGATGCACATACTGATATTCTTTAAGTCTTTAGAATTTATCCATTCCACATTCCCAGTGCTTAGGATAGACTGGACGTAAGTACCGCTACTGTACACATTCCTGTTTCAAAAGATACTAAAATGAATACATGAAAATTATCATAATTACAAATAATTTAATTGAGGTTAACAAAGTCTGCGAAAACAATTTCTAAAAAGAATTAATTAATACGAAACAAAGTAGTAATAAGCTAAAAGGAGGAATTTGCTCTATCACCTGTAATAGATGCCGCAAATAATACAAAGAAAAACAACAGGAATTCAAATAAAAGATTATATGAAAACAAAACGTATCTTTTTATCAAACAAAACTGTCAATTCCTTATTTGCGTATCGAATGAGTATGAAGGTAATTTCGGCTTTAAAATGCTTCCTTAATTGAAAGAGAAAGTAAATTGCTAAGGCGAAAGTTTATAGAAAGTTCTTTGATCCTTAGATCATCCACAGTAAATTTTCGTTAAAATTCTTACATTTCCCCTTGTAGGATACTTAATAATAATAATAATAATAATAATAATAATAATAATAATAATAATAATAATAATAAAACATTGAAAACAACGAGAAAAATACAATGAAAAAGGATTATGAAATATATTTATTCGATTTAATAACAATTTCTGTTATTTACAAGTTTTTTTGTTTTTTTTTTTTTGCATAGAAATGAATTTAAAAAAAATGTTTCGTGAGATCTTATCGTTTACTACGTATTAATCCTAAAAAGTCTTTAACATTTAAATAACACACACAAAGTTGTCGTACGAAAAACCCTTCTTGCACTAAAATATAAAGTCGTTACTTTCGTCAGAAGTTAGACAGACGTTTAATTCAATTAAGAAATAATGAAAGAGCGGCGAATAGAAAGACGTTGACACAAAATAGTTTGATGAACTGTAGTTTTTTGAAAACCGAGAATAAATATAAAAATGAGGCATATTCGACCAAAAACCAACAATGCCGGGAATATTAGACACTGAAAAAATTCGTTGACGCCAACATCATTAGTGACATAGATTATATGGTAAATTACATTCGTCTACAACGAGAAATAGAAAAAAATCGTTGAACAAAGGATGGTAAAGTGAAAGAAATTAAAGAAAAAATAATTGCCGGAAAAAATATATAAAGACATTTTGAAAGCCTCCTGAATCTTTCTAATAATTACAAAAGACACGAGAAAAATGATATCAAATTGTTCCAGTAAGTTACATTTGATATTAATCGAATGTATAGTGCGAAAATACAAATTTAAATGCGACGAAGGGCAAAATGTAATTTACTTATGGATTAGATGCTAAGTCGCAGGTATTCATCAAATAGCAAGCTAAAGGTCTTGGAAATATATTATTATTATGGAGACAGACAGACAGAGAGATTCTTTCAAAAATGGAGGTGTTGGAAAAATCCGGGTCTCAAATTTATATTTTGATGAGATAATTTCTCTTTTAATAAAACTGACCTTCTTAAGCTCATAATTGTAGTTAAATTTATTTCTATCAATAACTAATGCATTTGATAAATTGTTACGTGTAAGATCGTTTTTTGTGTTCGTAGATTTTTTTTTTTTAAATTTCTGGAAGATACTGCTATGTATTGTGAGGAAAAGTTCTGAAGATTTATTTTATATATACCTGCTTTAGAATTATTATTGTTATGTTTTTGGAGGGCTCTGATCATATTCAAAACTATCTATCTCATCTAAACAACATCAAAATAATTACAATCCCATCCATAACTAATATTACCTCTCCCCGCCTGCACCCTCCTGTTTTTCTCTCTCAGTACACACACGCATGCCTGCGCACACACACACACACCCACATATATATATATATATATATATATATAGATACATGTGTGTGTGTGTTTATCTCTCTCTCTCTCTCTATATATATATATATATATATATATATGTGTGTGTGTGTGTGTGTATGTTCGTGTTTGTGTGTCATGGAGAAACGGAATAGACGATCAGAAACCAAGTGGTTTCTTTATTTTTTACCCCCCCATCCAGCTATGGGCCATTATACACTGACATCTATTCTAGATATTGTGTTTCAGTAAAACCACCCATCACTCAGCGGTTTTGGGGCTGTTGTGTGTCTTCATCCTCGCCAAAACGCATACTGACTAAATCTTCATACAATATTAGCGAGTGCCATTCGTTTCCCTAAATGAACTTTTCGCGTCAAAACTCTACATATCTCTCTACGTGATATCGTGTAAGTATAAATCTAGTTTGAATCACTTACTTCTGCCATACGTGGACGATTCCCAAATTCCATTTTTAGGTTCCAGGAACCAAATTTTCAGTATACTACGGTATGGACACAATGCATCCTAACGCTGTTGCTCTTACAACCCAACAATCTTGAACGTGCGTATGACGTCCATTTGAAACTGATCTGTTTGTATAAGATCTTTAGGATCGCCAACAGCGAAGAGCCACCAATACGCCACTTCCAACATGTACAGCAATTCATAGAAATGACTATCCAGTGTCTCTAAAGACCCAAATCTGAACCTTTTCTAAGTCTTCTAATTGGCAAAAAGATTACTCGGTTACATAGTAACTGCTTCCACTGGACACTTATTCTAAACTGAGGAGTATTGCAACATAACTCCCTGTCTAACTCACGGGCATCTTTTTTACACAAGTATGGGTGTTGCACCAAGATGCTCGATTTTTTTTTTTTTTTTTTTTTGAAAATGCTGTCACAATATCTGCTACTACTGCAGGTCAAATTTGGTACCGTGGCTTGTCATATCACATTCTTGTAAGATCACTGAAATTAAACATCTCCGTGTCTGGTAAGGTACCTAGATGTGGGACCACTTGGGAATACCGGGTGCCATGAGCTTGGATGTGAGGATGGTGCAATAGATAACGGATCCGATTTGGAAATCACAGACACAATTTTGAATTCCAGTCGGGTTTGTTACATGTGCATACGCACAAACACCCTTGAGAAAGGTATGAATTCACCTCTTCTCCTTCCCTCCAGATATGGGTTAATTAGTAGGACTTGTATCAGTAAATCTTTACTATCTCCAAGAAATAAAATTTTTTTAAATGTTTTCTGAAAAAGGTTGATAAATTGTAAAAAATATTCAATAATTCGGTATAGTAACTCGGTTGATTTTTTTCAGTCAGTGTTTGTGAAATTTTCAAAATGAAAGCCATTTTCTTGCAAGATGAAATATAATGTCATCATCAAAATTATTGCAACTGAAATCCTTAATTTGTAGGCATTGCATCTTGAATATTTGTCACATTTTGTTTTTGTTTCTAGTCATATAAAACTCTTGAACTATAGCTCATTTACTTTCGAATTTTGAATAAAAATTGGTGTTTGAATATATCAGGGGGTTCGAAGGTTTGGTTTTCTTCAAAATCAAAACTGGTTGAAATAAGCTGCGATTTGAAAAACTGACGAACAATTTGAAATATTCTTCATTTTATTTTATTTGAATGAATTTACATAAGAGACTATGTGGTGTGGTGTATTGGATAACAACTCAGAATTTGAAATCGGAGAGCCAAGTTCAAATTGCAGTATATTATAATGACTTATACGCAGATACTCTTGGGAATTGTATGAATCCATTTCTACTAGCCTCAGCTATGGGTTGAAAAGCAACACAAACTGGATCGTATAACTTTCCTCGGTAACCAGTCGACTACAGAAAGAAACGACAATCTAGAGTGGGAAAATGTTCTGCTCAGTCAGTGATAAATCAAGACATGATCGCCCAAGCGTGTATCACGTATGTCTAATTCATTTAAATCTGCGGAGCTGGGGTGAGATCAGATGTTTGTATTTAAAAAAAAAAACAAGTGGAGTGTACGAATAGTATAGATTGAAATGTTGCTTTTCGGTTTATCTATCTACATGGATCACTAATTACGACAATCTGTTAGTATCTGAGAATGGTGTGTGTAGGTGGAGATTTTGATACGTACGTATGGAATGAGTGAAGTACATATATACTCAGGTCAGTTCTATTTGAATATAAAACAAGTAAATATATCGAGAATCTCTATAAAGAGTGCAATATAGTGATGACCTATGAAAATTGCATACAAGTTTTACAACTGTCCTTGTTACAATATATTTACTTATGATAGGCAGCTGGATATGAAGAAAGGTACATAAGTATACCCAAACTAACAGAGACAAGAGAATGAGAAGGACATACTGAGACAGATAGATAGATAGATAGATAGATAGATAGATAGATAGATAGATAGATAGACTTCACTGTATATACTTTACAATTCTAAGAATCTATGTATGATAAAAAGAAAACTAATATCCTCAGAGATACAAAGCATTTCAAGAAATTAAAAGACAGCTACAGATAAATAAATATATTTAAGAAGGAAATTGACATTCCTGACTTACATGTAATAAAACGGCGGAAATATAAGTCGATGCCTAGACTTAAGGACCGGCTCTTATCTGCCAAGCAGAATTCTCCATTTGCAACGATGACGATGGAACCGTCTGGGAAACATAAAATATAAGATCATAAAGGTCAAACCTTTGCATGTCAATGTTTTCGTAAATAAATTTGGGCAATGCAATAACAGAATTATGGGGATAAATCAGGAAGGAAAGAAAACTAAAAAAGAGACTAGGGACTTAAATAGAAAGGAAGGTAGGCAAAAAGTAACTAAATAAACAAAAATAGAAAACAATAGAATAAATGGAGGAAAACATTAAATATAAGCGACAATAGGTCGGAAGAATACGGGAAGGTCGAAAGAGAACGTTTAAAAGAGGATTTAAAAAAAAGAAGGAAACATAGGAAAAACTTTGGAAAAGGAAATAATTTCTTGAAGTAAAAGCACGAAATGAAGAATATAATCTCACAATAAATGAATTCAAAATTTAGAAAAATTTAGAAGGCATAGGACAAAAAGAAATAATTTTGGAAAGAGAAAAATATGGAAACATGTAAGATTTTGAAGAAAAAAAAGGCGAAAAATATAATTTATCATGGAGATAACAGCTTATCTCAACTGTTAAAGGTACGTATCTCTTTGCTAAGAGAGTTGTGCGTTTATCATACTCACATTGTCATTTAAGTGGTATTTGTAATACACGGTCTCCTTTGCTCGACAATGCACATTTGTTGGCAGTAAGTTGCCCTTTCTTTCTGCGGTAGAATGTGTGGTATGATGAATATTAATGGATCTGCCCTGAATACATATATTCAGTAGAAATCTGCTGATATGCATAATACACTTAATCTTGTAAAGTCCTCTTTCGTGACCGGTTGAAGTCTCGTCTCGCATATGACTTTTTTCTGACCTGCTACTGTCTTTTTTCGATGTTTTTATTTTTTGTTGGCATTGGAACTTTGGACTTCACATCTTGACAAAAAAAAGAGAAAAAAAAAAGACATTAAACACATGCACGCACACTTTGCTTGAAAAGAAAAAAATACTGAAAAAAATTCCATGTCTTAACATGGCCGACAAACGTCCGGCAATCAAGAAAGCCTTGTTTGTAGCCAGCTCTAAGGTGTCCCACCCCCGATGAAAAAGAAGAAACACCAAAGCCACCAGACAATAATGATTTGGATGCTTTAAAAAATGAAAATTGACTAAGAAAAAAAACAAGTATGGAGACCAAAAAAACGCCCAAAATACCAACGACAAGCAAGGAACGAATGAAAAGAATGACAATGTTGAGAATTGGGAATCGCCCTCTTGCTAAATGTGAGATTAACATCACAGAGTTTTTGAAGCGGGTCAGGAATTACACACGTCCTATGAAGGAAGGTGGACTTTTGGTAAACCCCCAAGTATTTAAGAAGGTTGAAAAACGAATTGTATCAGTCTTCGTGGTCGACAAGCGTGCGCGCAAAATTTGTCTCGTGACGAAAAACACAGTGGTTAAGTCACTGGAACACATGGAGGTTAATCTTCGAAGAATAATGAAGGATTCGGGATTTTTCATGTGGAATATACTGCTACCCACGCCCGACAACAGCGTAAAGGCAGTCAAATGTGATCTGAGCACAAAAAATCTGATCTTGAAATGTATATCGGCAAGCGTAGGACCAAAGTAGCGATGTTGAGGTTCTTTCCCAGGTTATCGCAGAGTATCTAGACATTTACCGTTCTCAGTACGGACAAATATTGGGTACCACATATGATAAGATTAATGAAGGATAGAGTTTTCACATCATGCTCGATCGAGAAGCCTTATTCTCCATCCTCAAATGTTGATGTAGCGACCCTGAAAATGCCAGTCATAATAAATGGTCATATACTAACGTGCTGGAAGTGTGGAGAGACTGGTCAACTCTCCTTTTTCTGCTTAGATTGCCTCTGGAGTTCAGGTCCCACCGAACGTAACCCTCTCGAACCGAGTCTGCTATTTCTACCTCGCCTGTGATGAATTTACCAATAACTGGGACCGGAGTGGTCATATCCCCAGCTGGGTCCCATTTTTGGCTAACATTTCCCAAAAAGCTTTGCTCCTTGCTTGTGTAATTGAGGTAAAGGAATGAAGGAATGGCTGATTGCTGATAGGGTCAGAGGGAAGCGTCAGAAAGCGAAACCTCAGTCCCCAGAAGCTCCCGGCACGTACAGTCCCACTTACAGCCCGATTCACTCTGCCAGTATTAAGGGCGACATCCCAGCATCAAGTACATCATTTAAAGATCCTCAAAGGAAGTACAATCCTGGATTTGAAGATACTGAAAAATTGAACAGTTGAAAAAAATTTTGATGATTCATTATCCACTAAATCACCATCACGCTCCTTGATCTATACCTCGTCCTCCTCTGTTCAGAAATCCTTACCTGAATTATAATTTACTCACTCATTTCCCTGCAAATCTATCCCACTCAGTGGAGATTCCAGTCCATTCGGAAAAAAAAAACTCTTCATACTCCAAGTCCTACACCTAGTCCTAATCCCCAAAAAACACGAAATGCCCCCGCTTAACAAAAGGCAAAGAAACCCTTCTGTTGAGGGTAAGGTAAAAAACATCTAAGGTGCAACACAATTTAGAGAGACATCTGTCGTGTTTTCCCGACTAGTCTAAAAGGGCCAAAAATTGTGGAAACAGAATCAAAGAACTGAAACATCTGATATCGATTAAAAAGCATCAACTTCACCAAGCAAAATGAGTGGTGATAGTCATCAGACGGGATCGGGAGCGCAGTAGCTATGTTCAATGAGGCCATCAACTCATTCAAAATCACCACACCACTATCAGTTGTAGAAAACCAGGAAACTAACACACTGAAACAATTTTTTGTGGGGAGAGCACCTGTTTTCTTTAATCCCTCCCTTTATAGAGCGTTAAAACTGATATATACATGGGCCATTGGCGGTCTTTTCTTGAACGGTTCCATTAAGGATGAGTCATAGTTCAGTGGGAAAGGCCATTGATGTCCTTTCCTCGATCATGTTCAAGTCAGATTCCAAACCATAATCGGACAGATAATGGCGTTCTGGTGGACAAGTTTGAATTTCCGAGGTCTGGGGTCGAAGGCTCAATGGACGAGGCCTGCTCGCCATTTTCAGCATCTTGAGGTGTATGTATGCTGTTTTCAGGGGACACGTTTTTCAAATCGCGACCGTGAAGATATTCTGTTTAAGGCGTTTGTAATGCATTCCTTGATTCCGATATAGATCGGGAAAAGGGAAAGATCGGCTTCTAACAACCCGGATATGAAATCGTTTTGGAACTTTATTGCCAAGTTTGATGTCGATAAATAGCATCATGACCACCCCCGAATGGCAATGTAAACTTGGATGAATAGGGGCGGCTCGGCTACAGATGTGCATTCTAGCTACATCGACCGAGTCCTAGTTAAAATAGTCGACGTAGGGCTCTTAGGTTATCCAAATTTCCATTCGATAGATTAACCGGATCATAGGCTCGATACGTCTAAGGTTAAGTTGTCTCATTATTCGGTGAATGACATATCCAGGACCAGCTGTTACTAATGCTAAAGCGAGAACTGATGGGGGCTATGGTTGAGAATAATTGGTGCGATATACAAAAATCCAAAGTTAGGTCGTTTCCTGCTGATTATAGTCGCCGACTCAATCTAGCACGTGAAATTGGTCGGGCGATGATATCCCTTGATATTTGGGAAGTACCCTTAGCACAGAGCTGGACTCCTTGCTAATAAAGAAGGATCAAGCTCTAGAAGTTAGGGCAAGGTTAAAAAGAATGTCTTCTGGGGCAACGAATATAGCGGCTGAATTGTGTGGAGAAGCTCTAAATGCATGCAATTTATATATTACGAGCATCACATTGCCGAAGAAGCGGACAGTGACTACAAACGCGGGCATATGTGAGAGTTTTCGAGACTACTTTCAGGATCTGGGCCATTCGACGCCTATTTAACCGAGTTTTCCCGCCTCCAGACAATTGAAGCGGTTGGGTGCGTGTTATAGTGGAATGCACCTATTCTATAGTTAATAGTTATCCCACCTATAATAAGTAGGAGTAACGAGGAAGTCAGTCGGTCACTCAGTGAGTGAGTCAGTCAGTCGAACAGTTAGTTAAATACTAAAGTATCAGCGATCACAACTAGATTATTCTGCGTTATACCTATTATATCAAGTTCTAACGTTTTTTACGTCGAACCTATTTTAGGACCGACTTAGTACAAATACAAGCCTCTACTGCGAAATCACTCCACAACAATTATTTGGCGACGGGGATTCGAATTCATACGATTGAAGAAAATTTCGCTCGCCACAACAATAATTCTCATACGGAGGAAGAAAAAATTCGTTCGCCACAGTATGATTTGGCGACGAAGATTCGAATTCATACGGTGGAAGAGACAAAAGAAAAAAAATCGTTCGCCACAGTATAATTTGGCGACGACGATTAGGATTCATACGGTCGAAGAAAAATAAATCACTCGCCACTACATTATTTGATGATGAAACTCGTACTCATACGGAGGAAAAAGAAAAAAAAAACTTGCTTATCACAATAATTTCGGCGACAAAATCTTGGATTCACATTTAAAAAAACAAAAATTGGCAAAGTTTTTCGAAAGACAAGACGTCAATTTAGTGACGAAAATATTAGATTGGTGCAAAAATAATGACGTAATAATGTCGTTTTTTGACGTATTTCTAACGTCCAAAAACGACATTATTACCTCATTATTTTTGCACCAACCTAATATCTGTTGTATTTTCAACTGAGAAAAGAATATTTTTTTCTTGATAATACAGTTTGCTCAATTAGGTCACGAATTGCAAATTCGTTGGACCCCCACCCCCTACAATATTTAAGCATTGTGTAAACTTTTTGCGAAGATGGAGGAATGCAAAAATATATTCCAGGAATTTTTTAAGTTTCATTCGGAACGACAGATGACAATATTAGAGCGACAGAAAACATTCCAGATGCAGCCACAGGAGGAAATTTTTAATAAACAAATACAGTTTCAACAAAAAATGGAACTGACGCATAGGGAGTTTCAAAACAAAATTCTGGAAATAACTAGGAAGAGGAAAGAGAAAAATCTACGAAATGATTCTTTCCCAGAGAATACAATATGAAATTCAATTGAAATATTCACGTACAGTCTGGATGAAGAGATAACTTTTGAGGAGTATTATAAAAAAATATTCGGACGTGTATAACGAGGACTGCCACACGTGGTCTGAAGGAAAGAAGGTTAGACTTCTTTTAAGCAAGTTAGGAACTGCTGAGCATAACAAAATGGTAAATTACATTTTACCGAAAAAAACTAGCGAGTTGACTTTTACCGAGGCGGTAAATATATTAAGTGAATTGTTTAGTAAAAAGACACCTCTGTTTCACAAGAGGTGGAAATGTTTGAATCTGATGAAAGAGGATGAACAAGACTATATAACGTACGCAGCGAATGTGAATAAGCATCGTGAAGAATTCAAGCTGGCAGAGTTAAGCGCAGACAATTTTAAGTGCTTGGTGTTTGTTCAGGGGCTGGTATCGGAAAGAGACGCAGAGTTGAGAAAATTAGTACTGGCAAAATTGGAAAGCGACCCAAGTCTTACGATACAGAAGGTATCAGAAGACTGCACAAGATATGTTAGCGTAAAGAAAGATTAAGAAAAGATAGAACAGTCTGGCCTTTTTGCATGTAAGGAAAATACGCTACAAAAAAGAAAGTTTACCAAAAAGTATTATAAAATTGCGGATTATCAAACAAAAAGTGAAATACCAGGAAAAAATAAACAAAAACTCCAGAAGCCATTTTTTGCTTGTGGTGAACTTCACTGGTATAGATATTGCAATTTTAGGAATAAAAAATATTTCAACTGTAAAAGAGTGGGGCATAAAAGCTCGCACTGCAGGTCAAAAAATAAAGACAAGTAAAGTCCGACGAGGTGAACGATTGAATAACCAGAAAATTTGTTGCCATCGAAATAAGTAATAAAAAAAATAAAAATGCAACACGACACTGGTTCCGACCTATCTATTATAAATTTGAATACGTGGAAGAAGTTGGGGAAACCAACTTTAATGAAGACAAATAAAATCGCGAGGTCCGTGACGGGAGAAAAATACAATTTGTTGGAGAATTTGTTACAAACGTCACGTTAAATAAAAAAATAAAAAACGCGAAAAGCTAAACTATTTTTCATAGAAAATACCACGAACTTACTTGGTACGAATTGGATAACAGATTTCCAATCATGGGATCTACCGATAAATTCTTTCTGTAACAAGGTAGAAAATTTAAACTACGAAGCCCAGAAATTAGTAAAAAACTTAAGGGAACATTTCCTACTGTTTTTCTCCAAGTTTGGGAACGTGTACCAAGATGGAGGCAAAATTCCAGCTAAAAGAAAACGCTCAGGCAGTATTCAAAAAGAAAAGGAATGTGCTGTTTGCTTCAATTGAACAGATACATAAAGAATTGGATAGATTAGAGAAAACCGGTGTATTTAAAAAAAAAAATGATTGAATGGGTAACACCGACGATATATGTGAAAAAAAAAGCTCCAGAAAGTAAAGATGAAGCCGTCACCGAGAAAAACTGTGGGTTACCCGCAGTCAAGGACATGCAGTATTATTAAATGATTTAAGTCAACTGAAGTCACCACAGAAAACGTTAAGAAGCACAAGATCAACAAAAGAGAAACTAGAGGCTAAGCAAATAGAACCACAAGAACCTACAGAAACTGTGACCCCATCCTTAAGTAGCTCAAAGCAGAAGGTTGTTTCTGGTAACACCATGGAGGTACCAAAAAATAGAAAAGCGGATTGGCAATATGATGTACTTGGTGAAACGCGAAAAATTCACGTGCAGTAACCAGATCAGATGACGTTTTACAGACGGAAGAAATGCTGATGGAGGTGATTTTCGATACGTTTGATCTGACAACGCCTGCAACGATTTTATCTGAGGTACGCCGATCAAGGAGGAAAAGAAAGGCAACTGATCATTTAAAAATGGATCCAAAACGTAGGAGATACGCGACGATGTTGCTAAAAAAATGATTTTTTTTTTGTGTGTGTTTTTTTTCTTCATATTTCCTATAAAAATAAAAAAATAAAGAAAACTGTTTAATCCTACGGAGTAAATTTTAGGGGGGGGAATGTTACAGTGGAACACACCTATTCTATAGTTAATAGACTATCCCACTTATAATAAGAAGGAGTAGTAAGAGTAACGAGGGTGGGGTCAATAGGTCGCTCAGTGAGTCAGTTAGTCGGACAGTTAGTTGAATAAAAGTATCAGCGACCACAACTAGATTACTCTATATGAAGTTCCTAACGTTTTATACGTCGAAACTATTTTAGGACCGACTTAGTACAAATACAAGCCTACACTGTGAAATCACTCCACAGCAGTGCGATGATCCCATCACAAAGTGGGAAGCGCTGAACCTGGTTGAACAGGTCAAAACTACAGGATTAAATTGTCTTCCATATGAATTGTACTTAAGGCAGACGCCCGTCATTGTGACTTTGCTGACACTGATTTACATCAACTGGATGAAACAGGGGTCTATACCTCAACGCTTTACCAGGGATGTGAACAAAAACGGTGGAGACAGATAAGATTCTGTACTGTGAGTCTGTATTGTGACGAGCAGGATTATTCAGGACAACCTTCATTTGGTACACTGGATCATCGAGCAATCTCGACAGTGAAGCTGTGCTAATCAATTTATATTAGTCCAAGACATTCAATAGGGTGAACAATCGATTTCAGCAGGCTGTCCTTTCCGCCATCGGTTTACGTCGTACTTTCTCACCTGGATCCGGCATGTATATGCGTCCCCCGGTGCGCTCGTAGAAATGAATGGAGTAAGATCTGAAACTTTCGTATTGTCTCGCTCAATTCGTCAACGTTGTCCACTTTCATCCTTGCTTTACGTTATTTCGTTGAAGCCTTTCCTTCGCTAATTAAAGGCAAATCCGGTCCAACCCGGAATTTCCCTACCTGGTGCCAGGTATTCTGCTGACGATGCTTCGGTTAGTGTGTCGAGCAGAGGCGAGATTGACAAAGTAGGAAAAGAGATTACAAGGTACCAGATGGTGAAAGGTGCCATGATCAACCGCGACAAATCGTTTGGTTTCCGTTTGGACGCGTGGAAGGGGACTACTCTTCCCGGAGCATTCCTTTGGGCGAACTGGCCAGTCAAAATACTCGGCATCTGGTTCGGTAACGATCTCCTGTTGGAAATAAATAAGTCGGTGGTGCGGGTGAAGGCCGAGTGCACAATTCGTCTGCAGTCCCAATGGAGGCTTTCCTCAAAGGGGAGGGCGTAAGTATGTGCTTCGCACATCTACCCGATTTTCCTTTACAGACTCCCAGTACTTCTACTCCATATGTCATACTACTGGCTAAAGATATTGTTCCCCTTCTTGTGGAGAGGTAATTCTCTTAACGTATGTCGGGTGATCGGTTACCTCCACCCTTCTGAAGACGCTCTCGTTATGCATAGTGTTGGCATACGTTTCGCATCTCCATCCTAAAACGGATGTCTTTGCAATTGTATATGAATGGCGAGTTCTGGAAGGAAGATACCCGTAAGAACATTCCATCCCTGAGAAGTGGGCACTCGTGCGAGGAAGAGGCTCGCTGTTTACCGCGAGGCAAGTTTTCCTTCCATCGTGAATTCTGAATTGCTCTTACGGGCGAAGGATGTCCTCTCTGACGTGCAGACGTCGACATGTAATGCGTTATATCACATGCTAGTTAGGGGGTCCGTTCAAGCAGATCTGATAGGCGAGCTCGGTCTAACGAAGCAGGAGGCTCGCTTTACATGGCCTTGGACGCCCGTCTTGAAGTGTCTCACTGCGTTCGTACGGTGTGTCGTTCGAAATCCTGAATTACACATTCTTCCACTGCAGGGTCGCCACCCGCCGTACAAGTTAATTGAAGACATGGTTCGCATGCTTCACAGAAAGTTCTTTGTCCTCGAGGTCAGTTCTGTTTGTAGCAATGCCGTACCATCTTTGACTAAGGCTGATCACTATATTTTCTTTTGCTTACTAGGCGTTATGCGAGTCATGATATGAACGACACAACAGAAGGAATTCTATGGCGATGAGAAGTTTACTTCTTCCCAACTAATCTTGTTATTTAGGCATCAGCTTAAAGTCAAGATTAGGATGGAAAGAAAATCACTCCAACCATTAGGATTTGGAAAAAAAAGGTGGATGAATGTTGCGCATATTGTGTCGAGTAAAAGTAGCTTAGAGTTGCATTTTGATGCCGGTTAGGCATTAGTATATTGGAATATCTGAGGTGAACATTAGTAACTCCGCCCAAAATATGGAAATTTAGGCTTGTTTTACTTTTATTTTTTTCCGTCAAGTTAACGCAGCTAGGAGATGTATTCTCATTTGTCCCTTTTATTTTTGCTCACTTTTTAAAATTTATTTCCCCTCTTCCCTCACCCGTTCTATGACCAATGTTATCTGCTGAATGCAGGATGCCTTTCGTTTTTCGAGTATGTCTTTCGTTTTTGTTGTGTCTGAGTGAGTGTTTGGTCGAATGTTTCTTTGAATTTTTAAAATTCTGCATAAATTTCGTCCCGCTAACTGATGTTTGTGTCATATTTAAGTATTTTGGTGGTGGTGGTGGTGGTGGTGGTGGTGCTGGCGCGGGGGTTGCTTATTACTATCACTATTTTTGTTTTGTTTCTTGCAAGTAATTTTTTTCTCATTGTAAATATTCACTGGGGTCAGAAAATGTAAAACATTTTTATATTATTCCCCGCTATAGACAAATTGTACATATTAGGACTTTACGGTATTATGGTGGTTGTAAAAAGAATGGTATTGTGGTATGTTTAGCTCAGTTATTCTTGGCTAGATATGGTTAAATCAGATGAAGACCAGCTTTTCTACTTCCCCATGTTTAACCTTTTGCCATATTTTGTACATATTCGTACAATAAATATCATTCACCAAAACACGTCGCAGTCAGGTGGTCTGTTGCCTGTCCGTGATTGTCAAGACTATCTGTCTTCGGGCAGAAGTTGACTCAACCGACAGAAAACTAATAAAAACAAACAAGAATTGTACCTGATCCCTCTTTTGCTGGGACTGGATAAATTTTAACCATTGGCCCGAACGGATACTCACAGGTTCCCTACAGTAAACTCGACTTTGTGACACATCTCATCTCAGTTGGAGGAATGGGTAAATACCAGTTAATTAAAGCTCTTCCGAGTTAGGCTGTCTGCTGCCTGGCTTCGATTATCAAGCTCGCTGTCTTCGGGAAGTTGGGAACCCTGTCGGGTCTCTGTCTGCAGGCGTAAAATTTGCTGAAAATAGACAAGCGATGTACCCTATTCCGCCGTTACTTGGGCTGGGTAAATTTTGACCTTTGTTCGGTGTGTACGCACTCAGATTCATATAGTAAACTCGACCTGGGGAGACTAGGTAAATACCAAGTTCATTAAAGCTTTTAGTTAAACAAATTCGTATTGTCTCAAACAATTCTACTAAAATTAATAAACTCCCATTGTTAACTATTTTGTTAATGTCTAATTTACTATGTCCAGAGAATCTTACTACTGACCCAAACACGTTTGGCGCCGAAGTGGAATATCGTCACTGAAAACTAACTTTCATGAACTTCTTGTGTACCTACTGCGACTAAAGTTCTGATAATCTACACTATCTTAACAAATATGTTTCAGCACAAGTTTACGGGTATTTCGCGGTCGCGTCTTCCTACAAAGAGGCATTAATAATACTAGACAAGATCTACTTTAAAAATAAAAATTAAATGATCTTTAGACACTTACTGGCTACAAGGCGTCAACATCCCTCAGATTCCATTGACAGATTTTTAATAAAACTAAGTAAGGATTGTACAATTTCTTCAGTATCAGCGAAATTATTTTCGAGCCGAATTGATACGAGATGACTTCATAAAAGGTCTACGGATATCTAACAAAGAATACTCGAAAACAGAGGCTTAACATAATAGCAGGCCTATGACCAGGCAAGAATATTAGATTTAGCAGAACAAAATCCTAAAAATTACGATACATTTGTAGTAAGGTCAGAGATCACTCCACCCATATCAACCTAATATAAACGCACTTGTTTTTTCCCCTGCGGCGGCGGCAAGAGACACGAAATGTTATTATGCCCCGCAAGAATGTACAAATTGTTGACATGCGGAAAGCCACGACATCGGGCTAAAGTTTGTAAAAGTAAGAGAAAGGGGAGCGAAACGCTATTTGATTCAGCATCGTTGGATACACTTGACTGTTTATCAACTACAAGTATAGAAATCATGGCTCACGAACTGCCACTAAAAGCCCTCATTGACATTGGGTGAGGACACAGAAAACCTCATAATGTAAGCATTGAAAAACCCATGCCTAAGCAAAATGGCAATGACTAGCTCATCTCTTTACATACAAATGCTTGGATACTATTTAATTGATATACGAGTAAAGAGTAAGATTTCTTAAATGAAAGATCTATGCTGTGACCTAATATTAGGGCAGAACTTCTTACGTCAACAGTCATTGGTAGAAAGTACCCTTAGGAGACTTCTTTAGTCTACAGGCTATCAGCTATGAGAATCCCGTACCCAGCACTCTTCAATAATTTAACATCGGGTTGTAAACCGTTAGCTACTAAATCTAGGCGACACGCGGAGGAGATTAAATTATTTATCCAAACCGAATTTACTTGTATGATGAAGGAAGTCATAATCGAACCAAGCCATTTACCGTGGAGAGCCCATGCCTTCGTAGTAACGTCTGAGAAAAAATATGCGAATGGTAATCGACTATTAATAAACTATAAACCGGTTTATTTTCGTGGATACGACGATAGGATAGAGAATATAGCAATAAAGGCTATACAGACTTCCAGTTTAGCAGCAAACTGTATCAATTTCGTAGAATACCGTTTGGCGTAACTAACGGAGTAGCTAGTTTTCAGTTAGTGATAGACCAGATAATATCAAAAGATAACTTTCAAGGCACCTATGAATACAACCAGAATGCAACTATTTGCGGGAAAAATCGAGTGGAACATGACAAATATATTTATTCATGGCGGTTGCTAAAAAGTACAACATAATGCTTAACCAATACAAATGTTAATTTAGACGTAGAAATCTATGCATTGTCCACATGAAGAAAATCCAAAACCTTCCCTACTCAGTAGATATGAAAGGAATTATCAACACGTTTAAGCTTTATGCGGAAAATAAATCTAGGTTTCACCGTCCTAACAACAGAAAGGTCATAAATTCCCACGAGTGTAAGGAGTAGCCATAAGTAGAACCCCATTTAAACATCAAGTTAACGACCGTTGCGAGAGGTATAATGGGATAATTTTGAAACCTGTTCAACTAGCAACTTCTGATAAAGGATTATCTTTAGATAATTGGGAACAATTACTCCTAGAGACCCTGCATGCAATTAGAACGCTGCCCTACACAGCCACTAATGCAACACCCTATGAACGATTCGTCCCTTTTCCTAGAAGAAATTCGACTAGAGTGACACTACTATATTAGCTCTCGAAACCGGGATACTAATAAAAATAAAAAACACGCGATTGAATTATGACGAAACACTAGTGAATCAAGTTGTGTTTCAAGACACGAAGCGCTAGTATGGGCGTGTCCATTACCCCGATGGACGTATCGATACATTCCCACTAACAGACTTGTATCCAGCAGGGGATGAATTGGGACACCCAACTCTAAGTGAGAGCTGTCCTCTTGATAACTGATTTTCAACAAACAGAATCATGGATTCTTTTGAAGATTAGGAGGAGCCCTTGAGTTCTGGACCCTTTAGTGGCGAAGGATTCGCAGAAAAGAATCCACCTACCTACCAATTATTTAGTGGACGAGCAAGCCACCCGTAGAAGATTACGAAAACGCAGCAGGATAAAATCCATTTCTAGTAACGAGAAGGAAGAAACTCACCATGATCTTGACAATCCGCCATGGTGTTGCAAGCAGCAAAAGTTGCCTGCTCGATTCAAAAACTTCTTCCTTCTCTATGAGTAAGTCATGGGAGAATACGATATGATCCATTTCCACCATTAAAGTATGTGTTTTCAACACATATATTACGGAGAATTCTGCTGAGTTCGCCAAACCTCTGTGTTTGTGAACACACTCATTATTGACCTTTCTGCCTCCGGCCAGAGAGAAACCCAAACGAGGCTCTGTCGAAGGGCAGGGTCTCATCTGGGGAGTTAGACAAACCGATCCCGTTATTACGGAGTCTACGAGGATTAAAAAAAAAAATTTCGGAACGCGCCACGTAAAAAAATAACCCAATAACGTGTAAAGGTAAATACCGAGTTCACCAAACCTCTGAGCTTGCGAATACCCTGCTTGTCGACCTCGCTGACTCTTGAACTCATCTCTCCGATTCCTCATTCCAAGCTGACATTCATTGCATCACATCGCACAATACCATCCTTAAAATTCGAATATACTCAGAGACATACAAATAGTTACTTTCACTTACTTTTTATTACTCATAATACAACCCTACGAAAATTACATGAATACTTTTGAACAGAAAAAATATCAATTATGACCCTGAGGCAACAAAAAAGAGGAAATTATGGAATAGCCACTATCGATTACGCCTTGAAAAGGCATGACATTGATAGGAGATTAGTAAACTTTTTTTTCTCTATCTAGTACTACTTAGTAGTAGTTTAGACATGCTGGAGTAATGGTTAGCGGTTCGGATTGAGGAATCGCAGAGCTAAGTTCTAGTCAAGTTTATTATATTCACTTACGCAGGTAAAGGTATGAATCCATCTTTCCCAACTATGGTTAAATTAGCAGGAAAGACTAGATCCTATAGAGTTGGGTGGTAAGCAGTCTAAGAGAAAGAAAATCTGAATTAATTCAAAACCATTTCCTACTTTGTAGGTCCTGCCTCTTTAGGCAAAATCGAGAAGATAAATTTAAAAAAAAATAGGAGGGACGGGGTAACCTCAACACCCCCCTGTGCAAAAGTAATCGGCAAACTACTGTTCTTCTTTGGATGTTACCGTGAAACGCAGTTCTGAGATTTGTGGCCACAGCTGTGCAAAAATCTGCTAAATGAATTAAATGAAAAGTTTTTATTTTGCCAAGATACCTCCTGTAATATACCACCACAACTCTGATATTTTTACATAAGCTGACGTCATCTGTCGGTTTTCTAGTTTGTTTTTTTAATTAGCTTGTTTTCAGTGTTTCAATTTTGTTTTCTTTCTTCTTTCTTTCTTTCCTTTTGTTCTGTTCTTTTTTGTATCCCTTTTTCGTTTCATTCTAGTCTACATTTCAGTTTGGCAGATCTTTATAAATAATTAAATAGACATTACACGATTTCAATATGATGCCTGTTTCTAATGAGAGCTTAAATCTTATAAAAACTTCCCCATAGATTTATGACAACTTTGAGATGCTTTTGATCGGTTACGATTGGCATTTGCCTAGCCTGGAGCTCTTTTTTGCCATCAATGGTAGTTATAACATTTCCTTTGTATTGGCTTTACTCGGCCTTTTTTACAAAAATGTTATATATGACTTTTTTTCTTCAGTGCGTGGCACGACGTTAAATGTTTGTCGGTAAAGTGTAAATCTAAATTAGGCTACTTAAACTGAGTTAGCCAAAAACTAATATGAGTTAATGCCTCTAGGGATATTGATGATTGTTTTGTTTTTGTTTTTTAAAAAAAAAGCCAAAATAAACTACTTAAGTAAAAAGTTAGGTGGAACTTGAAATGAGTATAATTTACTCGTTTTCCCCATTATGGTTTACTTTTATTTCTTTATTATATTTGTTTCACATTGTAAAGAGTGTTTTATTTAGTAAAACATTCCTTGCAGTTAAAGTCTTCCATGTTCCAATAATTTTTACGCTATAATTTTTTCTTTAAGTTTTTCACATTTTCTCATACTGCCATATTTTGATTATCGATTACTTATCGTTATATTTCTCTAGGCCATCAAAATTTAATTCGTCTTCTGAGTTTTTAAAATTTATTTCGATGTAATAGACATGTCTTCCTTCTAGACATCTACTGGGTTATTCGTCTGCATTAATTGATAATTCTTTTTCTTGTTCAATCTATTCTTCACAATACGCGTTACTCTCTTCCTAATTCCCTTATTATGTTCTTCTATATCCACATGCTTAAATGGTCTTTTTTTTCATTATTTAACACTTCGATTTTAATTAGGCTGAAGAAATTTTACTTGTTGGAACTTTGTATTACAACAGTGTTTCCTATTTTTAAAATCTTAAAATCATTAGGTGTTTCAAAATGTTGAACTGTTTTGGTAATAGGAAGATCAATTTCAGTGATTAACTTGACTACATTTCTGCCAGGAACTAATCAACATCAATTCTTCATGTGTTTTAATGACTGCTTGCTACCTTGCGTATATTTGCTGAAAAACAAAAAGTTTTATAAATAGACAGGGAATCTGAAACAAAAACATACCATTACTCATTTTGTTCTCTTTATTCTTGGAAAAGACAGGTTAGACTTGTCAAAAGGTTATGAGAGTAGGCAAATAGAAATGACGATAATATTGACAACATTGAATTACTTCTGATAGTGATAATCATGATCATGAAGGTCGAATAATATTTTGTTTATAAAACAATTTCATGAATTTTACATAGAAAGAAAAAAACAGAGAATAGATTAAAATCTACATCCAAAAGCTGTACGATTTCAAATTCCGAGCGCTTATCCATCACCCAAAACATACATCAAAGTTTATAACAACTGGTATTGCCAAACCAGTGTCGACATTGATTTAATTTGGTGATCCTATGAGCAAAATGGTGTTTCAACGTGATATGACCGCAAGATCCCCGTTATTGTGACATGGAGCAAATGTGAATGAATCGATTTCGTAAACATAGAATGGCGGTTTCTAGCTGTAAAAGTCTGAAGTTGTAGAAGAAAGGAGTGGCTCTCATATGCACAATTGTTAATAGAGATACTTCCAGGTTTATCAGATATATAAATTAGTATTTGGTTTGAAATCGATTTAACCATAAGACAATGGAGCATTAATAAAACTTCACCTTCATTATATACAATTAATTATCTTCATGGTATATAAAAGTTACTGTTCATAAAATGCAGCTGGGAAAATGCCCGTACTACATCTGGATCACGCAGTTTGTTCCGTTTAAGTGAACCTAAAGTATGGTTTCGTTGATAAATGTATCCTAAAATTCAACATTGGCTAACAAGTAATAAATATTCTTTGAGTTTTGTTTTAATTCTTTTTTAAATATATAATCTTTTGAACAACTAATAGTCAAACAATCTCTAGTAAATAACTACTCACCTCGATATAACTTTTTTTTTATCCAAATGCTTAGGACCATATTTTCTATTTCAGAACAGTGAGATCGATTTCTCTCTTCGTCGAATAATTAAATACACTTCATTTCGTGAAAAATAAACGATCATTATATGGTTGTATTAGATAAGATTAAATATTAGTGATTTTAGGTCATTATTTTCGAAAAAATGTAATTGTTGCATTTCAGAACAGTAAGGACTATTTAGAAGAAAGCAATCATCCAAACAAAAGACAAACCACAGTTCCACAATGGCGAATGGAAATAAAATCAAGCAAATTTATACAAACCATTGTTTATTAAAGAAAAAAAGAACCCAACGAGAAAGTTTTAATATTATCTCTTTCTTTAGAAAAGAATATATGTCCAGGATCCTAACTATTTTCATATATAAGACATATAGCAAAAAATGCAGTGATTTAAAAGCAAATATATATTTCGCGGTGTATATTGTTTTTAAATAACTACTGTTATTTTCTTTATTGTTTATGTACTGTTTACTTGCGTGACTTAGTAGGTAAGGCAATTTAATCTAGTGGGGAAAATATAATGAGAATGGAGCAAAAATAACATGTTATATAAAAGTTTTAAATGACAGAATGGAAAATCAGGCGCTCTTCTATTATTGGAATATATTTTACTGCAATTTGTAAGCAAACTGCAAAGAGTTTAACATGAGTTTTTTCTTTTTTTAATTTTACAACTCTGATGCATCATTTGAACTATGACTTTTCCAATTTCGGCTCTCCTGCTAAATTATTGCATTTAATATCCAACTTTTCCAGATATTTCTCTTTCGCTTTCTTTCTCTATCGGACATTCATCTTTTATATATTTATTGTTTGTTTTTTTCTTTTGAACTTTTTCAAAAATTCTAACTTTCTTTCGTGTTTTTCTCCTTTTACTATCATCTATTATTATTCTTTTAACATTCTTTATATTTTCAAATTTTCTAATTTGTTTTATGAATGATTTTCTTTTCGTTAGACTTTTTCATTCTTAATTTAGAAAATTTATTTATATATTATTACTTTTAATCGACATTTAATTACTTAATTCTTTATATATATATATATATATATATATATATATATATATATATATATATATATATATAAGAATTGAGATATTTTAACTAAAAGATATCTATGTTTTCACATGGATACAAAGGCTCAGATAATCAGCTCTTTGATGGATATGATATAAAATAATAGACGCCTTCTCCAATTTAAAAGGATAATGTTTTGACACGAATGATAAAAATATCACTGAAGGCCATTATATGCTTAACTGACCTCTTCTTATGTTCAAATATAAGATGAAATATTATATTGAGCATATTGAAATACAACCAATAATGTTTGGTGCGTATGCTACACATCGTAGTATGTGATGAAAAACATTCCAAAGTGGAATTCAGAGTAACATCTTCACAAGCATTCGGAAGCACATTGTCCCTGTACAACATTTTGCGCTGTGATTTGCAGAGCAGATTTAGTGTCTCACAGAGAACACAAACTTTAAATGTGGAGCAAAACAGAGTATACTTTGACCCTCTTTGCATCAGAAACGGTGATAGAGTCAATCATATATATATATATATATATATATATATATATATATATATATATATATATATATTGTTAGGGGCCTTACCCATAATAACATAATGGATTATTCCATAAGTAATAAATACTGCGCCTCAAGAGGAAGCAGTGTTCAGTCCGAAGTCGGTGAACATGGCGGATTTCTTGGAAAAGGCAAAAGGTTATGCTTATCTTGTTAATAAAGATGGGCTTGTCGATAATGACCAAGAACCAAACGTGTTCGCAAAGAGAATGGTGTCCGTTTTTGTGGTCGACAAAAGTCTCGTAAAATTTGTCGCTCCACAAAAGACACAGTGATTTAATCACTTCTGTCCCTGGGGATAAAACCCCAAAGAGTCATCAAGGGTACCGGGTTTTTCATGTTGGACATTCTGCTACCCACCCCAGAAGATTGCTTGGCTATGGCCACAAAAAAATTAATAATTCTCAGAACAGAATACGAAGGCCGCAGGCGACCAGGGTGGCCGTTTTCGAGGTTCCCCCTCAAATTTCCGGAGAGCACCTGGCTGCATTTTTTATGCAGTATGGCCAAATTTTAGGGGCTCTCTCCGATAACTTGAACGGGGGATGGACTTTTGATATCATGATCGATCAGAAGGCCTTCAAGTCCGTCCCCAACTGTTTGGGTTTTGGCGAGCGGAAAATGCCGGTCATAGTGACCGGTAGGAATCCAACTTGCTGGAGGTGTGGAGAGACTGGTCACCTTTCCTTCTCCTGCGCAGGCAAGAAGGCCCCTGGAGTTCCGGTTGCAGGAGACCAAAATCCCCCTTTGGCCGAAAATGTCAAATCCGCGGCCCCTGTAGTGGGCCTAGCTGCGAGGCGGACTGGTGCGGATAATCCCTCGGTTGGGTCTGTACCCACGTTACCCCATAACCCAACGCCTGCCACAAGTGTGGATAAGGAGAAGGATGAGAGGGAATTGCGCCTCGTATTTAGTGGCAAAGGAAATACCCAAACAGCGGTTCCTCAGTCCCATCATGACTCCAGGGACAATAGCACCAACAGCCCCATTCCCTCTACCAGCTCTGAGGGCGACGCCTCGGCGTCTTATGCAAAAACCGCAACAAAAGCCCAAAAATTAAATGAGCCAAGCTGGGAAAAGATTTTAGACCTAAAGAAGCTAAAAGAAAAATTGGAGACGAAGCGCGGGAAAAATCAAAAATCGCGGGGGGAACCGGGCCCCCTTTCCTCTGCCCCGTCTTCCCCGTCTTCATCTAAAACTAAATTCACCAAGCCACCCCAGCCCAAATCTGCGTCAAACTCACCAGTCAAAACGCTGCATTCTTCCAAACCCTACTGGTTGGACACCCTAAACGACTTCAGATCTCACACCCATAGCAACTCCAACTCATTCACCACAAAAAAGGGGCAGAAGTCCAGAGTCACAAACTGTTACCAAGAAAAAGAAAATAAAACCACCTTATCTCCCAGGGGAAGGCGTTTGCCGCGTATCTCGATACCAGGCGGAAAGAGTCTTTGGGCAGACCAGGAATCCCAAAGACTTAAAAGTTCTATGGAATTTCCAGAAAATTAATGGCGTGGAGGTGGAAAATCCTGCTAATTTCCCTTCTGCAGGTAGAGTCCTAACTGTCATCAGATCTGGCCCGGGGTACGCGGGAGATTTGGGGCATGATAGAGGAGGCCCAGTCGTCCCTAAAAGTGGTGCCCCCAGCTGCCTATCTTCTCGATCCTGAAACAGATGAAGCAGATCAAAAGCTCAAAGGGAGGATCCCCGTTTTCGTTCACCCATCCCTTTATAGGGCTCTCAAATTAACTTACCCCTCGGACATCGGCGGCTTGTCTCGGGATGATACTGTCGATACTGAGATGATATCTGGTTCAATGGGACAGGCTGTCGGTGTCCTCACCCCAGCCATGTTCTATCCTGAAGGACAATCCTAATTCGATTTGACAATGTCACTCTGGTTAGCTAGTTTAAATGTCCGGGGCCTGAGGTCCGAGTCTCGCAGGGCGAGGCTCTCTCGTGACCTTTAGCGCCTCGGGGTGAATGTATGTTGTATACAAGAGACCCGTTTCTTTTCTCATGATCGTGAGGAGATACTGTCTAAGGGATTCGCCCTTTATTCAGCCTGTTTTGATGGTCGTTCGACGGGTGTCTCTTGGCTAGTGAGCAAATCTTTGAAGGCTGCTTGTACCCTTGTCTTCGCGGATCCGGCGGGCAGACTTTGCGTGCTGGATGTTACAATAAAAGATAAGGTTCTACGTCTCATTGGGGTTTATGCGCCCAATACCCATTCCGAGCGGCCTGCTTTGTTTCGGCAGATCACGCCGTTCTTGACGACGTCTCGTCGGGTAGTGTTAGCGGGGGATTGGAATGCCGTCCTTGACCCCGATATAGATCGTATAGGGCAAAAAAAGGTACTAACAACCCGGATGTGAAACCATTTCGGGACTTTATCGATGGATTTGATCTTGTCGATAAGTTCCGGAATGAACACTCTCAGGACACTTGCGAGCTACCTGGACCGAGTCTTAGGAGAGTCGATGTAGGGCTCTTAGTGTGTCCAAGTTTCCATTATATAGTTTATACGGATCATAGGCTTGTCCGGGTCCGTGTAAACATAGATAAGCCTAAGGTTAGATTGGCTGGTTACTGGAAATTGAACTGTTCACTTTGTGGTGATCAGGGTTTCCGGGACCAGCTTTTACTAATGATACAAAGGGAATTGACGTGTGCGGTTGGGGAAATGCCTGATGGGGAAATTTAAAATCTAAAATTCGAACGTTTGCTGCCGATTTTAGTCGTCGACTCAATCTAGATAGATTAGCGGCACAAACGGTTTTAGAAAATAAAGTTGATCCGGCTGTGAAATCCCGTGTTAGTGGGGATATAGCTTTAGCTAATGCAGAGTTGTCCTCCTTGCTTATCAAGAAGGATCAAGCTCTGGTAGTTAGGGCTAGATTAAAAAGAATGTCTTCCGAGGCAACGAATATGGCCGCTGAACTGCGTGCAGAGAAGAATCGAAACGCATCTAGGCGACATATAGCGTGCGTCTCATTGCCGGGTAAGCGAACTGTGACTACAAACGCGGGCATATGTGAGGTTTTTCGGGATTACTTTCAGGATCTTTTCACCAGGGAGCCCGGTCTGAGCTCTGCTCAGTTCGACGCCTATTTAGCTGACTTTCCCTGTCTCGAGGCAGCTGAAGTGGCTAGGTTCGAGGGTCCCATTACAGAGTCGGAAATCTGGGAAGTGCTGAAGCAGGTTGGCCTGGATAAGTCTCCGGGTTTAGATGGTCTTCCCTACGAAGTTTACTTGAGGTTGTCGCATGTTTTTGTTCCTTTGCTGGAACTGATTTTCAACCACTGGGTGAGGCAGGGGTCTTTACCACAACGCTTCACCAGAGGTGTGATCAAGTTGCTGCGTAAGGACAAGGACGGTGGTGATGGGTTAGGGAACCTTCTCCCTTTAACGATGTTAAATACTGACTTTTGGTGAAGATCTTAGCCAACCGTTTGCAGCTTGTCGAGTCTAGTCTGATTGGCCCTGAACAGACTTGTGCTGTGAAGGGTAGGACTATTCAAGATAACCTTCATATAGTACGCTTCATCTTAGAACAAGTCGACAGTGAAGCCGCGCTGATTAATTTAGATCAGTCCAAGGCCTTCGATAGGGTTGACCATCGATTTCTGGAGGCTGTCCTTTCGGCGGCCGGTTTCGGAGCCGACTTTCGCTCCTTGATCGACTTTTGTATGCGACCCCCGGTGCGCTGGTGGAAGTGAATGGGGTAAGATCGAAGCCTTTCGTATTGTCTCGCTCCATTCGTCAAGGTTGTCCGCTCTCGCCTCTGCTTTACGTTCTTGCTTTGGAACCATTCCTTCGCAAGTTAAAGGCGAATCCGGTCCTGCGCAGAATTTCCCTGCCTGGGGCTTCCACCTCAGCCAGGTATTCTGCCTATACTCACGACGTTTCGGTTCTTGTGTCGAGCAGAGCCGAGATTAACGAAGTCAGCAAAGAGATCAGTGGCTATGAGATGGTGGCAGGGGCCAAGATCAACCGCGATAAGTCTGTGGGCTTGCGGTTGGGTGCGTGGAAGGGAGTTTCTCTTCCCGGACCTTTCCTCTGGACGGATGGGCCGATCAAGATACTCGGCGTCTGGTTCGGTCCTGATATCCAGTTGGAAATGAATTGGTCGGAAGTACAAGGGAAGGCCGAGTTCGCGGTTAATCTGTGGTCTCGGAGGAGACTTTCCCTGAAGGGAAGGGCGGAGGTATGTGTTTCACACATATATCCGATTCTCCTGTACCGACTCTCTGTGCTTCCACTCCCGTATGCCAGACTTATGTCATTAGTACGGACCTTGTTCTCTTTCTTGTGAAGAGACAAGGCCCCTATGGTATGTCGCGAGATCTGTTGTCTTCATCCCTCTGAGGGCGGTCTGGGTATGCCTAGCATTGAGATTCGTCAATATATGCTTCGCATTACCTTTCTAGACCGAATGTGTCGCGGATTGGATGAGGTGGGCACCTTTTGGAAAGAAGATGTCCGAAAACATTTCCCATCCCTGAGAAGTGTGCACTCGTGCGAGGAGGAGGCCGGCCGTACACCTCGTGCCGAGTGCTCCTTCTACCACGAATGTCGTCGTGCTTTGAAGCTCCTCTTCCGGACGACGGATGGCCACTCCGACGCCCAGGCGTTGTCTCGTTAGGCATTGTATCGATTGTTAGGGGGTCTGTTCAAGATGATCTGATCGACGAGCTCGGTCTTACGAAGCAGGAGGCTCGCTCGATATGGTCTTGGGCGCCTGGGTTGAAATGTCTCAATGATGAGGCATCACTCACCTGGCTGATGATTCGTGGGGCCCTCTGGGTCGGCAAGAGACTTTGTTCAGCAGGCTTGGAGAAATATCCAAACTGTCGTCGCTGCACTGGGGAAGTAGAGACCATTGGTCACGCCTTTTTTCAGTGCAAGACGGTAGTGCCGTTGTGCAAGTTTGTTGAAGGCCTCATGGTTCGCATGCTGCAGGGAAAGTTTTTTGTCCTGGAAGCCAGTTCTGTTTGTAGCAATGTGGTGCCGCAATTGACGAAGGCTGAACACTAGGGATTATGAGAGTCGTAATTTGGACGATGCGTCAGAAGGAATTCTATGATGGCGAGAAGTTCACTTCTTCCCAACTGATCTTGTTCTTTAAGCATCAGCTTAAAGTCAAGATTAGGACGGAAAGGCGGCGGCTCCCTTCATCGGAATTTGGCAAAAGGTGAGTAAATTTTGCGCGAATGTGTAGAGGGTAAAGGGCTGACCTATAGTGGCACTTGGATGTCGGTTAGGTACAGGATTTTGTCCTAACAGGGTTGAACATAGGCAACCCACCCAGATATTAGGTTAGACTAGGCTTTATATTTTGATTCTTTAGTTTTTCCGTTTTCTGGTTAACTTAGCAGGGTATGCATGCGTATTGGTCCCTTTTATTTCTGTCCCTATTTTTCTTTTGTTTAATTCCCCATCCCCACCCTCGTTAGGTAGTCAGTGATATCAGTTCTCTGGTGGATGCGGGGCGCCTTTCGTTTCGTGTGTGTGATTTTTAGTATTTGTTGCCGTGTATGAATGTGTGTGTGTCTGTGTGAATGCTTGGAGGAATTAATGTTTTTTTTCTTATTTTCTTAGTCCCGCATTGATTTCGTCTAGTTAACTGATGTTTCTGCCACATTTATGGTTTGTGGGGGGTTTTATTACTAACACAGTTTTGTTTAGTTTTATTGTAAATATTTAAAGTCACATTGTATATATTCATTTGGGGATCTTTTTAAAAATTGTTATTTTATGACCCTCCCCCACGAACAATATTTGTACATAAGGGGACTAGTTAGGTTTTCATAGAGAATTTGAGGTATTATGGTGGACGCAGTAAGAAAGGTAGGAGTGAATGTGTTGTTTTGGTGATTGGATTATTGTTGGTATGTTTGGGTCCGTGTCTGAGACTAGCTAAGTTTAGATGTAAGACAGAAGAAGACCGTCCTTCCCCCAACCCCCTTTTTAGGCCTTGTGCCACATCTTGTATTATATACAAATAAATATCGTTCAATCTGAAGTCTGGAGTGAGGTCCGTCAGGAGTCTGTCAGTCAGAATCGAGACAGAGGCAGTGCGAAACAGAGTCGCATTCAGACAATTACTGCTAAAACTGATTGTTGGTACAAACACTTTCTACTTCTCTGTATATATTCCTGTTTGTAATATATCTGTGTTATTCCATATATCATACAATGTCAAATGTTATTGTGTCGATACTTATGTTGGAGGAGCCGGGTTTTTTAAGGTTTCTGAATTACGTCTATATACTGTGCATAAAAGAGACATCATAAATAAGTAGAACGATAGCTACACTGTTTAAAGAAAAAATTAAAAAATCTAGGTATTCACAAAATATTAGGAATTTATATCGCATAAATATCAATTGATTATATATATATATATATATTTATATATATATATGTGTGTGTGTGTGTGTGTGTGTGTGTGTACACACATATATAAATATTTATATATAGATGTATGTATGTGTGTATAGACAAAAGGGAAACTTAACTTTGCTGACGCGTTTTGTCCTTTAATAGATAGTAAATGCTAGGATTTCATGTTGCAACAAGTATTTATAATCAAAAGAAAAATTGGTGTTAGTTTTCAAAAATTTTAAATTCAACAGATGCCCATATATATTCATCAGTTTAACTGAAAAGTCTACATAAATTATCTTGGCTGTTATACATATTCACACACACACACACACACACACACACATATATATATATATATATATATATATATATATATATATATATATACAAACACAGATAAATATTATTTATTATAACGATCTTACATACGAACAAAGAAGTATTCACTTTTTTTCGATGCGATTGCACCTTGGCATGTGAGGAACAAAGATGTTTATAAACGATTCTATTTAAAAATGCTATTCATGAAACATCACATTTTTTTCTCATTATTCATATTTTTTTAAAGGGACATAATGTGAAATACCATAAAAGGAAAAGAAATATAAAAAGGGTTTTTATAAAACTCAAAAGAAAAAGAAGAAGAATTACAAGAAGAAGAAAAAGAAAACAGGAAAGCAAAGTGAAGAGGGATAAGAAGACAATTAAAGGTAAAGAGAATAAGAAATCGAAATATAAAAGTTAAGCAAAATTAAAAGACAACACGTCATAAGTACAAAGAAAAGCAAAAAAAATGAATAGAATAGAAAAAAGAATAGGTTAACGATTTACATGAATACGAAAAAAATACATCGTTATTTAGTTAGAATATAGTGTGCAGGAGAAATACCCCTAATAAATGATAAGACAAGAGCTAGATAAATACAGCATTACCATTAATGTCTTAACAGAACATGTGAGCTATTCCTGCCACACGCATTACTATATAATTAATGAAACCATCCATTTATATATACGTAGCTGAAGTACATTATACTCCTGGGTTATCAGTAGTTTGCTCAAATTAATGTAAGTAACATTGACTAAAAAAAAACAATATTTTCCGTGACTAGTCCTCAAAGAAATGTAACTCAGTTCGTTTCAAGTGATCTCATTATAAATGTTTAATAATAATGTTTAATAGAGAAATGTACAATATTATTTATTATTGCTTCGAATAATTTTATCGGAATTTTTTGATTGATTTAACACGACTTTCGTCCACACTAACTAACAATTTAGCAAATATGCAAAAACATTAGGAAGAGACAGTTGAAATGTCTAGGTCACGTCATGAGGAAAGATGGCTTGGAATATTTGATACTCATACGACAGACTGAAGGCAAGAGCAACAAAAAGACCATTTTTTTAAAAGCTACAAAGGATAGAGAATATGGAGCGCCATGATCGCGCTAAAGGGACACAGTACATAGCAAAAGAAGAATGAGCACTTATTGAATCGGTTGTTGGTGCTAAGAGTGGAATTGAAAAGTCAAGTTCATATTATAGCTTTGTCTTTTCTCTTTCGCAAGAAACCTCATAGTGAAAAGCATGAACGCATCCTATTTATCCGCTTCCATCTATTGTTGAAGCCTTTGTCTGCAACTGTAGAAAATAATGAAAACTACCGAATCAAAATGGCGTAGAAGGCAATAGGGAAACACTTTGTCACTTTTCCCAAGAATATATGGCAATAAAAATATATATCTTGGAGAGAACTGATCGCCTACATACTGAAAGCAAATGATATAAGTATGCCCGTGTCTAGCTAACTTACATTTTTATTTAACAGTATACAATATATGACGTGTTTGGCGGAAGAAGGGCGTATTCAACATTTCGTAATTTTGCGGGAACACGTGCTTAAAGGTTTAGACAGTTTTGATCAGTATTTCTTTTAATTAAAATATTAGCAATCATATCACAGGAAATATCAACTTTTAAGAAAATCATTGTTGGCAATTTTGTATTTAGTTTCATAACAAATAAATTAACATAATATTAATTTTTACGCTATATTCGCTTTTTTGTTAGGCATTTTTCATTTTCTTCTTTGTTATTGGCAGCTTTTTAGAATCCTTTGGCTGCAATGCTAAATCTCCTAAGTTGGACGAACAAGATCTATTTCGTTTAAGCTTTGTTACCTTTCTTTTTCATTGTTGTTTAGATCAAGATGGCATCAAGATGGCGCATGATTCAGATATCTGCTTAGAATTTCCTGGTTTGAGTAATGAGAAATTGAAAGCAGGAATTTTCGATGGGTCACAAATAAGAAAAATGCTTAACGATGGAAATTTGTTTCACACATGACTAAGATTAAGGCTGTTGCGTTGACTTTTTTGTCGCAGTTGAAAAGAAATGATAGTTGCTACAAGGAACTAATCAGTGATGCTAAAATCTTCCGAGCTCTTGAAACAAGAATGAGTATCAAAAACCACTAACTGTTTATCCATTTAGACAGATGCCCGGAAAACATTGGCGATATAAGCGAAACACTGGGAGAAGGTTTCCACAAAGATATCAATTTTATGGGGGAGCGGTAAAGACCGATAGAGCGTCCATATGACATGGAATTACTGCTGAAGCCGTTTGCGTGAATTCACTCAGAAACCTCACAAAATTAGGTCATATGAGAAGTTTCCTTCAGATGAAGTAAACATATGTAAAATAGCTTAAATTACATATTTTTCTAGTTTTCTGGTGTGAAATTTGATTGGAAATCACATTTTCATTTTAAATTTTTCAATAATCTCTTGTAATAAATGAGGGTACTACAGGGAAATGTTCTGGCTCATTGTTAAAATAGTAGTAAATATCACGTTTTAATTATTCATATAGAATCAGAAAACTCAAATAAAAGCGATATTTTTAATTCTACAATTACAGGGGTCTCTATGCTAGATTTAGTCTTTTTTCCCTATGGAATTTACTTAAAATGTAATTCTTATAGGAATTGGTATATATTATCAGTGCAGGAATAGCTAGTCTTTATTGATTTCTTGTTGAATACCTTATTTAGAGGATTTGTTGTGGGAATGTTTAGTAATTAATTTTAGAAAGTAAATTCCGATGATGATAGTTGAAAATTTGCAGAAGAGGTGGGAGTTGAAGCAAGTGATTTTTCTTTTCCTACACCCTCCCACCCTACATCCCACATTTTATGTGTCGGTATTACCTATAGGGGTTGCGTAAGACAGCTTATTTTTGAAACCACATTTCTGAAGAACCTTTTCATATGTTTTTTTTTAAATTTTTATTACAGAAGTTTTCATTGGACAATAGTTTACTAATTCTGGTGCAAACGGTAGTGGGTATTTGTCTTAGGATTGTATTGGGGTTGTTAGAGCCGATATTAATGTAGTATGGAATTTCGCTCTCTTTATGGTAAAGTTCAAAGTTTTATCCTTAAGGTTAAGGTTGATGTCTAGATATCAAGGTCAACCTGAAGTCCCCCCACACATTCATATTCATTATTAAGTGTATATAGTCCGGTCATATTTGGAAATATATTGCAGTGGTTTCCAATTTTTTTTTTATGGCTTTAAATCCAGAATATACCTTGTATATATCTTTTAATGCCATGTCCGTTCAGGATATAGGGCCTCATGGATTTCCATTTACCTCTTTATTATCTGTACAATATCTTGACCTATTTGGGAAATAGTAGGTTTATTCCCCACTGTCTTCTCCATGGTATTGACTTTAGGGAATTACTTTTCATAGATTACCTGTAACCTAAGCCAGGAGAGTATAGTGTATTGCTGAAATTAAAAATCAGTTGGCGGAAATGAAATGGATTCTTGGCATTCCCAAGGGCATTAGTGAGAATTATACTATGCAGATTACGCCGGGATTTCAGCTCGGCTGACTTATTTCTCGTTTCCTACTGTTAACTGGTTACCACCAACACATGATTGTGTAGTAAGCTATGGCTAAATCCTTTCTGCTTTACAGTGAGCATAGTTTAAGATTTCATGATGGGCATTCCATCAGTTTCTACTATGTTATATCTTATCTATCTTAGGGGAAATATTGATCAGCCATCGTGGCTGTAGTCAGGTTATGACAAAGAAGACAGATGATAGGACAAACATATAGGGAATGATGAATTCATACTTCTTACAAATATATTATTATGAACTTATATTCTGAAAATCTATATATCGATTCTTTTATAAGGTTTGATAAAATATTACGAGAACTTCAACTTCGACATAAATGTCTTAAAGATGTCACAATTTTATTAACTAGTTGATTTTCCCTTCTTCCATGCAATTCTACAAATTAATAGGAGAGGAATCGGAATTGAATGCTTCTAGCGTAAACACATCAAACACAACTCCGAACCTATAAACCTAGGGATTCTATCTGTAATGGAATATTCCGCGTTCTTATTAGCCCGAATGAAAGATACACTATAAACACCTTATACGAGATTTAATGATGTCTGTATGTATTCTTCATTTCTAACAATGATTTGTGCCTTTTAACCATTCGTATAAGCGATTTTATTAGATGATAGCATGAAACACTACGGAAACAACTTGGTGTTGATTCCAAAATACACGAACAACTGTTTCTTAAATTCAGATCAATATAGTGTAAACATGCTTCAGGCACAGTGCCAAAATATAAAAACTAATAGGAAATCTAATATAAATTTTCTATACAATGTTTATTGGCACCAAAGTTTTTGCAGAATTACAATTGGGGGAACTTGTGCTGTTTATAAACGTATGGTTTGAATAAGAAAATTAAAAAAATATACTCAGCTATACATGTATTTTGATAAAAACAACTAAATAATGCAACAACCTGCTCCTTTCAAGTTACCTAAGACCAAAGATATACCTAATGTAGCTGTATTACAGATAATGGTCATAATAAAAGGTTCCAAAATAAGATTTGTATCAACAGTAATCAAATTCCATATTAATATACTATATATAGACGATGTGCGACACACAACAGAAACTGATACTTATAGTCGGTATAATGAAAAGAATACTCCGTATTTAATCTCATATTAATTACGGTCTTTATTTTGTCAGTAACTCTGTCACTTGCCTATTTGACATCTTGAGTTTGTTGTTTCTTACTAGAAAACTTCGATTTCATCAATTTATTGTAGTTTTGAAATCTTCAGCGCATTTATCGTTTGAGCTCAAAATCTTTTTATTCCTTTCTTTTCTACTTTTATTCGCAATGATTCCGAGAGAACTCCATAATGTCTATAATCTTCAGGAAGTAAAAAAACGAAATTACTTCTCTTCCTAAGATGACCATATTGTAATTCCGCTTGTTCATTAGTTAGCTCGTAACTTACGCCATAAATATTTACCACGTTAATAATGGACTATACTGTTTTATTGAGAATAAAGACAGAACTAACATTGCACAGGTGCTGTTTATTTTCAGCGTGATGTAGTACAAACATTGTCTGAAAGCCATGACTGGGTTCTCCTGCTTGTATGGCATAGGGGAGAGTCCTGTTGACCGACATAAGGCATTCCAGCAGCCACTCTCAAGACCCAGGGCAGCAGTACCCACTCAATGCATAAAATGTAAGCATCCGTGTTGTGTCTGAGGCCCTTTGAGAAGATAAATGGTGGCATCACTAGGGATAGGTCAAAATAGATTTTGATGGTAAGACCCAGGCGATCAGCTTTTGAAATATGTATGTATATGCATCTGAATCTATATTTAACGGTCGCTTTTAAAAATGCTTGTAAAACTTCCAATATATGTGTATAAATAATAAATTTCAATTATTTCTTCTATTTATGTTTGCCTAATACGGCTGAGAAAGAAAATGTTTTTAAGTGTTCACCTAAATTGGAAACAATACCGAAGTAATTTGCATCACTTTAAGTTACTTGTTTATTTATTTATTTTTCGTTACTCTTGGAAGTTCCGCCATGAATCGTTCTGTTTTTCTTACCGCAGCAGAAGAGAAGCCGATATATTTGTTATTAGGTTGGTGTAAAAATAATGTCGTTTTCTCACATATGTTACTATGTGAGAAAACGTCATTATTTTTGCACCAACCTAATAGTTTCTTTTTCTCTCATTTAATGCTTGTGCATTTTTATAGCAAAGCATTGGCACTAGAGGGCGCATGATAACGAGTAACGGCAACGCGGTTTCCCCATAAATCCTGCCTATATTAATTAGTGTCTTCTCCATTTTAAATGTCCCTTTGCCATGCATATAATAACTCTGCCGCTCCATCTCTGCGGTTAAGTTTGTTTTTGTTTTTTTTTTTTTTATTTTTAACTTTTGTGTTCTTTTGTTTTTCTTTTCTGGAAATAATATATGTAGAAATTGTCTGAATATTCTGTATGTCCGGACCATTTGGTTATTCTTTTAGCTTTTATTAAAAGTGATTTCATTTTTTACTTGTAACTGAATGAATGGATGTTTTTATATATGTGCCTAGAATTATAGAAATGTTTTATTTTTCAAACACGGTCAGTACATTGTAGCCGTGTTCATAGCTGATTTTATTGAGTGTTAGCTTTTTTTTCTTTTTCATTAATAATGCTTCCATAATTTTTATCCTTTTTTACATGTGAATAGGGCTAGTATATTTGTTTTATCATTTGTTTTATGTTGCGGATGGATTTTGCTATGAGTATTTAAATGAGATGTAATTGAGCATAATTGATAAAAAACAAGTTTTATCGCCAAATGTCTACCATTATTACGAGAAAAGACCAAAGTATTTTTTTTATTATTAGATTATATTGTTTTACCCTTTTTAGAATGTTCGAAATTTGGGAACAAAGATTAGTATAAGAAATTATAAAGTATTTTTTTTTTACAGTAAAAACACAGTAAGTTAGAAATTCTTGCAAAAATCAAATAATTTTCGAATTTTAATGAAACTTTCAGGACCTATTAACAAATGAATCACATTATTTTAGAAATGTATATTTTTAAATAATCTTATTAAAAGAAAGTTTTTATATCTGTTAAACTGTCCCATCACACATAAACACTTATTTAATTTTATAGAACTTCGAGAAATTAGCACCATTTGTTTTGTAAAACAGGACTCTAGTTAACGAAAATCTGCGCAGAATCGTAAAATAAAAAAATTCAATGAAACTAAGATATTATTTGATTATAAAAGCTTTTTATTGATTTTATGAATAAGATATATTATGCACACTATTGTCTGAAGAAAAAAAATCGATGAATGGTAATTTTTACAAGAATTGTTTTCATTTTTAAAAAAATATTAGATTATGTTATAAAGTTTTAAATCTCTTAAATTTCTGTATTAATTTGTACAGATAAGGTGATATTCCTATTAAGTAAATGCTAGATTTACTAATCATAAATTGAAAAGCCTACTACAATTCTTAATATTTTAAAAATAATTTTGAATGTTTTATGTTTCTGTATAAACGTGCTAATTTTTTTTTAAATTCAGACGTCCGTACACAATAATATCAGAAAATTAAAACCATAATTATAGTACATTTAAAGATAAAATCCAATAAAACATTAGATTACGGAGAATACTTTCCTAAGAATTCAAGATTAATTTGTTGTTAAAAATATATATAAAAAACACGCTCACATTATATATGTCAAGTAATTTTAACTGATATACCCACCCTAGAAAATTTAGCTGAACTTTTCTCTATCTGTCAATGTTTTAAATAAAGAAATACTTCCGTGTTTAAAAAATTCATTTCTGCGATATTTTAATCTTAAAGTAATATTTGTTTCCAATTAGATTAATTAAACTTAAATCAGCTAATATTCAACTAATAATATTTCAAAAAAAGTATATTTTATTTTTAAAAGACTTTTTAATAAAGAGGATTACATTGTAATGTCAAATGGCTAAGAATTGCGCTGAAATCCCTGATTTTTAGCGCATTCAAAACAAAAAAAAAGTTCTAGTGTATTTAGTTTTGAAATAGAACAAAGTATATTGCTCATTGGAAATATTAGAATTAACCCATTAGCTATAAATAAAAAACTTCAAGAAATATTTTTCAGTTTCTAAAATTCATTTAAATATTAGGCATCGCATTTCTGCGGAGTTAATACACTTCCCAGATATTTAAATTTACGTATTTGTTTATTTTAGCATTTCGTAAATCATATCGTGCGCTGTTTATTTTGATTCCTGACAATCAGGCATTCTGTCCTTTTTACAATTGCTGATTAGTCTCCTCTTCTCACTTTCCTTTAACAATTTCTCTAGGAGCCATACGTTCTTCTTTCTATGTCTAACGTCAATACTCTTACCTGGATATCTGTTATTGTTAAATTGTTTTCGCCAATAATAAATTTAGATAAGATTTCTAATTCTTCCAGAATCGTCTCGCTGTAAAGTGTTACGTTCTGTTTTGTCTCTGTGCCTTCACGTTACTACATATAATGGCATTTTTGCTATTCGTTTTTATTAGAAGAGAGGAGAGCGGCAGCTTGGATTTTAATAGGCAGTGGTATGAATGAATTTATAAGAGCACATGTGGTACGTTGGCTTAGCGTCCATTCGCATATGATCTTAGTTGAGCTTTCAGCCTGTGTGTGAGCAGCGTATCAACGATTCAAACTTTTTACGGCCCTCTGCTGAACTCGCGTAGTTTTGGACTTATATTCAAAATTCAGACAAAGTCTCTTAGCTTACCACACCGACGAGCCACTCTGGCCAATTGCTGATCTTTCTGGCCCGGATCTTCGCATTCTGTAACAAAAATTTGCAGAGTTATTGGCTATTGTTAAATGCAATTTGCAGAAATTCCCAACAAGCAGAATTGACATAGTTTGAAATAAAAAAATAACAACAGAATGAAAAGAACAGGGAAAAATAATATTAAGCAAACACTATCTGCAAGATATAAGTAGGCAAATCAACAGTAATAAGGCATAATATTCACAAACTAAGAATGGTTTGAACACAAAAAAAAACTACAAACAAACGATCACAGCGTTCAGACATCAAGACAAAAGTAGGAATGTATCGGATGAGACCATGAAGTGGCCTTATATTATTTGCAACGAAGAAATTTCAGGATGTTTATTGT
This sequence comes from Acanthosepion lycidas, assembly GCA_963932145.1. Lineage (NCBI taxonomy): Eukaryota > Metazoa > Mollusca > Cephalopoda > Sepiida > Sepiidae > Acanthosepion > Acanthosepion lycidas. Next base: position 121,472,980 of record OZ010574.1, on the reverse strand, counting down.
TTTAGTCATTCCCTATAAATGAATCAACAAGGTTGAATATATCTAGTAAGAATACATATCCATATTTTAGGCCTCATTGTATTTTTGTGTATTTACTGAATTCTTTTTTTATCTATATACAGGCGGCTTAGTCTCAGTAGAAGTTCCTTCCCAAATCAAGTCTTCTTCAGAGTTCAAATGCGTTAACAAAATAATAATAATTTAAGATTTTACCAGCATTAAGTAGCTACTTTTTCTAAATATTTGCCATAAAAATTGATACACAGGTGGTACCGGTGCACAAATGTGTAAATGGCCTCCACGACTGAAGATATACTTGCATCTGTGAAACAACGTCAAAATTTCTGTGGAACCGTTTCCCAAATAAATGATGATATTGCTTGAAAACAGCGGTCAGCATGAATCATAGCTGAACAATATGGTTGATTTAATGTAATGTAATGTTTTTGTTTTTTGTTTTTTGTTTTTTTTTTGTTTTTTTTTTGTTTTCATTTTGCCTGTGTGTGTCATGCAGTTGTTGTGCTGGTAAAGGATAACTTTACTGAAATTAATCAAAGAGCTCTCCTCATTCTGTCCAGTATTTCACAGTAGCTCTCCAAACATGCAGTATAAAGACATCGTTGATGGATGCTACACGATTATGGAATGAAACCTTTCCTCATCCTCAAGGGTAATGTGATGCGCTCAGGTCTTATAACCCGTGACCATGCATCCAGAACGACTTTACCAGATCCCCTATACCGTTCCAAAAGCTGAAAGGTCTATGCATATGCTCTCTTCAATCAGTTGTTACTTGTTCCGACAACATGACATTTTACGATATTCCAAATTCTAGACGATTTCATGGACGACTAAGTGTTTTCAATTTTCAACGGTCATATCCAGTTTCAACGTGAGTAATATTCCGATTCCGATGCACATCTACGTCTTAAAGAAATCTCGACTTTAGATTCGTATGACCACTCGATACACCGTATATGAGACTGGTATATGTTTATACATACACTGCACCATGTTCACGGTGGATTTTTGGAAGGTTGTCTTTCTCAGCTCGATGTAAAACTGATAACACCATACACTTCTATGTCCGTTGTACTGTTTCATCGTGCCATTTGATGCGCATTCGTTCACGAGAGGCACTATTTTGGCCGTTAGAATAATTATTGCACATCCTTTGTTCCATTTTGCTAACAGTTCTCTCAATATTTTAATACCTGATTTCTGCTTATCTGTACATTACTTTTCGGAGACCCATGATAAATGTATAACCGATGCGAAAATATCTCCCCGAAAAAAATCTCCACTTCACTATTATTTCTGGTCACGTTGTGAAACGACACAGGCGTGTCCGAAAATTCCGATTTTTAACATCTTTTCTCCTCATGCATTTATTTGGCGAAAAGGCCTACTAATAATAGAATAAATGTTTTTATTCTTATCATCAATATTTATTTTTGCTGTTTTTTGTATCTATCTTAATTTCTATCATCGCCCCCCCCTCTCTCTCTCTCTCTCTATATATATATATATATATATATATATATATATATATATTGGATGGCAGAATATTTTCTTTTATAAAAGTCTCAATGAACGTGACAGACAACGACAATTTGTTTAGAGTCTGTCTATATTTCGAACTGAATTTATCTCTTGTTTAGAAATAGATATTGCTAGTAAGATCTCATCTGAGATTATCGTTCTGATTACTTACACATTTCATTCACACTATATTAGTTTGGGTTGATAGATGCTTATTCTTCATATTCAGAACAGGTAAGTAGCAGAGATAGAAGCAATAATTTACTGACCTGTCATTTCTCATTTTTGTCGCCAAGAATGATATGTGAAATGAGTTTTATTGATTTACGAAAGCAAAATTCCAAAGATTAGGTCAAAATTGATTTTATTCATATTGTGGTAGGTATAATTTCTAATTCATTTAATTCATATAACCATACAATTAAAAATAATTGGCCACCAGAGAGAGAGAAAAAACTGTCATCGGTGATTGAGTCAGCATTTTTCTCATTTGTTTATAATAAATTAACTAATATCATCAACACTGCCCCTTTGAACATTTTTTTTTAGTTTCCCATCCGTTAAATTAGAACTGAAATATATTTGCACGTATTTAACTTGTTTTCAATGCTATGTTATTCGGCTGTTATATCCTGCGTGATGGCGAACCACGCTTTTCAAAATGTCGTCTTTTATAATTTTAGCTTGAATGGCTTCATGGTATATACTGAAAGTGCTTCCGGTTCATTCTAACACTTTTCTATGTGGAAATATAAGAGACTGATGAAACTTACTTGAAAAATGTGTGAGTTACTAGCAATTGAATTCATATGAAGACATATTTGACTAAGAGGCTTTTCATTCCCCATGTTGCTCAGTAGCATTCCGCTCAAATGAGATCGCTCGTCTAGGAAATATGCTGATTCTTTTTACTACACACAGGGGTATAACGATGTGTTTGATTCAGAGGACGCAAAGTTTGAATTTAGAAAATTAAACGGATATTTTCCTGTTAGATCTCTTTTAATATAAACACAAAATTTATAAAGGTATTAAAAACATGATGTAAGAGAAAATTCCACAAACATAAATATATATATAATTAACAAAAGTAAAAGATTTCTCACTTAGCTGATGTATAGTAGGTCCCCTAGTTTTTGTGTAAAAAAACTGATCATAAAAACTTATATTATACCGAAGTACAGACGGTGCACACAGAAACCTGCAACACCTAGCGTGGTTCCATCTTTTGAACAAAATGTTAGATAATCATAATTCAAGTATCACCAGTTTAGCTAATTCTCGCTAGCAGCCATGCAAAATACGTAATTTGCAATGCGACATTATATATATATGTCAATTTATATTAATTTTAATGGCCTCAAATTCATAAATCAATTTCTTAATGTTGTTATTAAATTCATTTTGGATGGCGCCGTAGTTTTTATGATTTCGTTTATTTTCTATAGTACTTATAATCTTTTTTGGGGTCAACGAATACTCGTTTGACACTTTTGTAATGTCATTTTGTGTTGTCACTTTCGTAATCCTACTTGTAGTAAAGACTTTGTAATCGTACATACAAATATAGTTCGTCGTTGAGCAATACTGGTGTCAGACGCCTTCGGATATCAATCGCTCTAATAGTAATTCCTCTATAATATTCGCTGGAATAGTAATCCTTATAGTGAAAAAATATAGAGAATAGCGGTCCGTGTAGTAACAAAAGACAGAGTAAAAATAACGATCCGAAGAGTACTAGAGGATAGACTAGAAATTATGATCCCTATAGTACAGAGGATATACCAGAAATAGCGATACGTATAGTATAGAGGATAGACTAGAAATAGCGATACGTATAGTATAGAGGGTAGACTAGAAATAGCGATACGTATAGTATAGAGGATAGACTAGAAATAGCGATACGTATAGTATAGAGGATAGACTAGAAATAGCGATACGTATAGTATAGAGGATAGACTAGACATATCGATACATATAGTATAGAGGATAGACTAGACATATCGATACATATAGTACAGAGGATAGACTAGACATAGCGATAGGTATAGTATCGAAAATAGAATAGAAATAGCGATAATATTTATTGTATAATATGTACAAATGTGGCACAAGGCCGAAAAAGGGGAATGGCATAAAGGACGGTCTTCTTCTGTCTTAACATTTAAACCTAGCTAGCCGCAAACATTGACCCAAACATCTCATTCTTACTTACCGTTCTTACCTCATATACTATAATACCTCAGAAACACTATGAAGTCCTAACTAGTCCCCATATATACAATAAATTTTCGGGTGGGGGATAAAATAACAATTAAAAATCTAAAAATAAAACAAAAACCAATGCATATTTACAAATGTGTACAAAACTATACATAAAAACAAAACAGAATTATGTTAGTAATAAAAAACCCCACAAAGTCCTAACTGAGGCACTGGACGAAATCAATGCGGGACTTGAAAAAAATCTAAAACATACATACATCCCAAGCTCTCAGTCAAACACACGCTCATTGAAACACAAAAACAGTTACGAAATTCACACCCGAAACGAAAGATACCCCGCACCCACCAAAGGGACCAATGAGCATACAAACCGTAGCTAAGTTTACTAAAGAGAAAAAACTAAAACAAAAAACGACCTACGCTAAACTATTTAGGGAAGGGTTGCCAATGTTCAACCAAGCAAAGGGAATATTCTCCTAACCTGCATCAAAATGACACTAAGTCAACACCTTTTACACGGCAGAGAGGCGCCAGGCTCACCCACCAAATTCCAATGGATGGAGTCGTTTCTCTTCCGTCCTGATGCTTAAAGAACAGAATCAGTTGGGAAGAGGTAAACTTCTCAGCCCCATGGAATTCCTTCTGTCGCGTCGTACATATCACGACTCGCATAACCCTCAGTAAGCAAAGGAACACATAGTGCTCAACCCTAGTCAACGGCGATACTATATTGCTACAGACGGAACTGACCTCGAGGACAAATAACTTTCCGCGTAGCATGCGAACCATGATGCCTTCAACAAACTTGCACAACGGACCTACGGCAGTACAATGAAAAAAGGCATGACCTAGGATCTCCACCTCGCCACTGCAGCGAACGCAGTTTGGCGACTTTACCAAACCCACCGAACGAAGTCTTTTGACGACACAGAGGGCCCCTCGAATCACCAGCCAGGTGAGTGATGCCTCAGACTTAGTGAGACATTTCAACCCTGGCGCCCAAGGCCATATGCAGCGAGCCTTCCGCTTCGTCAGACCGAGCTCGTCTATCAAAGCATCCTGAACGTTTCTCCGAGCGAGTATCTGATATAATGCCTTACGAGACAACGGCTGGACATCGGAGAGGCCATCTTTCTCCAGTAAGAGTTGCTTGAGGGCAAGCCGACATTCGTAATTGAAGGAGCCCTCGTCTCGAGGTGAACGGCCAGCCTCTTTTTAACAAGAACGCACACTTCTTAAGGATGGAAATTTTTTACGAGCGTCTTCCTCCCAGAATTCGCCTTTCTCATCCAATTGCATACACATCCAGTGTAGAAAAGTAATGCGAAGCGTATGTCGACGAATCTCAACACAAATTATCCCTAGACCGCCATCAGAAGAATGAAGGTAACAGATCTCGCGACTAACCATGGCGGCTCTGCCTCCACACAAGGAGAACAAGAGCCTTACAAAGGCCAATAAAATGTCAGACGGGAGTGGAAGCACGGAGAGTCGGTAAAAGAGAATCGGGTAGATGTGCGAAGCACATACTTCCTTCAATGAAAGATTCCGCCGGGACCACAGACGAACTGCGACCTCAGCCTTCTCCCGCCCCTCCGACCAATTCATTTCCAACAGGAGGTCGGGACCGAACCAGACGCTGAGTATCTTGACCAACCCGTCCGCCCAGTAGAAAGATCCGTGAAGAGAAACTCCAAACCACGAACCCAACCGCAAGCCAACAGATTTATCGTGGTTGATCTTGGCCCTTGTCACCATCTCATAGCCTTTGATTCCTTTGCTGACTTCGTAAATTTCGCCTCTGCTCGACACAAGAACCGAAAGGTCTCAGCATAGGCGGAGTACCTCGCCGAGGTGGTAGTACCAGGTAATAAAATTCCGCGAAGGACTGGATTCACCTTCAACTTACGCAGGAAAGGTTCCAACGCAAGAACGTACAGCAATGGAGAGAGCAGACAACCTTGACGAATGGAGCGAGACAAAATGAAACGTTTCGATCTTACTCCATTCACTTCTACCAACGCACTGGGGGACGCATACAGCAGTCGGATCCAAGTGTGAATGTCCGGCCCGAGACCGTCAGCTGAAAGAACAGCCTCCAGAAATCGATGGTCAACACTATCGAAAGCCTTAGACTGATCTAAATTGATCAGCGCGGCATCACTGTCGACTTGCTCGATGATCAAGCGTACTAAATAAAGGTAGTCCTGAATAGTCCTGCCTTTCACAGCATAAGTCTGCTCGGGACCAATCAGACTAGATAAAACAGCCTGCAAACGGCCGGCTAAGACCTTGGCCGATAATTATCTACACCACCCCACCATCTTTGCTCTTGCAAAGCAACTTGATCATACCTCTGGTGAAGCGTTGAGGTATAGACCCCTGCTTCATCCAGTTGTTTAAAAGTCAGTGCCAGCAATGGGATAAAAATGGGCGACTGCCTCAAGTACATTTCGTAAGGAAGACCATCTAATCCCGGAGTCTTGTGCAGGCCAACCTGTTTCAGCGCATCCCAGATCTCAGACTTTAATGGGACCCTCGCACCCAGCCGCTTCGAGGCGGGGAAAGTCGGCTAAATGGGCAGCGAACTGAGAAGGGCTCAGACCGGGCTCCCAGGTAAACAGCTCCTGAAAGTAGTCACAAAAATCCTCACAAATGTCCACGTCAGTAGTCACAGTCAACTTAACCGGCAATCTGATGCTCGCGATATGCCGACTAGTTGCCCCACGAGTTTCCTCTGCACGTAATGAAGCGACCATGTTCGTAGCCTCACAAGACATTCTTTTTAACTTAGTCCTAACTACTAGAGCTTGATCCTTCTTGATAAGCAAGGAGGCCAGCTCCACCTTAGCTAAGGCTACGTCCCTGCTATCACGGGATTTGATCGCCCGATCTAATTTTGCCCCACAAGACTTTTGCTCTGCTAACCCTGCTAGATTGAGTCGGCAACTAAAATAAGCAGCAAAAGACCTAAGTTTAGATTTTAGAGTATCCCGCCACTTATTCCCAACCACAGCCCCCGACAATTCCCGCTGTAACATCAGTCCCGGAAATCTTGATCGCCACATAATGACGAGTTCAATTTCCAGTAGCCAGCCATCTTAACCTTAGGCTTATCTAAGTTTACCCGAACCCGGACAAGCCTATGATCCGAATAAACTATAAAATGGACATTTGGACATTCTACGAGCCCTACGTCGACTCTCTTAAATAGAATTCGGTCGATGTAGTTTGCGCTCACAACCGAATCCGAGCTGCTTCCCCTAGTCCAAGTCCTCATTTCGATACTTATCGACGAGATCAAACCCGTCGATAAAGTCCCGAAACGGCTTAACATCCGGATTGTTAGTAAACGATTTTTGCCCTATCCGATCTATATCGGGATCAAGGACGGCATACCAATCACCCGCTACCGAACGAGAGGTCATCAAAGACGGCGCGATCTGCCTAAACAATCAGACCGCTGGGCATTGACATTGAGCGCATAAACCCCAATGAGACGAAGAGCCTTATCCTTTATGGTAATATCCAGCACGCAAAGAGCACACGCCGCATCCAGAGACTTGCTCACAAGCCAGAAATACCACTCGACCGTCCATCAAAACTTGCTGAATAGAGGACGAACCTCTTAGACAGAATGTCCTTAGTCGAGAGATAAAAAAATGGGTCTCCTGCAGGCTAAAAACATCCATCCCAAGGCGCTGAAGATCGCGATCGAGCCTCGCCCTACGAGACTCCGACCTCAGACCCCGGGCATTCATATTTGCTAACCAGAGAACCATAATGAAACCCATTAGAGTTGTTCTCCTGCATTGAACATGGCCGGGATGAGGAGACCGATGGTCTTTCATAGATTTTTTTCCCATCTCACTCTTGATGGTGCCATCGTGAGACAGGCCACCGATGTCCAAGGGAAAGGTTAACTTCAAAGCTCTATAAAGGGAGGGGTGAACAAAAAGCGGGAACCTCCCTGAACAATATTTAATAATGTCATTATCAAAGCAGGCCATGAGCGGAAACATTCCAAATACATAACCCAAATCTGTTGACCAGCCACGCCAGCGCGAACCGCTGTTAACACTATTTGCATTTGGAAAGTTCCGCGGGTCTTCTATAGCAAAATCATTTATTTTTCGAAAATTTAGCAGTGTTTTTAATTTCCTCATTTTTCTTACATTTCAATAGAGCCTTACTTTCCAGATCTTTAGAAACTCGGTACACGTCTTCCCCAGTTTGATAAATGGGTTTAGACTTTTTTTTTTTTTTGATAGATGCAGGATCACTGGAGTCAGATGAAGGATTTCTTTGTCTTTTTGCTAATTTCCTTGGTGAGTTTATAGGGGTTTGGGCAGGGGATGGGTTAAGGGTATTGGCAGGGGTAGATTTTTGGCTGGATGGTGATTTGGGGAGTGGACCCTTCTTGAGGGTGGTCATTTTGGAAGGGGTGGGGGTTAGAGATTTTACGATGGGTGGAGGAGCCATATGATGTTCGATAGAAGGGTAAGACGGTGCCGAGAAAGAAGAGAGTTTTTCCAGGAACTTGATGTTTTGATTTTAAGGCATCTTTTAGGTGATGCAATTTTTCCGCTTTTTCAAATGAAGGTTCATATCTTAATTTTTGACTCCTCAGATGGTTGGCATATCTAGTCGTGGAGTCGCCCTGGGAACTGGTTGAGGAAGTGGGACTGTGTGCGTCTTTTGCCGTAAGGGCTTTAGTGGAACGAGGTCCCGCCTAGAGCTTCCCTCTAGCCCTGCCAACGACCTGCCATTCTCTCTTTCCCTTCTCCGCGACCACACAAGCGGAGGGCAAAGGCTTTTCGGGGAATGGGGGATTTGAAACGGACCCAACCGGGAGTTTTAACACACCGGTACTGGTCGCTGGCATGCCCATTACAGGCGAGACGGAAACAACAGACTTCACCAGAGGGGTATTTGGGTCGACTGAGGCCAGATTCTCACAGGCCTTCTTCTCTGGGCAGAGAGAGGAGAGGTGACCGATCTCTCCGCACTTCCAGCCTGTTGGTTTACGGGCGATCACAATGACCGGCATTTTCTGGCCCTCAACCTCTAGGCAGTTGGGGATAGAGGTGAGGGCCACTCGATCGATCATAATTTCGAAACTCCACCCCCAGTCAGATCGTCAGATAAAGCTGCAAGTAACTGTCCAAACTAGGCAAAATAAGCTGACAAGTGCTAACCAACTAATTGAGGAGGGGCCTCAAATACTGATACTGGGTTCCTACGCATGTCCTCATAGTCAGTTATCAGTATGAGGTCTTTGGTTAATAAATCCCGACTGGACAAGTCTTCACAGTCGGCAGATGTGAATAACAATACGTCCCACATAAAGTGTCCTTTGCCTTTAATGACTCTTTGGGTCTTCACTCGCAGAGACGTCAAAGTTTTAATTACGGTGTCTTTTGTGGAGCGACAAATTTTGCGCGAACGCTTATCCACTACAAAAACCGACACAATTCTTTTATCAACCTTCTGCAATTATACGGGATTAGCCAAGAGCCCATCTTTCGTCAGAAGATATGCGTAACTCTTGGCCCTCTCGAGGAACTCCGTCATGTTGATTTTACATTTAGGTAGGGATTTCCAGCAAGAGGGCGTCTCTCCGACCTCTGCATTAACGTCATTGTTGGTCTTATCTTCGTTGAGTTCATCAGCAACTTTTTCCTTTAAATTTTGGCACCTTTCGTCTAACATACTTTTGTCCGCATCCTTAACATTGGTATTTAGCGCAATATTGGTATTATCGGACACCATACTGTTGTTTTGTACTATTTTCCACGTCAGTAATATTTTGACTATTTTCCGAATTTTGGTTATCCTCGACCACCATACTTTTTGTCTGTTGATTATTAATGTCGTTATCCTTAATCTTTTTTTCCCTTTATCCGGTTTTTTTTTTCCTTTGACCCAAAAAGGTTTTTTCTTAGCTGACTTAACTTTGTCAGACATATTGAAATTCAAAAAAAAAAAACAAAAAAAAAACATTTTTTTTTTTGTAAAATGAAAGGGAAGGGGCGTTTGAGAGAAAAAAGTCAATTAAAATAGAATCGACAAAATAAAGCTTAAATGTACAAGGTTAGGCTTAAAAAGCGAGACAACAAAATTAACCAGACAAAAAAATACAGTAGGACCTACAAAAATATACGTAAAAGACAGACGAGAAAAAATAAACGATGAAGGCAAATATAATACAAGTAACAAATACAAAATAACTTTTAAAACGGAAAAAGAAAGGTTACAAGTGTCAAACAAAAAATTAATACAAGCAAAAACAACGTTTAACAATAATAAAAAACGATAATCTTTAAAAAAAAATGCGAATCAACCAATTAAAAAAAATTCAATATGACTGCTGTTAAAAACTAGTCTGACCAGAAAACGAACGTAACCCAAACAATAACAAAGACAGATTAAACAAAATAAACGTTAAATTTAACGATAATTTAAACGATAAAAAACACGGACATAAAAGATATTTAAAAAGGAAAACAATAAACAAATCAGTACGTAATAAATAAAGAGAAAATGATAAAGTAAGACGAAATAAACACGTGGAAACAAAGAAAGATTTTGAGGGGGAGGGTTACAGAAAATTAACAAAAGAAAATAGAAACAAAATAATAATAAAAGAAAAGGAAAAAAATGATTAAGTAAAGTGAGGAGTAGTGGAAAAAAAAAGAAAAATATCAAACTTTTTTGCAAAAAACTGTCAGTAAAATATAACGTAAGAAAAAAAACAACTTATCGTAAGAAGAGTTCAAACAAACAAAAAGACATTCACATTGACAGAAAAGTCCACACGCTGAAAAAATTACCGGTCGTAAACGGTCGGTAAAAAAATGACCACTACCCCCAGAGAGACTAGAAATAGCGATCCTTAGTCATCAACTACTTTCTACACATGCGTTTCATCTATGGTCAAATGGTCTACTTAATTTAATAATGGGATTGCCTGTGTTTTCTTACTGGCGATCTATGTTCAAACTCAAGTATCGGCAGTGACATTCCTATATAACAAATCTTATCTAAGATCATCTCCAGGTGTGATTGGTAAGACCGCAAATTACTGTAATTGATCGTCGTGAAGTGTTTTTGTAAATACGCACTGTTACAATTATAAACACATATGAACATGTTCTGTTAAATCAATTTAAAAATGAACTGATAGCAGCTAAAACTATTATTCTAAGGGAAACAACTTTAACTTATATGATTGTAATTTTAAAAATAAATTACAATTTAAGTGTTTTAAATCATTGCTGTTATAAACATTTTAAGCCATTATTGCTGTACTCATAGTTAACCTTATTTAGTGTTGGTTGTATTTTTTCTCACAGAAAGGACTTCAAGAATTTAAAGTTCTATTTTTTTTATTATTTTCATGGTGAATTATAATTGTATTGCTAATTAATATTTTTCTATATCGTGAATGGGGACAGGAAAGTCCCTTTAAATGGAACTTTATTATGCCTTGTGTCGTGTAAAAACTTCAGCTCGTTCCTTAATGAATTTAATAGCAACATTAAGAAGTCGATCCATGAGGAAGGATTAAAATTAAAAATAGAAATAATAAGTCCAAAAATAATAATATCAACTAAACATGCTTGAATGAAGTTATGCTGCCTAAATACATAAACACACACGCACACACACACACACACACACACACACACACACACATACACACACACACACACACATACACACACACACGTGTGAGTGTGTTGTTTTTTTTTGTTTTGTTTTTTGTGCACGCGTGTTTGTGTGTGTTGATAAACTTCCATATTTGTAGGTAAAGAGCCCACAATATCTAAGATAGAATGTGGATATAGACAGTTTGCAATAGAAATCAGTACTTCATTGCATCAGGCATTGATCTGCGTATAAAATTGAATTGCGAAACTAACAGTTATCATGAAGTGTTGATTTCTGTCCCATATTGTCTATAAATAGAAACCATCTATCTCTGAAATAATCGTGCAAATTTTGATCAACAAATATATATGCTTGTCTGTGTGTGACTGTATTTGCGTAAGAGTATAGGAAGAGAGGGGGAGATTTTAAGCCCAGTTCTAAAAAAAATAAAGCAAATATTAATCTATGTCTTCCTCTTGTCTCTCTGTCTATCTCACTTTCTCCATCTCTATGTGTAATCAAAAATATTCCCTCCTTAAAATGGATATTTAAAAATAGGGAAAATATTTATTAATCAATAAACTTGAGATTAATAAATGTAATTTTTGTTTGTTTCTGGATCCGATGTTAAATGATTAATTTTCGTTCGCTAATTAGTTGTTTTCTCAGGTAACTTTTAAACATGGATTCCGTTTGTTATATACACAAACTGAAATTCTTTAACGCAATTCATTCCGTGATACTGTAAGAAAAAATCGACAAAATATTGTGTGTGAAGTTGTTTCGAAAAGATTCTTTGTAATTCATGTTTTTCAATTTGAAAGAAAATTAATGCACCAAAATAAAAAAAAATATATTTATATTTGTAGAGCCATGTTGATGATTCATTTATTTCTTCGTTTTATATACGCATAATTCGCTACAGATTATTGGTGATACCGACGAAGGACAATCTAAAAATTATTTAAATTTGTAAAAACAAAACTCGATTGTTTCCGCCGACGTAAAACACTCTAAAAGCGTAAGCATACAGATACAAACGAATTTCTTCGCTACCTTAAAGGCGCATTGTGTCGTACTACGGGACAGCAGCAGATGGTGTAATTACTGACAAAAAAGCCTTCTTGGGATTTTTACAGAAATAATTTAAAAACAAAGTAACGCCTACTCTATTATTACGCATATTGTAGATTTTTTTCTGCTCCAATGTCAAACATAATTACAAGAATTTGGAGACCGGGCGATATTCCCCCAAAATCTAGGCATTCACAGTCTCAGTCATAGCATCTGAATTTCAAAATAACTTTGACGATTCACATGCCACTCACCTCGACCAAGAGTTTGGTTTCATCAAATGCAATCTGCTTTTTTTTTTGCTAGGGGAATAACATCGCACAACTTGATATACTCGCTTAGATTTGATGCTCTCTGTGGAAACATTGCAAAAGAAATCGTAGATCTACTAGAAAACAATCCAACAGATAAAACATTGGAGTTTTTAAAAGAAACAATCCATCGAAAGGTCGGTAAGTCACAACACGCTACGCTTCATTAATATGTCCTTAAGATACAAAACACCACTCTGATTTATTAAAAGTCACCGAAACGAAGGGATATTGCGACAATTACAGTTTGAAAAAATACTCCAAAAATAAATATTTTTATATTATTTGCTGAAGAAAAGCACATAGATTTGTCTGAGCTAGCAGACAAAATCATAGACAATCACAACATAAACTACAAAGTGTGCCCCATTCTATCAGATTCAAGTAAAGATGACCTCAAGGAATTAGAGTCAAAAAATTCAGAATTTTGTTCAAAATTTGATTCTAAGATGAATGATCGTCTATCGCGGCCACATTTCCAATCGAGATATAATACAAAACTCGGAAGAAATCAGTTCTAACCTGCAAGCAATAACCTATGTTTTATAATTAAAAATTTGTGGTAGAAGAATGAAAATGCATTCATTCATTTGTGTCGAAGAAAGAAATTAAATGATCAAACCAGGGAGTAACAGCGAGTGAATTTCATCCCAACAATTACATTTCAGAGACTTCCATTCGGTAAACACATCCTACAAGCCGCTAATGGCAGCAAAGTCAATACATTGGTAGTAATTTCGTTTAAATTAAATCGAGAATGTGTCAGATTTCTCAAGAAGAATTTACCTATTCCAGATGTCAAAACTCCCATCATCGGTATAGATTTTCTAGCACATTTCAATCTGTCTGTTAATATGAACATATGTCACCTGATTGACAACAACACAAATTCAACTGTTTCTGGAACTATTTCAGATTCTCAGACTATTTGTATCCGTTTCGCTTTGTTATCTGACATTTAAAATGTATTTTTGGCTGTACATCATTCGATTTCTTCGGGCATCACATTTGGGCAACTGGTATCATGCCTTTACCTTTTAAAAGAGAAGCAATCAAAGATTCACTGACATAACTAAGAACGTTCACTGGGATCATTAATCATTACAGACGTTTCATACCAAAGTATTCACATTTATTATCTGTAATGAAAGATAGTCTCAAGTTCAAGACCAAAAATATCACTTTTTCCTGAAGAAGCATCTAAAGCGTTTACTTCAAATTGTAAATTTTTCCAAACTACTCTAAACTAAGTTACATTGACAGTAACCTGTCTACACAGCTATTAATATCAATGAATGCTTTTTATTCTGTAGTCGGTGCCGTCTTTCAGCAATTAAAAAAAAGTTAAAGTCATTCCTATTTCGTATTTTCTCATCGGATTTACAGGATTCTGAGAGAAAATATAGTACTTATGATCATTTTAGTCATCTGTTGAAATGTAGAGATTTCACCGTATTCCCTGACCATAAGTTTTTGAATTTTTCATTTAATACGAAAATTGATAAGGATTCACCTAGAGAGATATGTCATTTAGATTATATTTCGCAATTTTCAACGGACATTTGTCATATTCCTGGAAAGGAGAACATTGTCGCTGACGCACTTTCACGTGACAACTAATCAACAGTCAACCACTAAATTTCAATTGCATTTCGCAGGAACAGCTAATGGACATGACAAGAAACAGATTTCTGAAAATGACTGTTACATGGATAGAAATTCCTATTTCTTTCAGCAATGATAAAATTTACTGCGATAAGAGAAAAAAAACTTTCCCCGTCCTTACGTATCGCCTGCATATCGCAAAAGAATTTTCCAGCATTTTCTCAGCATTTCGCATCGTAGAAAACGAGCATCCCTAAAACTAATTGCAGGACATCTATGAACAAGGGTCTTCGAACCTGGACCCAACAATATATTCCCTGTCAAAAACCCAAAATCAAGAGACATACAAAAAGCGACTATGTTTCACTCTGTACACCAGATTCCCGTTTTCACAAATTCATATTGATATCGTGGGTTCAATAACTATATCTATTGGTTGGTCAAATGTCTTAAATTTTATGGACAGGTTCACCGGTTGGCCTTCAGCCTTCGCTATCAAGGACAATTCTGCCGAAACCATTAACAAAACTTTCATAGAACACTAGTTTGGTAATTCCGGCATACCAACAACTATTACAATTGATAGAGAGACGCAAAACATTGCCCAGAAATTGCACAGACGTTGGAGACTACTCATATTAAAAAGGCTGCTTACCATCCATGAGCTAACGGACTGGTGGAAAGATATCAACGCCAATTAAATGTCGCAATTCATACTCAACCAGATGCAAGCAAATGGAGAGAGTACTTACTAATAGTTATTCCTGGGCTACCGTCCACTGTTAAAGAAGACATTAAAAGTATTTCCGCAGAATTGTATTGCGCTTATATGGAGAATTTTCATAAAGTATCTAAATTCTTCAATATTCACAATGTTTTTAGTTTTAAACAACACATTTGCACTGACACGTGTTCAGTCTCAACATATTTAACCAGGGATGTAAAAAGCAGTGAATTTGTTTTCGTTCGTCGTGACGCTTTTAACCATAGAACACTCACCATGGGTACATAGTACCCAGCGCAAATTTTACTATTTTTAATTACAATTTTCAGTATCTAATGTTCTTACCTAAATAATATGTTTTTCAGTTCCTATTAATGTTAACTCAAAGTACAAAGTTTGAAGTGCCTGCATGTAAAATATTTCAAATAAAGATTTATATTTAATATTTCTTTTTGCTATTTTCAAAATCGGGTATGATACAGCCATGGTTAGTAGTGGTGTAACTTTAATTGACGGTTAGTATTCTAGGGTTAAGTAATCAATTCAACCAAGTTACGTCGGACTATATCATGTTCTAGAAAAACTAGAGAAATTCTTCATTATCGACAAAAACAACAACAGAGACACTAACTCAACTGACATGTTCAAACCAGAATACCTTGAAACGCTTGCTTAATGTACCAAAATGATCTTTTACTAATCTTTTATTCATTTACATATAAAAAAACCCACTTACGTGAAGAAAATTCAAGCATTATATTTCAATCAACTAATTAATAATATAGCAATATATGATTCAATTATATAAATCCAGACCCCCTTGTATACCCGCACCCACTGTCTAGAAATATCTGTCTGCGTCCCCGCTTGTATCCGTTGGCATACTACGTACTCCCTCTCATCTTCTAACGGTATGTCTTTTGCAAGTGTTTGGCTGTCCTTAATAAAGAAATTCCATCGATAAAGCCTTGTGTTTTCCTTGCTTGGAATTAAATGGTTTCAATGTTTAAGGTATTCACTAATTTTCCTATGGCCGAATAGTAGGGCACTGTTCAGAAATCTAATAAACAAAAACCGGAATGAAGGGAAAGTACTTAATACAGCTGAACGTGCAAACGCATGAACGACCCCTATTCTCACGTTTACTATAAAGCTAGGACTGATAAGAGGTCCTTCGCAAAATGTCCCTTTTAATGCTTCAATAATACTTCTCAAACAATCTTTGCATCAAAGGTTGTTCGAATGACAATTTAGGATAGAATCACACGAAAACACTATTGACTAAATGGCAAGAACCGATCTTGGATCCAGATTGTCGCAGATTTCGTCCATTTAACTGAAATAATCTAAACAAAAGATTCATACAAAACAATTTGTTTGCCATATGTAATTTACATGGCAAATTTGGAAAGCATCGAATGGAAAATCAGGGAGTTATAAACGAAAAAGGGACTTTGAACAGTTTTTCGTTGTTTTTCGTTATACGCGGGGAAGCGAGCAGGACTAAAACCACACTATTTTATTACTTGCATGATGACAAATCTTTGCGACATGTTTTAAGAAAGTCGCATAAAAAATGAGGAAGATATTCCATTTTTTTTTAAGTACTACGCAAAACCCAGTTTTTTCACAGTTTGCAATTATTTGTGTGAAGCCATTGTCACAGGAAAACAATCAAACGCTCTACATAAACTTCGTAACATGAGTAATGTTTTGCATTAGGTTACATGAACATCAGCACGACCATGAAAAATGTTGTTCGAGTGTAACTTTACCTTGATTTTTACAAAAAGTCTTACTAACCTTCAGTTTTATCGATTTTTCTACCAAACCTGAAGATTGAAAAAGTTTGGTTTTGACACGGTAAATTTACATGTGTGCACAATTTCATCGAAATCGGTGGAGAAATGTGGACGTGAAAAAAATACATAGACATAGACACAGAGACAGACAAACATACATATATCTTCTGTTTTATAGTTATAGATTAATTTTTTTATTTCGTGTACCTTTTTCTACCTGATTACTTTTTCGATATAATTATATCAATATTAATATTTGTGGAACCCCATTTCAGAATTGTAAAAAAACGCCATAGATTACGCATTTTTGTATAGGGACCAGCTCCAAAAATTTTGTAATTTTGTATTCATGTATATTAACCAATCAGCGACATCATATATGACGCGCGGTTTTATTTGAATTTTCAGATGTTTAAGATATATTCTTAGCTACGAAATCTTGGCGGATCACTTCAGAATATAATAAACAGTCGTTTTCCTCCTTCTAAAGAATATTTGAAGATTTGGAAAATATTTATTAACCAATAAACTTGAGATTAATAAATCTAAGTTTTAATTATTTCTAGAACCAATGTTTTGTTAAATAAATGATCAATTTTCGTTTTCTTATGCTTTAAAGAAATCTTTTGATATTCCTGCGAAAAATGTGAGATATCTGGTAGAAATAATACTGCTAGTTTCTTTGACGTACCATGTGATTTTAGATCCAGGAAGAACACGGCTCTCCAGATCATACACTCATTTCGAGATTTGAAATATCTTTGACCCTTAAATATCGCTCTTGTTCTGTCATCCATTAACTGCTTCTCTTGTATTCAATATATTCTATGATTACGAAATCCTCCAACTCGACTTTTCACGTAAGCTGTCCTGGAAAATTTCAACAGTCGCATTCTTATTGAAACATACGTTAGCTTATAGTTCGTATTGTTAAAATTTTGTAGTTGCTTCTATGTTCTATCTATGGTATCTGAATATATACTGAGGACTAGAATTACTACTAGGTTTTATTATTGGTGAGCACATTCTTAACAACCTATGAATATAATGATGTGTTAATGTTAGAAGTGAAAGGAAAATGCCGGAGCTCCTGGACAAGGTAGTAAAGCGAGAAGAAAGGAAAAATGTGAAAAGATGGAAATAGGGTTGTCAGAAAAATACACCGCACAAGGTGCAGGAGACTGATGTGGGGTGTCAAAATAAAACAAATACTGAAGTTTAAATATAATGGGAAGTGTTTTAAAAATGATTAAAAATATAACAACAAAATCTGAAGATGCGTTGGAAGTGCAAATGATAACGTCAAAAAATAAGGTGTCAAGAAACGGGAAAAATTCGGAAGTAACAAAGAAATGAGTACGGAACTGCTACGTAAAATCAATCCTTCGGTATGACAGTGAATGTTGAAAAGTCCGCTTACCTATTAAAAGAACACTGCGGGGGTGGGAGGGCAAAATTGAGGAGCTATTACAAAATACATGATTAAAATACCATGGATAATATATTTAATCAACGAGGAAATTTTAAGAAAAAATGAAAAAAAAGAGCACTTCTACAGAAACAATTGAAATTCTTAGGGCGCATTATGAGGAAAGAAGGCATGGAAAATTTCACACACATGAAATATTGAAGACAAGATGGCCAAAACAAAACAATGAGAACCTACCGAACAGGCATCTATTAACAAGAAATGGGTGAGATAATAAAAATGGCAATAAGAGCTACAAAGGATATGAAGTTGTGGAGAGCGGTGAACGCCGATGCCCTGAAGTGATGCGGCACAGAAAATTAAGTCTTGCCGGACATTTTATACATCTACCGAAATTTAGTCAAAGATAATACAACAGGGGTTACCTTATACAATTCTTTTAGGATGATATTTCAGGCTTTACGTTCTTCCGAATTTACCTAGCATCTCATCTCCCTGAATAAGTGTATGTAAATAGCAATGAATATTAATCGAATTGCAACAATCATATCCCAAACTCACTCACAAAACCCCACTTCACGGTGGGATATCCGAGTTTGTGATCGCGTGAGGAGGTGTGAATGGTGATGTCGTGAATAGAAGTGTGTTTTTTAGTGAGAGACAATATGAGGTGGGGTAAGGAATTTGGTGAGAGATACATTTAACATATTCAGTCCTAATATAATAAGTTAGTACGCCGAAAAGATGATAAACACTTAAAAACTTAAAATGGCTACGTTAATATGAATACGGCCTGCTTTATACAGTGTAACCCGGATATAAGAGAGTTGTCGGGACCGGAGAAGAAGTCTCTTATATCCGAGTTTGGTCTATTATATACACATTAACACAGGCTCTAATTTAGGACCAGAGAAAATCTCTCTTAAATCCGGGTTTCTCATATCCGGGTTACACTGTGTATATATATATATATATATATATATATATATATATATATGTGTGTGTGTGTGTGTGCATGTATTTAGGCACCAAATACTTTTTAAGCAGGACTCATTGAAAATACAGTGTAACCCGGATATAAGAGAGTTGTCGGGACCTGAGGTTTCTCTTATATCCGGGTTTGGTCTATTTTATTTAGGTAAGTTTGGCTTTATTTTGGGACCAGATAAAATCTCTCTTATATCCGGGTTTCTCTTATATCAGGGTTAAACTGTATGACAAATATATCTGCTTATTTTTTACTTAATAATTTCATATTCACGAATATTTTTCTGTATATTAAAATTGAATCAGGAAAGAAATACATTGTACCAGTGAGAATAAAGTAAAATGTGATTCTCACTGTTACATTAGTAGAAATTTCATCCAAAATGTTATCCATAACATTGGTTTTAATAGTATGCTACTGCTGTTTTAGAAGAATTCAACAGTGTAAATTCCATTAAGGACGTTATTGTTGACAAAACCTACAACAAGCATTGGCTGTGAGACAGGATTGATTACAGCTCTGAAGAAAAAAACTTAAAAGAAAATTGTACCTCATTGGCTGTTCACCTCATCAAAATGAAGTCCCATTTAGAGCTGTTTTAAGTGCATTGATTGAACTAGAAGACTATCTACTACTTTTACTGCTCTTCTAGGTAAACTCTGCGGAAATGATTACCAGAATTTGCTCCAAATAGAATTTAACACTAACACTAGCTCACTTGATAATATCTATCTTATTAAAGGGAGCAATGGAAGAATTTATTAGTGACCAAAGACTGCTCTAATATATTCAGTAGGAATTTATCGATGGAATGTGAACCCTTGATTTGATACTTGGTAAAATGGGTTTCTAAATCAAGCCAGATGGCCATTCAGGTTTATGTGTTTATGGGCCAGAGGTTCCTATCTGTCAGAACTCTGATAAATTGCACGATCCTATAAAATTTATAATTGAAATATATGCAGTTGGTTTAAAATTAAAAGGAATAATGAATTTCATAACAAATAACTATATATCTTAAACATGGTCCCATGAATAAATTAACAGTCGATTAAATACTAAATCTTGGATTGAAAACTTACAGCACAAAATTTTTTTTTCAGTAGTAGCGAGCCACCAGAGGAAGATTAAAAATATTACATTCACCTCTGAAGTTATGGTCAAATTAGATTAACCTCTTGTGAAATGGAATATGTGAACCTGCATTTGCTAGGTTTCGAATAATCAGCTGCTAGAGCTTCTAATGAATGGAACAACATTGGAGTTGCCATATATACCTGCACATATGCAAGGTATAGAAAGGGCAGTCATGTTTACTAATAAAGCTTCACAAATTTTATATGCACAAGCATTATTACTGGATCTGTGTCATCAAATAAGACATTCATTTGCATCAAAAGGAAATTATACTGAACAATTCAGCTAAATTATTATGTACTATGTTATACAGTACAGTAGTTTTAATGTGATTTTCGATAAAATTTTTAAATTTAAAACATTTTGGCTTATAATTTTTACCCAGTTGTATTTGGTGTTATATATATATATATATATATATATATATATATATATATTAATTATAGCCTATTCATTGATTAACCTTCTCGGTAATCATTTACAGTTTTTACAGTTTTCACTTATTGAATGCAGTAAAAATTTGATATTTTGCTTCTGGTGATTCATAATTACAATTAGGATTTAAAAATATTTTCCATTCAATGTACCTAATGCGAAAATATCAACTTTATTTGGATTTATT
The DNA here is from genome assembly GCA_963932145.1 of Acanthosepion lycidas. NCBI lineage: Eukaryota > Metazoa > Mollusca > Cephalopoda > Sepiida > Sepiidae > Acanthosepion > Acanthosepion lycidas. The sequence goes on along the minus strand of OZ010574.1, from coordinate 121,451,867 downwards.
CTTGAAATAATAATTTCTTGAAGTCAGTTTATAAGCAATATCTGCAGAAATTAGATTATTTCTGTACATTTCTTCAGACGATCTTGAAACCAAAATGCTGGAAAATTGATAAAAGATGAGTTTAATAATTTGTGGTATCAATTCATATAAACCCCAAACCACAGATTTTACATTGAGTGCAATTTTACATTGAGTGCAATTTTACATTGAGTGCAATTTTGATTTTCTAAAACGACGAAGAAATCAACCTAAATTAGTGCGCATACGGTGCCACAGATTTTCCAAAGCAACAGCTCAGGTGCGTCATTCTTATAGACAAGCACAATATGTGCTTCTATGTAGCTTAGTCGCGGGAGGAGAGATGAATTGATCCTTTTCCCAAAGATATTTACACGGAAGTGAATATAACAAACTCAACTGGAATTCGAACAAAGATCCTCGATTTATCAATCTCGGTTTAAATGATTTTATAAAGAATGAAATTCTATGGAAAAACAAATATTTATTCTTTGAATTAAATAATTTAGACTCTAAAATCAGTTATATATATGTGTTGATCTGTTTGGTGCATATGTATTTTTTGAGAGCGCATATGCATTTTCAGAAAAAGAATATTATTTTATAATAGTGCCGTATATATTTACCATACACATTTATAGATGTGCGTGAGAGAGAGAGAGAGAGAGAGAGAGAGAGAGAGAGAGTATCATCGTTGGGTTCATGCTTTTGCCTTATATTTTTGAATAAGTGTATACTTTTCTCCCTTCCTTCCTGTTTAGGACAGCGTTTATGGTTCCTTATAATCTCTTCTCATTCTCTTTCACTCCCAGTAGATCTGGTGTCATTATTGGCTTACTTTAAGTGAATTGATTAAACAACTGTATGTGTGTAAGTGTAAATTTACGTAACATTTATCCCTACCTGAATGCAGTAATGCATGATGTAATTCATGCTTGTAGATATCCACAAGAGCGACGCGGATGTGCCAGTGAGATAAAGCGAAAGAGAATATGAGAGAGGGACAGAGAGAGCGCTACATCAGTTCATTTTAAAATTAAAAGTAACCGTTCTATATTGTAATACATACTGTAATTTATATATTGGTATATAACTTGAAATAAATAAGGGGAAAAATAAGTATTGAACAGAATCCTGTTAAAAGCAGTCAACCGAAATTTTGAGATTATATATATATAAATATATATAAATATATATAATGATCCACAAACTGTTTCGCAGATCATCCCTCAAGCCAGGATCGAAACCAGACAGATTTGATATCAGTTGAAGATTTCACCTCTAAGCCATTGTCAAACAACAGGGACATTTGTGAATTTACACGTATTGATTTTTTTGACAAACACGCCAGTGACCGGAGAACTCGATTCGTCTTAACGAAATGTCTGTTATACAGCAGTATTAGCCCCTGTTTAGAAATTCACTTTTCTCCCTGAAGAGCTCAACACAAATAATTTTTTCAGGTGCATGTATATATATTGTCATACACAGACAGCTTATCAGTGTGGCTAGACATCCGATTGCCTCAATCCGAATCTCGACTGATTTGGTATCAGTCGGAGATTTTACCGCTAAGCCAATAGCAGGGATGTGAGAAGATTATATATATATATATATATATATATATATATATATATATATATATATATATAGTGAACTTTGAAGTCAACACTTACAGGCGACAGGCTTTTTTATGCTACGTGCAATCGTTAGGCCTCTAAGTGTTCACTTTTATATTTACACACGCACTATCTCTGATTTTGAACACTTTATCCAATAAATAACACACCTTAAGAGTATATTTCTTCATATATATATATATATATATATATATGGGAGAGTACATTGTGCGTATATTGTTTGTATAGGGGTAAAATTTATATATTATATATGCGCCTACAAAAGAATGAGTAACCCTTGGACTGTTATCAAAAATAGCTTTAGAAATGTCATGGTGGATGGCTTACCTAAATAGTAGGCAAAACAGGCTTTGTCTTTATCACACTTTGTACTGATTGAAGAATGGAGGAGAATAGACTTTGGCAAATATCCTCTATAGAATATTCAATTTTCTATAAGGCTCTATTTTTCAAGCTATATGAATTGTAATGAAGGAACCAATGACAACAGAGCATTGAATATCCTTTTCAGGAAACAATTTTCTAAATTATGTCTGTAATAGCCAAGAAAAAATGGCTACTGGGATAAATCACAGGTTTTTGTGTAAATCTAGCATACGGATTAAAAAATATGACCTATATTAATTAATCATCATATTGCTTGATGCGTTTTTACGGATTATCAACCATTTGCAGGTTATTTAAGGCCAGAAAATATTTTTGGACTGTAAGATTTTTTATGAGTTAATAATGATTGATTGATGCAAGTCTTACTAATAGGTCGGGTGTTTATGCACAAGTTATTATTAAGAAACCAACTAGAATTGGAACACGTTTCAAACTCATGTGGCCGTAAATGTTAAACGTCATAAAAACACGAAGACGGATATAAAATACCAGAGAAAAGTAAAGATGCGTTGCCATGGAAAGATAATCAATCAATCTATCTATCTCTCTCTCTCTCTCTATATATATATATATATATATATATATATATATATATATATATATATATATAGAGAGAGAGAGAGAGAGAGAGATAGATAGATAGATAGATAGATAGATAGATAGATAGATAGATAGATAGATAGATATGTGTGTGTGTCTGTGTTCTTACGCGCGTGTATGTGTGTATATATGTGAATAGCCATATTTTCTATATATGTACACATTTATAAAGCGTGTAATAGATTTACTGAAATATTATGTTTATCTGTTCCACTGTGACACAGCATTTAGTCTCTGAATCTCTCTTTCTGTACACAGACACATAGATACGTATATATATATATATGTATGTATGTATTTGTGTTTATGTTTCTTTGAATGTGAATGTATGAAGAAACAAAATGTAGATGTGAAGGATTCAATTTGAAATGTCAGTTCAAAACATTTTCTAAAATCTAACAGTGTCCAGCCCAGAATTTATATATATGTGTGTGTGTGTGTGTGTGTGTTTGTGTGTGTGTGTGTGTGTAAATATGGCGCTTTCTTGTTATTGAAAATGTTTTATTTTTAATAAAATACCATATGACGACACACTAAAGCAAAGCGGATGCACGCAACTACCACTATACACATCTCCACAACCGAAACACAAAAACAGAAAAAGAAAAATGATCTGGTTTAACCCACCATACAACAAAACCGTCAAAAGATCCATAGGAAGGACATTCCTAAACTTAATAGAAAAGCACTTCCCTGCAACAAACTCCTTAACAATTTTTTTTTTAAATAAATAAATAAAAATTAGTTACAGCTGCACAAAAAATATAATACAAATAATAAAAGGCCGCATCAAAAATTGACTGCAATGATGCAACCAAAGAGCCTCAATTCAATTGCAGAAATAAAATAACATGCCCACTCCAAGGAAACTGCAAACAAATAAATATAATATATAAAGCGAAGGTAAATGCAAACAGCACAATGTACTACATCAGTGTCACTGAGAGACCATTCAAGAATGGAAAACACAAGCACGACCTCTCATTCTCCGAGAGACAAACAGAACTACACCCACCGCATATATATGACATCTAAAAGACAGAAATATTACCCCAAGCATTAGCTGGGAAATATTAAAAAAACGCACCTCCCTACAACAATATTTTTAAAAAAATACCTCCTTTGCCTACACGAAAAGGTAACAATAAATTCTCGCACCCAAGAAAAGAAATTACTAAACATAAGATCAGAAATAATTTCTAAATGCAATGAAAACAAATACCTATTATCACAATTTATACCAAAAGGATAAAAAAATAACAATCCTCACGAAAAGAGAAACCACTGACACCATAACACCAGTAATTATTTTCTAGTTCAAACTACCATCATACAAAAAATTACCAAAAACATTTAAATAGGGCAAAATTATATGTCATCTTTTCCTCAATAATAAATTCTTGATTATTGCCTTTAATTATTTTGATAGTACCTTACAATATCGCTACACAAACTGATAGATATTTTGCACCATTCTTCTTTGACAATAGCTTCTGGCTAATCCAAATCCGAAGCACTTCTTACATTTTTTTCCAATTTTCTCATAAATTTTCAATGAAAAAAAGGAAACATACAAAACTACTCAGAGCAGAATGCTTCCACCACCGTTATTAAATGTAGGAGGGGTATTTTTTGGTTTGTTAAACTTCATTTACTTTCCTTCATATATAACGGGAGTTCAAGTGACCAAGTAATTCCAGTTTGGTTTCATCTGAACATAAAACAGAGTTCCAGTATTTACTCCCATGTTCTCGGATGGCTTATGACATAAGGGAATCGGCATTTTAAGTGTTTAGCCTTAAGCAAGGGAGTTTTCTTTGGGCGACAAGCGCGAAGATCCGATCGATGAAAGCATTGTAGTGACTGTCTTCGTCGATATATTCAACCATGATGTCTTTACATCATTGACAATATCATTTATCGTTAAGTGACGATTCTTCAAGACATCTCTGAAAATTTCCTTTTCATTCTCTCATTTTTCTGTCATTACTTAATTAAAATATACACAATGTGTCTTTTTGTACTTCTAGGTAATGCTACGAATTGTTGATCTAGGAACATTTAAACGCTTGGAAGATGTTGCATATCAATCACCATCTTTGTACGCATCAACTGTTTTCATTCGGGCCTTCTTGTTAAGTTCAGCCGTCTTCGCCATGTTTGCAGATCGAATGAGTTATTATGGTACATAGCACTCACATATTGTCTTGTTCATTATTTTTTATTTTTTTTTTTTAGAATATTATACAATCAGGCCAATACTGTTTCATTTTTTTTTTTGGTATTTTTGATAAATATCAAATGAAGAAAAAAAAACATTACAATTACTCTAGAACAATTGTATTAGGTTGGTGCAAAAATAATGACGTAATAATGTTGTTTTTTGACGTATTTTTAACGTCAAAAAACGATATTATTACGTCATTATATTTGCACCAACCTAATATTTAATAATTCTAGTAAGTGGTAGGGAAGAACTGGACCAATTTTTAGAAAAGTCTATAACTATTAATTTAATAGAAAACATTATAAAAAAAAAATCACGATTTATTCAAAATTAAATACGGCATCAATTATTTATTGTAAATTCAGTAATAGTTGCAAATATTCGCATTGCTTTAGAAAATGTGCAAATATTCAGTGGCAGCGGCTAATTTTGTCCATAAGTGTATGTGTGCGTGTGTGTGTGTGCGCGTGCATGTGCACGCATGCGCGTGAGTGCGTTTTTGAAAATTCAATTTATCTAGCTAACGTCCGTAATCAATTACGTTGCCATGAACATTTATTAACGTATTGATTATTGTTGGGTGTTTGTGGCATCAAGTAGAACTGAAACAATCTCGTTTCTGTATGGCATTGCTTCAGCTTTTCCGACCAGAAACCACAATAATCTCATATTACCAAATTCTTATTGTTGGCAGGATGAATTGATAGAAAGCATTTAAAACTTTCCCAGAAATGTTATTGTTCATGTAAAGAGATATCTATAAATATCGAAAATATATGAGTCTTCGGCCTAAACTGATAACTTGCCTATTCCCGTTATACAAGTAGTAACGGATATGAGGTGTGGTGTAGTAGAAAGACGAGTTCGAATTCCAGTCAGATTCAATGCATTTACTTACGCGCAAATACACTAAGGAATCAATTTTCTTCTCCGACCAGCTATGGGTTGATTAGCAGGACAGACTGGATCCTATAGCCAATCGTATTGCAGAAACAAATGTCAACCTATTGCGAGAGAATCTTCTGTTTAGTCAGTCATGAATCGAAATAGACATGATCACCAAAGCGTGCATCAGGAAAGCCATTTAACTGACTGACTGAACATTAACCTATTAATATCCAAGACAAAATTTATTAAGATCTACAGGAAATAAACGAGAGGCATGAATCATCAAAGTCATGTAAGACTCGGCGCATAGAAAAAGAAAAAGAAAAAAAGTATACAAATATTAATGAATGTAAAAAAATTAAAATCTTAACATTAAATTATTCAGAGTTCCCCAGTTTTCCCAACTCCCAAAATCGTCCCTATGTATAATAAAAATATTTTCTATCACTTTAGTTATACGTTTTCTCTGTGCTTCCATGCGTATTTACATTTTCAATAGAGTATTAGATAAAGGCCTGTTTTATTATAAGCATAGAATCAGAAAATTATGGCTATTCGCATTCATCGAACATGATATAAATTAACTACCAACAAAATCTAAAGCCTTCTAATTTTTTAATATAAAAAGATAATCTAAAACGTATTTAGAAGATTTGTTTTAGTGTTATATCCTGAATATTCCTCGTTGTTAAGATATTGCAAAACATAAAAATTCAATCAATGTCTATATATAAATTACTTGGGTCAAGAAATAGTATAACGATGTGTTTGTTTTTGCTTATCTATTTTATTCTTCGAAAAAATAAAGTACAATTATATTATATTAAATTATAGATTTACCATTATTTTACTCTCTGGTCTTGTCACTGATTACGAAAACTTTCGACAACCTTTGAGTAAAGTTCTGCAGCTGAGAAGACTTTTCGCAAACACTTGAAATTACATTTTCATTGGCGCAAAATTTTATTTACAGAGAATTATCTAACGATAATAGCCTAGTGGATTAAAGCGTTGATTTGTAAATTGGGTGATAGTAATTGTGAGTTCAATCTCGAGGCTTTGCAGTGTGTAATTGGATTCAGCAGAAAGAGAGCGAGCAATAATTGAGTAGCACGAAATATAAGAACTTGGCGAGATATCGCGAGATATGAGCAGTCGAACGATAACTATCTACCCCATAGCTTAGATAACGCCTTCAGTTCGGGATAACTTGTAGGTTACCTGGATCTGCACACTCCAGATGAAGGCGGGACGGCACAGCGACCGAAACGTTATGATAACAACAACAAAGATGAGGACAACAGCGCGCATGTAAATGATAAGAACTCCTCGTCCTCGAATTACAGACAGAAAAAAACGTTTTCTGCATTTTTCAGCAATCAAGAAAAGTAATAATCAATTAATGCTAGGTGCCGCAAATATGGTGGCCATGTAGAGCAGGCCAGCTGAGTTCCACGTTGTCGTGTATTATTCTTGCTGTATGCCGCCTAGCATTGTTATGGATATATATTTTTAGTCATCCGTGCATGGTAATACAACTGTTCATATCATAAGAGAACTAGAGGAAAACAATGTTTTGTTGTTATTTTTTTTTACTGACTCGAACATGGCACTTTTCGACTAAATTCTTACGGGTGCATTGCAAAAGAGAAATATATGAATGTCTATTTAGTGATGAATTCCATTTTAATCGAAACAAAAAACAAAAACAGGAAACAAAAAATACCGCTAGAAACAAGGATAAAAGAGCTGAACTGTTATATTATAACAGGCTTTTTATGTCAAAGAGTAAGATCAAGCTGGAGGCAATGTTATTTCACAGAAGGGTGCTGATATTAACAAGAAATGAGCATGAAATTAACAATAAAGTCTAAGGCATGTGGAAATAAAAGGGGAACTTATACCCAAAACCAGAATGAGACAAATGAAATATATTGGATATATAATGATAAAAGGATAGGAGAAGTTTATACTGGACGAGCTTGTGTTATTGGATGGCGGAAAGGAGGCAACGGCACGTTTGTTAAAAAGAAAAAACGTTGCTAAGTCACATGAAGTTTTGGATAGCTATGATCATCCATTTCCTGAAAGGAAAACACTCGTAGAAGACGAACGGAATAATACCCATTCAATCCCAACAAAAGGATAACATTGCCTTCCTTTTATAGATTTTTGATTGATTGTGGAGAATTATCCTTATCAAATTCTAGATTTTGCATTGAACATTTTCGCATTTAACCCGCAATGTATCACCTGTTATGATATATTCATTAACCGGTTAGTCAGTATGATACATTTGACATCACATTTGGTTCCCAAAAACGAAAATTATTTATGACTCAAACTATTGCATACATCTTGGACCAGCAGGAAATTGCTAACAAATTTATATTGTGCCTGCTTTAGTATGTAGAAATAGATTAACTTGTCAATGAAGTTTGCTGATGCAGTCTAACACAGCAATGGAATTAAAGATCTAAAACATTGTAGTGTAACTGACAATGATGTTAACTGACATTCTGAGAATGTTTTTATTAGGTGTCATTAAGTAATGCGATGGAAATTACTTGAGTGACCGAAGAAGATATTTTAGTAGGTGTGTTGAGTTTTAGAAAATAAAGTTTTTATAGAAAAATTGTGTAACGAAGAAAAAAATAATAACTTTTTTAGCAAGAAAGTGGATGAAAGAAAGAAATCCGACCAGTAAGGAAAAAAAGAAAGAAATCCGACCAGTAAGGAAAAAAAGAAAGAAATCCGACCAGTAAGGAAAAAAAGAAAGAAATCCGACCAGTAAGGAAAAAAAGAAAGAAATCCGACCAGTAAGGAAAAAAGAAAAAAAAGTGCCTAAAAACAAAAAGGGAATATAAAGAAAAAGAGAAGTAACAAAATGAAACAAAATATATACAGTACATTAATTGATTTGTTTTTTTATGGTTTATCAACCAGTGCAGGTTATTTAAAAACAGAATATATTTTTAAGTTTTTAGAATATTTTTACTGGGGGAAGATAATATTGGTTAGTTATAAAAGTCTTATTAATTAAGCCATGGCTGGGGTGGAATAGGCGAATTCATACTTTTCCTGAGGGTATTTGCGTAGCAGAGAATATAACGAACCCAACAGTAATTGGAACTCGGCTCACTGATTTCCGAAGATCGAGTCATTAGCCATTACACTTACTTTCACATCCAGCCTTACAGTACATAATATTCCGAAGCAGTCACCCATTTCAATACCGACGAAGCTTGACATTGCCTAACTTAAGTGATTTTACGAGAAGCAGTGTTTCAATGTGATGTTGTCGAAAGTCCATACATTTCAAAGACGAAAGAAAATTATAAATGAAGTGATTACGCTTGCTAGCAGGAGAGATAGAGAGTGGAATGAATGCTATATCTCACAGAGAGAGAGAGAGAGAGAAAAGCAAATTTTACCATAGTTCACTCCTTTTATCGTCAGTTGCGAGTGGATTCAAAAAACCTTGTTGCATTCTATTGTCTGGTGGCTTGTCTACACAGCAGACAGCTCAGCATATAAAAACATTTTCAGCTCGTAAATACATTATCTCTTTGGCGTTCCCAGTATAAATGATATAATATTACTCAGTGTGAGAACAATTCCACTAGAAATTACTTCTAGTTGCGATCATACATTTCTTGAGACATTCATTAGCCGTTTCCTTTCTCAGGAAAGAATAAAAACGTAAGTATTTCTATGCGCACACGTTTGTGTGAATGTGTGTGTGTGTGCTTGGAAATGCATTTGTCTAACAAAAAGATACATTTCTATGTACATATAATTATTAACTTTCGCTTTGTTGTGAAGAGCGCTAAATAAAAGAAGCTAAATTAAATTACGCTAATCTGTCACGTGGGACCTTTCTGCCTGAATTTATATGCATATATAAAACACATAGAAGTAATATCTATGTTAATGCCTGGGTGTGCGTATCGTATATTGGAAGATGTGCATATAGATCTATAGAATTAGAAACATATTTTCCATGCCAGATTTTCAAAAATATTATATCTAATGATTAACTAATATTTCCTTAGTTTATCGCAAAAGTGCAATTCGCCATTAGATTCAAACGACTTATACGAATTAAGTGTAGAGATAAGTTTGTCTATGTTCAGGTAACGTCAGGTGTCAAAGAAAATAAAATTCAGCAAAAACACCTAGATGTAAGAATTGTTATATACAGGAGATTCGCCATTTATGAAACGGCCATTTAGCATTACTGTGGGTTGGAATTTATTAAATCTATATAAAAAAAAGGTTTATCAAGAAAATAGAATACTCAAGTTCACTGTTATCGCTCTTTCGAATCTGAATCTGGATTCTTACATATCTTTTTGTTAGGGTAAATATCATACATATGACACTCGTTTTTGTTAATGGTCTTGTTGGAAGTTATCAAGTTACGCTTCTTTTTTATTTTTATTTGGTAATTCTCTTAGTGACTGTAAAGCAGTTCTGATCTTCTTTGAGTGATTGTTTTCTTTATGAGCTTTCATTCCTTTGAAGATTCTTAGACATAAATCTGTGAAAAGGGTTTTATTTGATGATGGTTTGTACATTTTCGAATGTACATGCATTGCACGAGATACATATCCGAGTCGAGATCTAATGCGTTTTTTCTTAAACTACTAAGATCATAAAAATGATCTCATCACTTAGTATTGGAAGGGAAGAAGACTTCCTTAGACAATGGCACAGAAGTGTGAGTCAAAATACTACATTTGGGTTTCAAGCACATGTCTAAGCATCTCTAGCACTGATAAAAAATGTCCTATTTCAAAATCGTTATAATTATTTCAGGTTTCATCTCCATAATTGCATGCTTAGCGTGAAATATCCCCGATTTCCAAGCTGACAGCAATAAATACCATGGCGTCAATCAGGTGTTGCAAAAAAAATCTGCATGGCATTCAACTAATTATGGCTATTTTATTATCAATGCAAGGATTATACATTAGACGCGGTCACTGATGGTGGAAAAGTTTACTTGTGACGCGTTTTGTCCTTCAGGACTTCATCGGACTAATTTTGTTTGTAGAATGTTTATAGGACTAAGAATTATGTTGGCATGAATACACATGTGCACAGCAGAGAGGTGCTGACAATTAAAAACAAAATTAAGTCAAATTTATTTAAATTAGTTTCCTTTTTCTTTCCATCACTTTTGTAGGTAGATCTACCAGGAATAGTAAAATGTTGTAAGAGCCAGGGTGCAAATTTACTGCAGATGACTTTGCGATTAAGGCACCCCTCTAAATATTTACTTTTTTCACTTTGTCATAAGATTTCCCCAATATTGTTAAAGATATATAAAAAGGAATATCGTTATCGCATATATATGTGTGTGTGTGTGCAAATTTTCTCAGATAGAGTTTATCTGTAGAAGAGATAAAATGAATAAAAGAGACAAGAGGAAAAACTGAGGAATTTTATCAAGGCAGAATAGTTTTACCTTTTGTGTCTTTTTATTCAAACACACACACATATATATATATATATATATATATATATATATATATATATATATATATATGCATGTGTGTGTGAATAAAAAGATACAATAGGAAAACTATACTGCCTTAATATATATATATATATATATATATATATATATATATATATATACAGGTAAAATGAAAGCAAATGGAGTACAATTCCACTATACGTAACATTCATTTAATTTAAAAAAGAGCTCACTACAGAGTAGAGCTAAATATTATTTTAAGATATTAAAACAAAAACGTTAAAAATCGCTACACAATTACACTTACGTTTCGGCACTAGAAATGTGTCTCCTCATGCGATGTTAAACAACTGGATAGTGAACGATTAATTTAATTCCAAAAGCAAAATGTTTTTTTTTTTCGACCAAAAAGGTAAAGGATTATTGGCTTTACCGTGATTAATCAAGCGATTGTGACCTCCGCTAGATACAATCTCACTGAAAAAATTAATATAGGTCAAGAAACGAAGTTGTCTGCATATAACTCTTAGACAATTTCCTTATAGATAGATACAAATGGTTACATTATTTCGTAAAATGTAGAGAAGTCTGGCGTTCAACTTTCCTAATAAGTAAAAGCTAAAGAGTTAGGGAGGTAATTTAATATAATGCTAACCAGTTATATGTTTGTTCAGCTTCTTACATAACATTTTGTATTTGATAAATAAAAGGCCCTTTTAAGAAAATCATAGATAACCGTTTTTTCTCCTTAAAAAAAAAAAACAAGTAAAAAAACACAGAACTACTTTGGTAAATTAATATGTAACCGTTAAATACAGTGCATCCATGTAATATCAACTAATCGATGTAAGATGTTAATAATATTAACTAAACGCCTGTACATCCATATAAGATGTTAATAATAGTAACTACACATCAATAAAGCGCTATATGAAATCAGTAAGCCATATAAGGTGCACCGTAGTTGATCTACTGACTATTACTATAAGAAAAAAGTATTATCAAGTTTATATATCTTGTAAGGTAAAATGTAGTCTATTCCTACAATTTGCGTCAATTGTTTGGTTTAATAAGGGGTTTTATTTGAAAATCTAATAATTTTAAAGTTTTCATGCAAGCATAGAAAACAGGGTTCATTTAAATACCTACATGTTTTAGCGTTTTTAAATTTTTTCATTTTAGCTTAAGCGTTTTATTAGATTCTTTTACATAGAGATGCACTATTTTTTATAAGCCCTATTAGTGAAGGATATGTGGATACCACCTTGTCTTAAAGAATTCTTATTAATGCCAATATAAATTTTTTCAACAGTCGATTTCTCTGTTGTAGAAATAGTACTTAAATAAAGGAGCTTTCGTTAAACATTGGTTTTGTAATAGGAATTCGTTAGAATTCTTGCAATTAAATTAGTTAATATTATCAACAGTATTTGCTTTTTACTGTGCATTATTATCCAAATTTTCAAATTGGTTTAAAATTTTCTAAGTATGTTTCTTTATAATCTTCTGAAGATTATCGGTGCAGCTATAACTTAGTAAAATATTTTATAGAAATAAACTAAAACTAAAAGGGATACTTTTGGGGAAAATGTTGATCAATTAAATGGAGAAACTTCTGGCCTAATTTACTACTGACCAAGTGGTTAAATGGTGAGTGTATCAAATGATTTTCCTACTCCTGTTTCTTTTCCTTAGGCCAAGATTGTCATATTTTCTATAATTGATTTAAGCGTATTTGTAACCGCTATATTTTAAATCAGTATTATGAGCACCGCTGTATTTATCAAACACGTCCTTGTTAGATGAATTGCTGCTAATCCTTCATTCTATAGTTGAGGATATATGTTTGGTGTTTTTGTTTATTTTCGAAAATGAGGAAGTATTCTGCTTTTGAATTTAAATTCATAGTTCACTCGCCAGTAGTTTAACATGGTCCGAGGAGACACATTTGTAATGTAAAAACAATTGCAATTGTGTAGCGATTTTTAACATATTTTGTTTAATATCCTAAAATAAATTTTCTATGTGTGTGTGTGTTGCGATGTGTAAATTGTCGCTATTTTATAGTTTTAATTTCGCGATATAAGTTCCATTAAGAAACATTTTTGAGTGTTTGGGTGGCAATCTCAGGATAGTGCGGACTGTTCGGAAATAGTTTGATAATATATCCAATCATTTTCTTGGTGTTTGGAGTGATCACTAGTGCTGGCGAAACTATGCTTCCAATCATCATCCCATGGGGCCACAGACTCAACACGGAGACCTACACCAGGTGTCTTGTGTATATTGGATATGTATGTGTGTATTTATGTATGCATGTATGTAAATATGTTTGTATATATCTGTCAGTATACAAGTTATATATATATATATATATATATATATATATATATATATATATATATATATATATATATATATATATATATAATGTTACGTTCCAATGTATACAAATGTTGCCTCGTATTTGTATGCTTGAATCCTGTTTTGTTGCTCTATCTCAAGTACTCATGCTATTATTTTGAAATTCAATTTTGATGTGTTTCTTTTCAGTAATGACCCTTGATATTTCGAATGTAACACATTTAATAAATTAATAAATATTTTAGCCGTGTTGGTTTCGTGCCATTTCCTATATATGTACAATCCCTCTCAGTATTATGTAGTTTGAAACCCTGTGTTTATTAATTAGTGAATGTATGTGAATTCATTTCCTCGGCGATGTGTATTTTATTTCAAGCATGTCTTTAGTGCTTTAGGATTATACCTTAATTTTTAATTTTATTTTGCAATTTCATAGTGTATATTTTATGTTATCTACAGGCTTGAGGCTTTATCCAAAATTTAAAAAATATATTTTGAGCAGCTAAAATATTTACTGGTTCGGTATTCTATGAACCAAAAAACAAAAGGTTGATTGTATCAACGGCAATCTGTGACTCTTTCGTTCATTCAATGCAAAATATAGCAATCTGATTTACGAATGTACAATAACGAAAATGATCTACTTTCTCCACGATAATCTATTATTCCATTAGCCATTACGTCGAAAACGGAAACACTAAAGTTAGCCCCATGATGGCGGGTGAAGAAAGAAAAACTCGGAACACTTCCCTCTTGTTATGAATCATCAAGTCTGTCAGATACTAACGAAAATCAACGAAAATTTTGTGGTCTCTGTTGGTAATATTCTTATAAAAAATCGATAATATTAGACTAGAAATCTCACAAATATATCTAGGACCTAACGAACACAGAATTTTGTCTGTTGGTGAATCTGAGAATACACCGAATTCTGAATGGATACTACTAGACTCGGGTCACAACGCAATGTCTACTATTTGACACAAGTGTTAAAACTAAATCTAGATTTTTGACTCAAATGCAAATTGGTACGATGCCCAAATATAAACATGAGCAATGTTTTCCCCCCTTTTTAACTTTTGCATAAAGCCGATGTATGTTTGCATTTGACTCAATGCAAAACCAGTTTATCCCCGCTAGTTATTAAACATCGATTTTGTAAGAAACTAACGAAAATATTGTGTTCTATATTGATCTATTTCTGCCGGTAAATGTCGAAAGTGAAGTGTAGAAAAATAAGCCAAGTGTGGGTTGAAGGAAGCACAACAGATAACAGATTGTTCTTTTAACAATTAAGATGAACAGGCAGAGAAAGGAGAGAGTACGCGAAGAAATAAAAAAAAGAAGAAGAATGAGTTAGGTTACTGCCTCAAAAACCACAGAGCTATTCTAATAGTTTATTTTCTAACACATCTCGCTTGTAGAATTCTCTTCCAGTTTATTTCCTCCTTTGTACGTACGATCTTCAAATATTTAAATTCAATGTCAATAGCCATCTTCTGAACTTCCCGAATGCTATTCTTTTATTGTCCTTTCTTTTCAATAAGTTCTTCTCAGTTTCTTTCACTCTTAGTAACCCTTTGCGTCTTAGTAGTATTTCCACCTTGAATCGAGTGAAATAATTATTAAAAAAATACTATTATGATGCAGCAATATTCAGACTATGAAATATAAAAATGAGCCCGAAATAAAAAGATGTGGTTAATTCTAAGTACGTAGGTTACATTAAATTTACAACTTTAAGAATAAAACAATAAATGTTGTTCGAGTATTTCAGATGAAATTCCTTCTCTTTGACGGCGTTCTAAATTCAGTTTCACTAGTGCCTTGAATGAAAAAAAAAACAAAACAGCCTAGCCTCTAAGCAGAAAATCAGGTTTCTTGAATATCGAGTGTCATCTAAATAGAATTTACAGAAGTTTGCTTTCTTTCTAGTCCCGCTTGGTAAGAAAATGATGAATGGATCACAGTATCAGACGTTATATTGTCAGGTTCCTTCCAGCGATTGTGTACAATCTCAAACACTATGAGATTTCCCTTTTATAAAATTGAAGTTTGTGCGAGAATTGAATAAAAATAGACGCAAGAAATGTCACGGAGACTGAATTAGACGTTGAATTAAATAAATTCCTCTCTTTTTATACAAAATTAGTTGTGGTACATCTTCCTCAAGTTGCTTTTAAAATGCAATAAGAATAATTCAGGTATAAATTATAAAACAGAACAACATATATACACGTACAATGAGATGAAATAACGTCTCTGGTTGATATAAAACTATTGAGGTACAGAAGTTAAAAAAGAAATTTTTATGAAATAAATGCAGTAATGTATTGAAATCTGATAACTTGACGAAGCTCAACACTATCCAGGCTGGTTTCCTTTCAGAGGGTTTCTTCTTCTGTACCGGATGCTACCCAAGGCTATAGGGCACAGTCTGTCCTGTGATGTACACATAACTGGATGGTGGGAAAGAAGAGATGATTTCATACGCCGGAATAAGGTCAATCATATTACTGATTCTTCTTTGGATTTTATCAAGGAGTTCTAGATTAATAGCAGCAGCACCTGACCAAATATGGAAGCAATATTCTAAGCATGGGCGAATGGTAGAATAATTGAATTGTCAGATAAACACAGGAGAGAAACATTGTTTAGTACGACACAGCGAAACAACTTTCTGTCCTATAGTCTTTCCACTTCATGCCAACTGAGGACGTTAGCCCGAGAGAGAGCAACGAGTTACTCTCCTGGGGGTCATCACCGGCTATACCGATAGAGGCCACAGATGGGTTTCCTTGTCTCAGCTAACAACAGACTAAAGGTCGTTTTGCATATCAGCTGCCATTTTGACCTTATCAAACTGATCAAACTTACTATCAAGACAGAATTAAATGGTTGTGTCATCAACGTAGATACCAAGTTGAGATCTGATGTCATCTGGAATGTCATTAAGACCAAGGATTGAGGGGACACGTGCATTAGTGCGAAAGGAAATGGAAATATGGCCGCTCAGGATTACTTTAATTTCACTATTTAATAGGAAATATTGAATCCGTTCAAGAATTTATCTGGAGACAGCGTAACTTTTCATCTTGTGGAGAAGACATGTCTGCCTTGCCCTGTTGAATGCTTTCGAGATGTACGAAGCTACAGTTTATAGCTACTGTTTTTTTTATAGAGCTTGATAGATTTAATTATCCACAGTTATCTTTACTACATCAGCAGTTGACCTGGAGAAATGAAAGCCATATTGCTTGTCTTAATTAACGCCTTACGTAGTAAGATTATTAACAAATTTGGCATTGATTAGAGCCTCTAGGATTTTTCCCAAAAGAGAAGGTTAATAGCCCGGTAGTTCACCAGAGTTCTTAAAACTTGGGAAAACATATGAGGAATTCCAGCAGTCAGGAAATCAATAGGCGTTGATATTCTTATTATACAGGTTAGAGAGAACAGGATCCAGCTAGTGGGTGCAATTTTTAATACTATTACATGGATATCACCAGAACAACATGCTTTGTTGTGATTCAGGTTAGAGATGATAGCAGCTACCATAGAAGTAGTTATATGGATATCACTCAACAGTGACACAGTTCTAGGTGGGAAGTTGAGTTAGGACACCCCAGATGAGTCACGGGTAGCGTCTAAGAAGAATTTACGAGGAAAAAAATTCAGCTTTATCAGCAGATGTTAACACCTCAAATAGATTGAAGAGAGTGGGGATAGAGATAATACAATTATTTAGTACACTATTACAAAGCTGCCAGTAATTACGGGAGCCAAAGTTTTTATATGCAATACTCTGACTCATTTTCTCAGCAGAGTCTTAGCTCCTTCCTTTAGCAGCAACGAATAGACATTTGTTGTATCAGGAGGTCGCGCGCTGGTATAGCCGGAAATAATAATTCCTGTGGGCTATAGCGGCAGAGCATGCTGGTGACAAATATAAAGAAAGTTGATGTTTCACTTGGTATTTATGAGAAGGTATTAATGCATCCATACCGGCTTTGACCAAAGAATAAACCTCATTGGCACAATTCTCACTCAAGATTAAAAATATCAGTCGAAAAAAATCATGGAGTGAAACCCAATCCCAGAAATACATCTCACATAATGCTAAGACATTAGCGAGATGAAAACACCGTTTCCAGTAATTCCATACAATTAAAAATTCAATATATATAAAAGTGATACTTATATTTTGCTGTTTTCCGCGACTTAATGTTTCATGATCACGCGTAATTAACTATCGCGTTTGTATCTATTGTATTCTGTATAATGAAACTGAATTATATTTTTATATAGCTTTTTTGTATAGTACTCTTTATACAAACTCACACACACACACACACTATATATATATATATATATATATATATATATATATATATATATATATCACTATTTTGAACGACTGCGACAGACGGTCCTGGTAAATATCATTCTTTGATTATTGTGGATTGGCGCTACAGAATCACATAGAAAAGCTGTACCAAATTGAAGAAATATCTACTTTTGAACACTACCAGCAAAAGAGAATATTTAGGTAATTTGAATTCTGTGATATTTGTTTCCATCATTCGTTTTTCTCGCGTGTTTTGTGATGTTAAAATGCGTGTGCATGTGTGTGTGTGTGTGTGTGTGTGTAGCTCATGAAGATGGTAGTGTTAAAGAAACAGGAAAACTGCGCATCTATAGAAATTTCTGATGATAAAATAAAAGAAATATATGTTAAGTTTATATATATTTTACTACTTGTACCTTTTTTATAAAACACACTCATATATATATGTATATTTATATAGAATAAATATGTGCCAAATTCGGTATCGTTTTCTTTGTGTAGTAAGCCTCTACAGTCAGTCATTTTGAAAATTCAATATCATTAACAAAATAAAATTACCTATATTTTTAATTCATGCTTTGTTTTGAGGTCTAAATTAATCGCTTAAAGTTTGCTAATGATTTCCAAAGCTAATTCGAGTTATTGGGTTTTATGTGATTTGCATAATAATTTCATACGGATTGCATATACATATGATGAAAATAAAAAAAAAAGTATTGAGGAGATTTTAGTGGGTGCGTAAAACTGATTTTTATAGCGGGATTTGTAGCAGGTTTATTCGTACGAAAAAGATAATAATTTAATAAATAACAGCGTAACAATATTGAAAACCTCTACAAAACCATCAACCAAACCCAATTACAGTAAAGAGAAAAATAAAGTATGAAAGTGTCAGCAGAAATGGAATTTTTAGAGCATAAGAGTACGAACTATCCACAAAAGCCTGTTAAAAAGCACGTGTGAGTGCGTTGAAAGTTTCCTTCATTCGACCCACAGCTGTGTTTGTTGCTCTCGCTATCCTACACAGGCATTTATCTCATTCCTTATTCAGTTTATTTTTTCACCACTCGAAATAAATTCACTATCCGATGAAGTGATACAACAAAAACGATAAAATATGTGGATGTTTATTGGCGATGTGCAAAACGCTGCTACGGACATTTCAGAAAAAAAAAATTAGTGGGGGATCAGTAATTTACAGCACGATAGAACATACGTTTGGCCAAATTTATGAATAGTTTATAAGCATATGTCTAAAGTGTGCGATGTGTAAATTGTTTTATATTTTTAATTTCGCGCATGCGTGTTGTTGAGTTTTGCTTTTGTCGACTGCAAAGTATAGTAGGGTCAACTGAGCACCGTATGTGAGAAAAAGATCACCATGACGTAATTCATTCCGCCAGAAATTTAGAAAGGGCATTCTGTACTGCTTGGCATTCACGCCTGAAATTCAAATACGAACATTTCAGAGTGTTTGGGTGTAATCAATGGACAGTGCAGAGGATCCAGAAAGAGTTGGATGAATAATGGTGATTTCGAAGGTGTTTGGGTGTCCACCAGTGATGGCAACTTTATGCTTCCATTCATCTTCCCACAGAAACTCAAAGTCAACACGGAAGCCTGCATCAAGTGAGGTGAGCAAGTTGTGCTGCCCTGGTGCAAGAAAGTGGCTGCTGGAAGACCCTATGTCTGGCAACAGTATTCTGCACCATGCCACATAAGCAGGAGAAACTTGTCATGGCTAACTCTCCAGACTGCAACACACTTGATTATTTTGTGTGGAGCGCAGTTGAGCAAGAGGCCAACAAAACTTCTTTAAACACCAAAGCTGAACTGAAGGCAGCATTCCCAACCGAAGCAAGGAGACCGTCCAGAGGTCATGCAGAAAATTCTGAAATCGCCTGGAGGCCTTCGTTGAAGCCATTGGCGATTTTATTGAATAAATTTACTCCTTAGTATTTCTTTGTGTAATTTTGGTAAATATACATGCTAAAATGTGACGTCAGTGTTATTTCAATTTCTATGTTATTTAGATGACAATTTATCCATCACACCCTGTTTATACTAATAATCAATATACATTTTTCCCCATCCGTAACACAAATCTTTATCTATTAATTAATCATCAACATGTCATTTTCGTTTATGATCGATTTCATCAACAATTCTTCTGTTAAGCTTTGAGAGTAATTATACATTCTTATAGCTCAATAGTCCAATAATGTTACAAAAATCTCGGAGAATTCCAGTAAGATATCCTTAACTATTTCCATGATACAACGGTCCAGAGTTTAATCTAACAATTGAACAATTTTGGTGTTACACAATTTGGACAATTTTGTTATTACACCCGATATATATGAAAAGCTTAATACGGATGTATGTTCATAGGCATGCGTTTATTTTCATGTTAATATGCAGATAACAATTATAAAACGCAATTGTATATCTTTGTATATCTATGTAAATGCGGATGTATATACTATATTTATATATACATCATTGATATTTGTATGTACATTTGTATTATATTTGAAACTACATAGATTTTTTTCCTTGTGCTAATCAATACACCCGCTGCAAGCAAGGCGATAATGCCACAAAGACGGAAGAGAATACTGGGAGTGAAAGAAAATGAGAAAACTTTAGAAGTTACCGGAAACCCAACCCTAAACAGGAAATAAAAGATAAATATCTACTACTGTTCAAAACATCGGGGAGGTGAGAGTGAAGTACACAATAATTAAATTTATCTACAACTGTTGAGGAATAAATTAATATATAAATAGTAAATAAATTTCTTTCAATTTATCTCTCAGCCTATCAATATATATATATATATATATATATATATATATATATATATGTGTGTGTGTGTGTGTGTGTGTGTGCGTGTGTGTTTGTGTAAATCTATACAGTTATGTACGTATACACCACATCGTTTATTTTTTTTTTTTTACAATTCCTTATCCCTTCATTTCATATTTGTATCTATCCCACTCCCTATCTATCGCCTACGCGCGCTCTTTTTTCTTTTTGTCTTGTTTCTATTACTCAAGTTATTACGTCTTCTCTTTGAACGTACCTCTCTTGTTTTCAATATTTGTGTGGGCTTAAAAATCAATTTCCAATTTTACATTCATCCTGGGTGATTAATATAATTTTCTTTTTGTATGTACAGTATGATCTTCTAATTTGATCGTCATCCGACCTCTCCCTGTCTGATATATTTAAATCATTCGGAAATCTTTAACTTAATGATGTGTTGTTTTCTCGATTTTTGGTCTATTGCAGACAAAAGAAAACAATAGTAATTCAAAGAAAAAAAAAACAAGTATATTTGGATTACCACACTGTTGTAGGGCTTTATGCCTCTCTTATGTCTTACTTTCTTTTATTTATATACGCATTAGACTTCGCTTTGAATGAACAGGAAACAATAAAATATAGCTTATAAGTTATTGATTTCAAACTGGAAGCCTTTGTAGAAGTATTTCAGATTTTACTTACTATTTTATTTACGCATTATAGCATAATGCGTAACCAACATGTAAATGATGACGAAGTTAGTCATATTTGATTCACACAGATAAGGATAGCAATCTTTACAGATTTAATATTGGTGGACACAAAGCAGGTAATGGAAGTATATAATAAGGGAATCTGTTATTAGATTTATTACTGGTAGACACAAAATTAACAAGATAAGAAAAATGGAAACAAAAAGGACACTTAAATTTAGAATTAGAAAGAGAAATTTGAGATGTCTACGGCTTATAATGAGGAAAGACGACTTAGATAATTTGATACTTCTATGGTATATTAAACGTAAGACAGAATGAGAAAAGTCAGCGAATAAGCTACCTAACGAGTTTGTATCAATAGTTGGCAACAGGGACTAGGAGATAAAACTTACCAAGCTCTACAAATGACAGGACGTTGTGGAGAGCCAGATTGCCACGTACATATATAGATATTGATTTAATAAAAGGGGCTATTAAATATTTTTGGGATCTCACCAGAAATTGAAAATATTGTGAGAATTATTTTTGACATTTATCTGTGGCCACGTGCACAAGATATTATCACCCTCTCTTCGGGCGGGTTTTATATGGGGAACCCGAATGCGTACACTCGGACCAGGTACAAAAATTGCCCAGCTCGCGCAACCGTCGGTTGTCCTTGTCTCATTAGCGACTACTGATCCCACACTCTAGTGCAATGAGGTTGCGGGTGACATTCCACTGAACCAAGCACAGGGACGCAACTGGGCGATGATAAACCCCCAACGGTATGAACCACGAAAGCCTTGTTATTTACCCCGGTTTACCCACTTAGACGAAATGTGACTCAAAGACGGGTTTTATGCGCGTTCACGCGGGCTACGTACAATAATTGCCTGTCTGTTGTTTAAATATTTTAATTCACTTTATATTCATTTTTTTTACTAATATATACATATATATATACATATACACACACACACATATATATATATATATATATATATATATATATATATATATATATTTCATCTGGTTTCTTTTTTTTCATCATTTTTTATATTAGATATTCCACATTGTGATAATATATCTGACTAGAAAAGACAAACGTTTTAAGAACCTATACGCAAATTTGCTATGGATCTCCTAGTGATTAAAACACTTCTAAATATTAGTAGTTTTTATTTTTTGTTTTTTAATTAATGCAAAACGCGTCAAATGAAAACCTTTTTCAATATTGTTATACTTCTTTCGCCTAAAATTATTTTTGCCAAATAAAAGAATATATATATATATATATATATATATATATGAAAATTTCTCCGAATTAACCAGTAGAGAGACAATATTTATGAATAAAAATGACAATAGGAAAACTGGTAATTGCTGACGCGTTTCGTCCAATGTGGACTTTATCAAAGCAAAATACGAAAATGAAATTAAATGAACAAAGTAACTAATAAAAACAAAAACAGAATGTACCTAGCAACTGGGATGTAGAGAAACGCTATTTTCATATTTTGAACTGAAAAATAACGTCAGTAATTGTCACGTGTGGAGAATATTGTCATTATATCAGTGTTGATGTATTCAACCATTTTCTTTTATGAATCTGTTGTGTATATTTCTTTTATGAATCTGTTGTGTATATTTGTTTGTAAGAGCATTAATTTTGTTAAGAAAGGTGAAATAGGGAAGAAACCTTGGCGTAGATTAATATTTGGGTAATTTTTTATGGCAGCACTCTCCAGACATTTCCTTCTGTGTGAATTATTTTCTTTTTTTATGAGTGTAGCATTTTTAAAATAAAAATTATGGTTGAATTTATTTCTATGTATGACTAGTGCATTAGCTAAGTTGTTTTTTGTGAGGTCTTTTTTGTGCTCATAAATGCGTTTTTTCAAACTTCTACTTGTTTCTCCAATATATTGAGAGGAACAGTTTTGGCAATTTATTCTATAAATGCCTGCTTCAGAAATATTAGTGCTATTATTGTTTGAAGATCTTAGTATATCCATAATGGTTTTGGAAGTGTTTGTGACTATTTCAAGATTATTTAGATGGGATAGGTTATTCTGGATAGTGGACGTGACAGAATTGGTCGGTAGTATTATGTATCTGTTTTCATGTGATTTACTATTGCGGATTATGTTATTAGTCTTGTTACGGTTGTATATTTTGTATGCCTTTCTTCTTGCGTTGTGGATGAAATGATATGGGTATTGTAGATTTTTGAATGTGTTTTCTATGTATGTTTCTTCTTTAAATAAATATTGAGGACTACAGATTCTTAATCCTCTTAGATAGAAACCTATAATAATTCCAGATTTAATTTTTGAAGGGTGGTTTGAGTAGAAGCTGATCAGATCATTTTTGTTTGTAGCCTTTCTGTAAACGTCAAAATTGAGTTCGTTATTATTTCTAATTAACAATATGTCAAGGAACGGAAGAGTGTGGTTGGTTTCAGTTTCGAAAGTGAATTTTTTTGTAGGTTCAATGTCGTTAAGTTTGGAGAGAAGATCCGTTAAATTGGTGTTTTTTGGAATTATTAATAACGAGTCGTCTATGTATCTGAAATATGAAGAGTTTGTAGGGAGAATATTTTTGAATGAGTCACTTTCTAGAAATTCTAAAAATAGACACGCAAGAACGCCGCTGAGAGGAGATCCCATTGGCAAACCAAATTTCTGCCGGTAATAATGGTTATTAAAAGTAAAGAAGCATAGCTTGGTAATTAGTTGGCACATTTTTTATATTTTTATATATTATATGTTTAATTTTTTTTATTATATTGCATTGTCCAATATAGATATACATAACGAATTTTTTTCCGAATATTTCTGGCCATTCGATGTATTAAAATTTGTAATTATTCTTACGATTTTCAGTTGCCATACACTGTTAGGTATTTAGATAGTTTCTAAATAATGGACGTATTAAAGAATATCTTCATTGCTCTGCCATATTTAAGCAACGTTTAATATATATAAAATGTTATTCAGGCTGAAGTACGGAAACCATAGCAGTAATTCTATCTCGCTAAAACTCATGCAAATTGTGAAGAAATTATGATTATGCTAACAAAGTATTTTCTCAATGTCTCGATCGACCGTTACAAATAATTAGGCTTCAATTTTTATTTCGGTTGGATTTCTTTTGAAATCACATTGAATATTTTTAAAAACGATTTACTTGGTTATATTTTTCTTTATGTTTTTATTTTAATTTGTAGTGAAATACAAATTCAATGCTTTTTCGAGTTCTGTGTCTTGTCGCTATTCATGTGGTCAATGTAAACATTCGTTATTATTCTTTCTACAATATTAATGCTTACATACTGCATTAGGACACGGGCTCATTGACATATATATATATATATATATATATATATATATATATATATATATATATATATATATATGCACAAGTATAGGACTGGTATATACGGAATAAATTCCAATAACCAAAAATACTATCCTTAAAAGAGTCCTCAATAATATAGAGTAGAGAAAATATAATTTATTCCAAAATTATAGCAAATATGTTATTAAAATCACTACAAAATAACCATTTTGTTTCAACACTTCTGGTGTCTTATCAAGTGACTTAGTTATTTAACGACTACCACTTGATAAGACTCCAGAAATGTTGAGACACAATGTCTATTTTTGTAGTGATTCTATAACATATTCATGTTATATTTTTTCAATAAATTTCATATATATATATATATATATATATATATATAGAGAGAGAGAGAGAGAGAGAGACAGTGAGTGAGACAAAGAGCGAAATTTGGAAAGAAGGACAATACGTTTCCGTTGAAAAGTTTGGATAATTGTACTAAATGTTAACAAATTTAACGCCGAATACAAGTATTATAGTACACAAAGTTCAATAAATTCAGAGAAATTTAGATCTGCAGATCCTCTTTGCAATCATGCAAAAAACATAAGTACAGTTTACACTTGGATCTAAAATTTGATATGTGTTCGATTTACACTTGCACTAAAAGGTATACATAGCCCGGTTTATATTTGCGTGAAACGATAGTGATATGTCAGATTTACATTTTGATCAAACGGTAGATATAGGTCCAGTTTAAACTTGAGTCACAATTTAGACATAGGTCCAGTTTAAAATGTATTGCAATTTAGACAGATTTCGGGTTTAAACCAGAGTCAAATTAAGTGAGACATAAGTTTGGTTTACATTTCATTTGTAATGTAGAAATGTCGGCTTTGCCCTTAAGTCAAATTCCGATATATATCTATATTGCATTAGAATCAAAGACAGTGTTTACGTATATGCCCATATTGGTAAGTAGCTTTCATGAGCGTATCGTCTGTCCTACTAGATTTTCCTCTCTGCAAAGTTTTAGAAGTCCGACCTAGAGGGCAAGAAACGTTAATGGGTAAATATTTTATTATATTTGCTTCTAGCGTCTCTCTACAGATAATTTATAAATGCAAATATGTTTTACTTCATAATTCAGAAAAGAGACGGATAAAAACAATTTCCTGCTTCAATGAAAAACGATAACTATTTTTGTCCGTTCTGATTTTATTATATTTATTCTTGAGCAAACGTTTCCCTTCATTCGTTAGGTTTACAGATAAGAAATCATATATTCAGGGAACTGATTGTGTTAGTCGAATTGGAAATCCAATCAAGCATATATTTAAGCTAATACTACTAAGATAAAGTTATTAGCAAAAGCTTTCGCTATATTTATCGCCGTAACTCTTGTAAGGTTTACATTATTTGACCACTATCCATCAGCTAACAATTATTTCTGATCAGCTACCCCTCTCTCTCTCTCTCTCTCTCTCTCCCCGGTTGATCTCTTAGTGCCAACGCGATTGTTAAGCTTCACCTAATGTGTGTCTATCTGAACGCTTCTTTTACAAATGTCTCCCTAATTCACGATAAATCGTGATGATTGACTGATTGATTGATTGGTTTATTCATTGACTGATTGATTGAGTAATGCAAGAGAATAGTGTCATCCGGCTGTTCATCGAAACCATCAGAAATATCGATTTCTTTCCCTCCCTATAGTGAAAAGGTTTACTATTTTCCTAGGAATAAATAAATCCGAAAAAGAATATTTGGGTGATATATTTGTAAATCCTAATTATATTTTCTGGATCGAATAGAATCCCGAAGAAAAATTTCAAATTCTTCTTGATTAATGGGTCACCACGCAAACAGTCACGTACGCATACAGGTCAGAAAATTGGAAGACATTCAAATAAATGGCAATAAAATGGATTACAATATACATACACTTTATTGTAATGGTAATGATAAAATTACTTGTTTAAATACAGGATAATTTCTAGAACTAATTGACCGAAAATGGAATTCATCACCGGTTCCCATAATTCTGTGCGGTTACCTAAGCTTTTGTCAATTCGGCCTAGTATTATGAGGGTAGGATGATGGATACCAAAAATTTCTGAACACCCCCAGGGGAAGCTTTATTAAGGAGAATGGAGGTTGCCCTCTCAGCATCACAGTAGATCTCCCCCCCACATAGATCTCCCCATCCTGGACACATCAATCGGTTTGTAGGCGGCCACTGCCCACTGATAGCTTGTGGCAATACTGTGTTTATCAATAACTTGGCAATTTTTAATCCCTTCTCATTTGTCTTTGAATAATTCGAGTATACACCATCTGTGATTACCTGTCACGTATATAGGAGTTAGTGAGGTACACTTTCCCAAAGAATTAACCCTACATTTCCTTGCTTCTTCGTTTGTCAGCAGCATAAATTTTGTCCTAGCTGAATTCAAGGTTACGTACTCTGTCTCAATTCGTTATCTAATAACCGCACCTAAGCATAGATCTACTCGGGGTTAGGGAATGGGTAAATTTCTGATATGATTTATTTCAAAAATACTTTCTCTGTCCAACAGCGCAATGGATATCATTACCAACAACTTCTTATCTTCTAACAAGTTAACAGAGCCTAGTGCATTGTTGTACTTCCACAATTCTTTGGTAGGATCCACCGGCAACATCAAATGATGGGGTAACTCAGCTTCTACCTTTAATAACAACACCCTTAAGTTCCCCGGGATCATTAAGCTTACGGACAGCTGTCCTAATGATAACATATCCAATTGAATTCTGACATGCTCTACCAAAATCGCCAGAAACTGACTAGTCTGTCTCACCTTATTAGTAATGGTCATTAAGTGGAAATAATATTGTATAAACCCACTCAATTCTTGTAACTCAGCTGTCACAACCACCGAGCTATTAGCTACTTCCTGTTTTAGTTCTCACAGATTATTTATTAACCAACTGATAATGGCCCTATTCTTTGCCAGTTCTAAACTTGTCACATTCCGTATCGATACAATTTCTCTTAACCTCTGGGATAGGATTCCTTGATCCCTTTCTACTTTTCCCAGTTTTCTCTTTATAAACTTGACGTAAAGTTAAGTCACTGTTCCAAACAAGACACTCACCGCTTTTCGAACAATAGGCATTGCTGCTCTCTTTCTTCTCTCCTTTGTAGTAGTTCAATCCGTTTCAGTTAATTCCTCATATCTTTCCACTGGACTTCCATTATAGCTGAACTCCAATTCCAGAGACTATAATAGTTTGAGATACTTCCCTTTCGTAGGATAATTTTTTTGCTACATTTTTACCCTGGCTACACCTAGTTCTTTAAATCTCACTCTCCAATTTGCCTAACAGTAACTTGTATGGGGTTCAAATCTCTCAAAAAGGTAACCAACAATTTTGACCTTGTTATCACTTCGCTTGTTTTCTTAAAAATTCTACTTTGGCTGTGTTTCCAAGCTCTTTATCCTCACCATCATCAATATTAGCATTCCCCTCATACCAGCCATTCCTGCAAGGGTAACATGATTTCCTTGTTTTTACTAACTACTGATTATTTGTCTATTTTCATACTCAACTATTCTGAAGCACTCATTAATTCCTTCTCTTAGTTTTCCAACTTTAACTTTTTCTTCTTTTAACCAACCCTTAGTATTAGGTTGATGCAAAAATAATGGTGTTTTCTCAAATATTAACATATGTGAGAAAACGGCATTACTTTTGCACCAAACTAATATATGCTGATTGGAGAAAGACACCGTTAGACATACACGGGCTCTTGTGCAGACCAACGACAGCACCAACAAGTAATTTCCTTCGTCCTTCCTGACGCTCTATCTACTCCACTATCCCCTCCATCCAACTATTAGAGTTTGTTACTGGATAGGATTTTGAACGTGGCTCGAATTCATCCATCCCTCGTTCACAGCCATACTTTCTTATTGAGTTTCGAGGTTTCCGCATCTCTGGTTCAACCACTAGGATTTGTTTTATTCTTTAAACTTTGAGTTGGGAAAGAGGTATCTCATTCTCTTTCCGCTCACGCAAATCTTCCTTCTGTTCTGAAGTTTTCAAGTTAGAACCTTGGACTTCATTACTAGGAGTCATTGCTTTTCTTGCAGTACTAGGAGTGTCAGACGGAACAGTGATATTACGAGGCCCTCTTTGCAACCTCACAAATGACGAATGAACGCAGCTGACCGCTGCTGATGACCTCCGTGCTGGCATTCGAACCGCCTTGCCCGGTTTACCTTTGTCAGCTTCTACTAGCTGTTGAACTATCTTTCTCTCTATATTTCCTTCTTGTGGTTCAAAAACACCTCACCTCATTGTGACGTTACAGCCTAACACCACATCATTCCCACAGATCAGGTATAGAATTAATCTCACCAGTGACATTAATTTCGAATTTATCGAATAATCAACCGATAGTATATGTGTCTATATCTTATGAAATAAAGTAATTCTCTGAACAACACCTTCGTTCGAGCAACGAAAGTAAAAAATGACTACAACCTTCTTTTCTTTTAAAATACCTGACTGGACCTGACATACTTTGTTTTTAATGAATTCAAATGTAAAAGTGATCGGGGCACGAATCAAGATGCTGAAGGAGTAAGGGTATTTATTTCCGATAATACAAAAATTGTGCCACATGGCTGCGGGGATAAATAGGGATGGGGTTGGTCTTCATTAGCTATATTTGTCCTAGTTAATCCAACTCACAACCCGTTCATTCATTAGAGTTTAATCATTCAAAAGAACTTATCAGTCATCTCTCGATCATGCATACACTTGTGTAACTTATATTCACAGGGGACCTACAAAACACTCCATGACATAAAAATTTGAAAGTCCATAGAAACCAACAATATATAAATTTTCATGATTCGTGAAACCATAGCGAGTGAGGGGTGAAAATAGAAAACAAACTAAAATGTAACACAAACAATGTTAGTAGGACCCGTCCACCCCTCAAAATAACAAGGCCGCTGTATTCTACCGACAGACAGAATCAAGCGGCACACTCACTAATGGAATGGGGAGGGTCAAAATAAATGGCAGAATAAAAAAAATATCAAAGGCTGACCCAGCCGATATAAAAACAGGAGAAAATAACAGGAGACAAAAACAAAATGGGGTGACTGGGAATTTTAACAAATGAGAATGCCGGGAACAGGCAAAAACACTTATTCACATAAACTAGGAAAATAATACTGTCTAACTTAACTAGGGTAGGGTTCACAACGAACCGCCCTTTTGCAGCAAAGGGACTTAAAAGAAAAAATCAAGGCTGGGCCCCGTCTACACGAGCCAAGCTCACCTCAGTCATCCAACTTTCGCTGAAATCTGTCGAAATGAAACGCTTTCGATCAAATCTGATTTTCACCCTAAGCTGATGCTTAAAGAAAACAAACAGATCCTGATGCGAATAAAGTCCATTCCGCAAGATTCCCTCCTTTCGCGACGTCCACACCATCATTCTAGCCACGGCTAGCAACGTAAAAAATCCCATCGATTTTACCCACAAGAACAGGGACAACGCATTGTCACACGAGTACGCGAAATCGACGAACAGGAACTGATCAGGAGCGATACGGGCCGTCAACTCGCCAACATAAGTCTGGCAAATTTCCTCGCCCAATCTAAAAGTTACGTCATTGAAAAATAGCACGTTCCGAATCAATCGCCAGCTAAGCTAAAACTTAGGGTTGCTGAGATAATCCACCGATGGCGCCCATGATCAAAAAGAGCGCAACACTGATACCGACAGATCGAGCCGGTCTCACAGAGGATACTTCGTGGCCACTAATTCACGATACAATAGTTTCTGAGGCCCGGGAAAGGTCACTCGACCGAAGAAAGAACTTCAAGGCCGACGGACACTCGCCGAGGAAACTAGACAACCATCCACGACGGCGACGGCGCTTTACCGAATAAATGGGAGGATTGATGATAAGGCCAGGGAAAGCGTCCTTAACATTCCGCGTCAAAATCGAATCCCCACCACCCCCGTCAAAACGCGGGTAGGAAAGCTAACCTTGAAGCGTAGCGATGACTCACCAGGTGTGGTAATCTCAGCTCCCCATGATGCTGGTAAAAGGCTTCTTCACAAACCCAATGTTTGCGACCACGCCACTAGAGGTTGAACAACAAATCGATCGTATCCCTACGAGCTCTGCAAAGACGAAGTACAGCCAAGCGGTAGAGGATGAGGGACGAGACGTATGTGACACACGCCTCAGTGCCCAAGTACTCTGTGCCGAGGAGAATGTCCCACATTGCATTGTTCCTTTCAGCTAACACTTTTTGTACGATATTGAGGCTTTTTAAAATCTCATCTATCTACCCTGCTGACACCAATCAATTTCCAACTCTTTACGTCGGTGGCCAACAGGGATATTATTCTTGATTTCACTGTGTCGAGAGACTCCGGAATTTAAGGATCTCCTTTCCTTTCACAAGCTTTTCATATTTAAGCCTTTTTTTCGACATAGCATGACAAGTCCATCTTCTTTGCCCTGTTTTCCCACCAGGCAGTTTTTTTTAGGCGGTGACACTGGACTCGCCGGAATTATTACGGTGCACTTCATAAAATTCCAAATTGTACTTTCACTTTCATCATTTAAACTTTCACCATTGTGAGTCGTGCTCGCTCATTTTCAGATTTGAACGCATTAAAAACAATTTATGTCAGGTCCAGACATCCCTCACTCTGTAAACAGTAGGAGTCTCTGTTAGGACTTGACGGGATTTCCAGCTAGATTGTTCCGCAATTAATATTGCACATTATGTCTTTTATATTTTATATTGTGATATTTATTCCCTCGATTCCAGCTCTGTTGTACGAGGGCGAAATCGGTCGACTGTTATTTATTTTTTTATCATGAAGGGTAAAATTGGTCTTAACCTTTTTTTTTATTTCCATAATATAGTTCAAAGAAAATTGTGATATATTTACCCAATAAACACATATTTTCCTATTTACTTACATATTTATATGCACGCACATAATTATTCTTTTCTGAAAGAATGAAAGAGAAAGTGTCTGTTAAAATAATTCATTAATTTTAAATGAACATTCGACATTAGCATAATTATTTTCAGACATATTAATCAAACGATTTCATCGATTTTGTAGAAACTACCAATTAAGCAAAGGAGACAATATCTTTGAAGATGAACGTGACAGATAATCAATCTTAAATTGTGAATAAAAGAAGAATGTTGTGTTGAAAATTTCTTTTGCAATGTATGATAAAATACTTTGATTTTGTGTATCAGACATTTTGCAATTCATCTATCCAATTTTGATGTGGGAGATTTATTTTTTTATCTAGTGGAATGTGCAGTTATTTCTTTTTAAATCTTAAGCCACTAAGAGACAAATGGTTACACGGTGTGGAGGAATTAAGAACATAAACATTAATAAAGAGTGGGAAAGAGTAATCAGGTTGACAGATAGCGATTAGCATTGCATTTAAATTTGCAGATAAAATTGATTAGAAAGCATGGAGTCATAAGGGAGAAGTGCGAGGAAAGTAAGTGTTGGAGTTTACGGTTACATCTAGCCAGCTCAACGGTAAACCGATGAGATCTCGACGCCAGTCTAATACTCCGTTTAAATTAAAAAATTCTGGATACCATAGCCTCGAGCTCATCCGAATAATTAATATGAAAGTATTAATGGAAATGACACTGAGAGTGAACCTCATGGCGGTGGGAAAGAGTATGAAGCCGAGCTACCAGATCAGGACCAATTATATTGCTGATTCATCTTTGGATATTATCAAAGAGATCAAGGTAAATAGCAGAGACACCCGACTGTATTCTAAGCATGAACTTTTGGTAGACATTTTGTATATGTAAGATATATTATGGAGAGAAAAATATCTCGCACAACACAGTGACCAAATTTCTTAGCCGCTGACCTAGCAATTAATAATTTTTTCCTGGAGGTTAGCATCAGCAATGTTGATGGGAGGCAGAGAGGAGTCTCTCGGATAATTAATGGATAGAAGTTTAGTTTTAGAGGCGTTAAACTTAACGAACCATCTTTTGTCACAGTTAAAAACAGACTGAACGTCGTTTTGGACATCGGTTGTCATTTTGAACATGTCGGACTGATCAGCATTATTATTAAGGCAGGAATAATTGATTGTCATCAGCATAGTTACCAAGTTGAGAGACGATGCCATCGGAATGGTCGTTAATGGAAATTAAAACAAGGTAGTAGCAAAGATGAAGTCTAGAGCATGTTAGCCTCTTTCAGCATTTGGCCTGATAAGTAAAGATAATTTGAGTGAATAATGAAGTAGCGATCATAGGAATTGACATTAATAAACACAGCAGCCACCTTGCCTAGATTTTCCTAGTTTGACCGAGGGTCAATAAGAAATATAGTATCACATAAACTTTCTCTAGGCTTTACCTCAAAGGTAGAATGAAATCTTTCCGTAATGCCTGTGACATGCTAGCAGCAATGATCGAAAGAGCTCGCAACTTTTACTCATATACACACACGAACATATATTCAATGCTCTATCGCATATAAGTAGTTTCATGTTAAAATAAACAATTTATATAATAAACTGAATTTGTTTGGTTAACGGATCTTTTTTGTGATATGGTGGCTTACATTAGCAGGCTAAATCATGTTGAAACACCTGTTACCTTACGATCACCAAAGTTAATCAAGGTCCAAACTGGTCAGTATATAGATACATAACAGCTTGGAAATACCAGTCGCAATAATCTTGGATGTGAGGAAATGGCTCAGATATTTTAATTGTAGAGCCGAGTTCTAATTTCCGTTGGACTCGTTAGATTTATTTACTCGCAAATGCCCTTGGCAAAGACATGAATCCACCTCACAATCTAGTAATGGGGTCATTAGTAATACATGTATCGCTAAATTATTATTATCTCTCAAATGATTCTTACTATCTAAAAATAATTTCAGGATTTATATAACATTGAAAGGTTTGATAAGCCGTAAAAAGGAAATCATTCAATCAATAGCAAATTTACTTCATGCAGGACATATTTTGAATCCGTAATTTAAATATTTGAGAAACGTTCTAACGGGGGACGGAAAATGCGACACTGAAATCCGAAGGTGAATTGGGATAACCAACGATGCATTTCAAAAGCTATGCAGTGTATTAGAGAGAACAGAAGAGAGAAAAAAATCACTTGAAACAAAGTAAAGAATACTGACCTGTTACGTGATATCTCTACAAGTGAATAGCAGTGAATGCTGGACAATTTCTTCAAAGATGAAGAAGAGTCAAAAAGAATCGAATCGACAGAAAGATGGACTGAACATGTTGAGCACACGACGACGAGGTTTTAGAGAAAACAGGAACAAAATGAAAAAGTATTGTTAACATGAAGTAGCAGTTGAAATTTCTGGGCATATAATGAGAAAGAAGGGCTTAGAAAATTTGTTACCCACAGGGCAGATTGAAAGCAAGAAAGACAGGTAAACAACGCACAACATACATTACGAGCTTGAGAAAATGGATGGCAGAACAAGGTTTAGAAATAAAGATAGACATAATTAATTCAGAGCTGCAAGGGACGGTAAATTGTGGAGAGCCACGATCACCTACGTCCTGAGGGGACTCCGTTTATATTTGGGGCTTCCATGGCGACGTTATTGGCTCAATTATTCATTCTTGAAGCATTTTTTTTATTTCGAACGCTATAAATTGTTTGTCGTTATGCAAAAACGTCGTCTCTTAATAGCTATTGACTTACACTCCTTTGTCACGGAATGTTGGCTGCAGTCAGTCCGAATAAGATTAATACAGGTTTATATCCACCGAACGGGATTTCTATGCTAGGGTGTTGCTGAAATAAATCTTGGCATCAGCAAAGGTCTTTCATTATCGATAACTTAACAGCTTTATATGAGATGTCTTTATAATGTAGGTCGGCCAAACAATATCCACTTTCGTGTGATGACAAAGCTGTGCTCGCCATTGTTATTATCTTGAAGGAGGGAACATGCTATTTGTGAATTTTTACTAGACTGTATCTGATATAATTTTCCTAACTGCTAGTGTCTAATAATGCGTTGGTGAGGACTCCGATCATTTTAATTTATGAATAGTTTTCGAAAGACAGTCAGAGAAAACGGCCAATGTTGCAGAAAATGATAAGGACGGTTAGCTTTGTAAGAGATATTTTTAAACGAAAGTCATGTCCTATTTTTCCAATTTTTGGCAACGGGCTTCCCTGGCATGACATGAAAATCGTGAGTGTAGATTTAGACCGCAATAGTAACATGTCCATTCGATTGATGCAGCAGTGACAGGTTGTTCTGGGGTGATTAAATGTAAGGAATCATCATAGACAGGCGGGAGAGTAGGAACAAGTTGTTTTAGAGCGGCACCCACAATATCGGCTTAAACATACGAGCTGGACTGCTGTATAACAAGCTCGCAAGTATAAGCTTGTTCATAAGAAGCTTTCAAGGTGAGGGTCTTATATTCAAGAAGGCGTTGACTTACCTGAACATTGCGTAGGCTATTTACGAAGGCGTCTAGAATATGTTCCTCCTGTGCCACCAAAGCGGATATAGGACGAAAATTGAAGTCCCTACTTAATGTCCGAAGGTTCTTTAGGAAATGATCCAATGTTTTGCAGATTCCTGTCGCCGGTTAGCAAATATATATCGGATAAATAGTTTATTTTGGGGCTTCACGTAGGTTGTGTGTAATCTTTCTATAGCTTCTTCATAAGTTTTACAGACTACAATGATATCGTTGATTGAATGAGACAGAAGAGCAAGTTTGTTAATTAGCCGATTCGCGTTCACAAGGAGTTTCAATGAAATTCGTAAGAGTTTCGAGCCAGTATGTCTATCATTTGAGTGCTACTGCGCTTTCTGAGTTATAGGTAAATCTTTCTGGTCGCATATAAAGTTCCATTATAAGTGCAATAAATTGTAGTAAAAACAGAACTATTCAGTAAACTTATACCAAAGCTTTATTGCACTTTACTCTGACTACTCGCCTACTTTTTATACACAGACACACTACATTATATATATATATATATATATATATATATATATATATATATATATAGTGTATAAAAATTCAATTGATGATAATTACGTGTTATACAAAAACTACTAGGTATATAAATTCCAGAAAATATCCTCACATAATCTGTAATCAAAGTTGAAGATAATAAATTTATTAATATTTCCGGGCCTTTCATGGAAAATATTGTTGGGGTGGCGGGTTGTAACTAATATAAAAAGAAAATTTTAAATTAAGTTTTATTAAACCAAAAAATTATAGTGAGCATTAATGTTTTGAAAACTTAAATAAAATATAGTTAAAATTGTAAAACAAATATTCAACATGACTAATGTTCACCGTAATTCATGTTTGTCTGCTAATTTTTATTTAAGTAAAGTTTCTTTTTTCTTTTCAAATACAAATATAACTTGAAATGTAAACATAACTGTTTTTCAAAACTAAATTCTCAATGTATCTTGCTTTACCCTTTTTGCAAAATAGTAATTAAATTCATTTAAGGAGAATGAAAACATCCCTCCTCAGCCCAGCCCAGCCCAGCCCAGCCCTACACTGGCAATTGAGAATAGATATAGGCAAGCATCTTAAATTACAGTGGAAATAATACAAAGTAAACTTCACCGACACATCGTTATTTATTCTGAAAGACCAAGAAAATCATCATGTCAGAATTAACAGTCTCTTGGGAAGGATATAGGGACGACGCCCACAAAACAATGCTTGTTAAATATTTACTGGTAGAGGAATGTAAATGACGCAGTTGGCGAGCTCAGTGCGAACCGATTGAAATCGGTTGCAGAGGCTTTGCTAGGCGGTCACTATGTAAGATGCTACCAAAATTAGGTGTAACAGGTTTAGTAAAAAAACAAAGCTATTCGCTCAATAACATTGGCAACGGAAAAGGCTTCTATATAATTTTGGTTGAAAAGATCAATTGATTGGCAGTCAGTAAGGACATGAGAGGAAGTTGCGGTTTATATATACATATATATTTTGTTGGGGGTGGTCTTGGGTATGACCTAAAATTACATCCGACAATGGAGTCTCGACTAGGGAACAGAATTAGGGTACCCCCAACCATGATCCCTGGCTAAGATCTAGCACCTGTTGCTGTTTGACCCTACCATGGTTACAGTATTTATTTGTGTGTGTGTGGCGGTATTTATATGTGTGTGCGTGTGTGTAACTCATATAGGTGGATGATAGGAAAAAAGTATGGAGGAGGAAAAGGATTTTTTTTTCTTTTCTTTCGGCAGATAATTAGCCTGAATGAAAATGGGGATAAGTGTAAGGGGAATGTAATGTTTGAGTGTGTTTCTCTGTGTCTGCGTGTGTCCCAGGAGAAATAAAATTTGTACTTACCTATTCAAGCCAAGCACGGCGCCATATTCTTGATTAGATAGAGAATGTGGATGCGTTTCCTTCCTTTTTATGGAAGAGCTTACACTGCTGATGAACTGGAAATCATCTGGTACTGGACAATGAATTGCCAAGAATAGTCGTATGGTTTGTACTTTGGAAGATACACAAGTCGATACCCGATCAGTATCGGTTGGGTTACCGTGGAGAGGAGTTATCTTGCTGAAAGGCGCGAAACCCCTAATGAACTTCGGCTAGAAACATCACATATGATGTGTACTAAAGCATCCAATAGATGTATTTTACGAAATGATGTCTCGGAAAATGTTGGTGGGGAGTGTATCTAACATTCAAATAAAATAATTTTATTAAAGCAAAAAAAAAACTTTAGCGTGATTTTTTTTCAAAAAATAATTTAAATAAAATATAGTTAAATTCGCAAAAACAAATATTCAACATGACCAATGTCTGTCTCTACTAATTTTTATTTAAGTAAAGTTTCTTTTTCTTTTCAAATACAAATATAACTTGAAATGTAAACATAAATGTTTTTCAAAACTAAATTCTTAATTAGGTAACTCCACGAGATCGCTAAACAAAAGAGCCTAGCATGATGAAAAAGACGCCAAATTTGACGAAAACAACATTTTATCGTCTAAATGTTTATGTTATGATTAAAAGGAAAGATCAAATAATTTTGGGGGTATTATTTTTACATTTTTTAATCGTTCGTAGCACGTCTGATATTTTTTGAGACGGCAAAATTGACAGATGCAACCATTTATTTCTATTTTATAAAAAAACATGAAAATCTGTTTGAAATTATTTTAAATATCAATTATCATTTTTTCAAAACTTATTTTAAGAAAATCAGAAATTATAAAGTTTATTTAAAATATTTTGAACCAAGCTTAACTTGAAAATGTAATTTTAAATAAAACAAAGCGTGTCATAAAGTTCCGCGTCACTTGACAGGTGATGAGTGACATATTGATGGATTCCATGAGGATAATTTGTTCTACGGAATAATTTCAATTGTCTCAATTGAAATTATTTACATTTAAACGAACGAATTATTTACCTCGTTATTTTTAAGGAAAACTTTTAGCGCTCTAATTTTTTTTTTTGTACTTAGCTTTCACCTTTACGTTTACGATGCTTTATGGAAAATATATTATAAATAAATTAAAATAAGACTGTTAAGAGTTAGATTAGATTTTATATTTCATAAGAAAGGTATCTAATTAATTTATAAGTAACTTTCTTATGAAATTTTATCAGAAGTGTACATAAAATACTATAATTTTATGTACATTTATTACATTTTACTGTGTTATTTGTATTTCCATTCATTTTGTTATTAATTTTGATATTACATTTATGGAAAAATGCCATAACTGAGATTAATATAAAAATAAGATCATATAAATTTCATAAGATGATGCTGATACTTTTAGGTACCCTTCTCAGTTGAAATTGAAAAATCAAATAAAATTCTCCACACGAGTTTCGCAAAAGTAAAGGCCTTAACAGCGGAGAACAATTCTTAACTCAAATAATGCAATTTAATTGTATTCTGGTTTGTCTTCCGTACTTTATAATTAGAGTCCGATTATAAACACAAAATTACATTTCTTAATTACTGCGGGTCTTCTGATTAGTCAAAATGATACAATTTACAACGCGCTAAAAAAGATCTCATAACGACACTTACGAAGGTGGATGCGGCTTTTAATTAATTTCATAATATTTTAACAACTTAAATATAAAAATCTATTATAATTAAAAAATAACAAATATATTGTATTAAAAATTCATTTTTCATCGAAAAACATTTTTGCTTTCAGAAAATATTGTCCATATTCTTAAAAACAACTAAAAGTAACTAAAAGCATTTGAAATTAAATAATATTTTTGTTTTATTGAGTTTTGTATGTTACAATTCAGAGCTGATTTTCAGGTAGGAGGGTCCAATTAAAAACAAAAAAACATGATTTGCATTCCTCAAAGCCTTGTGTTTTTAACTATTGTAATTACAAAATGGACTCGATCGAGTTTCTAGAGTTTTCATAAAATTAGTTAGTGGGTGGGGGTAATAAATATAAAAAAAAATCTGCCATGACTTTAAGAAAAGAAAACATATTTATAACAATTTCGATCATCTGTGAATAGTTTCTGAAAGTTTCATTAACATCCGACAATTATTTTTATTTCTGCAAAATTTTTCCATTTTTTTTTTTTTTTTTTTTTTGTACGACACACATTGTCATACAAAAAAAACGAGCTAAATTTGTATAGGTTATTTTTCTAGTTCTGCAGATACAAAGAGAAACAAGGATTTTTAAATGAAAATTCAGATTGTTCTACAAAGGAAAAATATTTTAAAAAATAATTAAAATAAACTTTGATCTTTCCTTTTAATAACATAAACATTTAAACGATAGAATTTTGTTTTCGTCAAGTTTGGCGTCTTTTTTATTATGCTATGCACCTTTATTAGCGATCTCGTGGAGGTACCTATTCTTAATGTATCTTGCTTCTACTCTCTTTCAAAAGAGTAATTAAATTCATTTACAGAGAAAGGTTTGCTTCTTTAATGTAATGTTAAAAAGCAAAACTATTTTTACTTAAAAAAATTCTAAATGCCTTAACAAAATAAATAGTAAATAATTATTTTTCGAAGAAGTAAGACTCACTATATTTTTGCTTGAAAATAATTAAATTAAATATGATTAAATATACCTTAATTTAAGTTCATTTACTTTTTTATTAATAGTAATACTTTGAAAAATAATTAAAGAAATTTTATATAAGTTTCGAAACAACATTAACGGAGTCTTTATGTTAGTATTTAAATCGAAAAATCAAGTGTCTTTATGAATAAAAATATGAGGATGCGCAGCTAGCTAAGCCCCCCACCCGTCAACGTCGTATTTGTAGTGTGGTGTTTTGCTCAATTTAGTTATTTTGTAACAAATACAAAAACAAAACACACACACACACACACACACACACACACACACACACACACACACACACATATATATATATATATATATATATATATATATATATATATATAGACAGATAGAGGTAATACACACTGTTTAAAGAAAGAGACAAGATGGTGCGTGCAATTCAACTGTGAGTATCCGTTATAATAATGTTCAAAGTAATAAAAATGCAAGATTAAAATAAATCCATGTTCAAAAATGTAAAGTTTAATAATATCATCAATTTCTGATTAATTAATTTTTTATTCGCATTTTAAAATTTGGATTTTAGTCGATACATTTACCAAATTTCTTATTTATTTTCATTTTATTTCTTTCACACACACACACACACACACTCAGAGATATATACATAGTGTGCGATTGGTAAATTGTCGGTATTTTATATTTTTAATTTCACGCAGAAACGTTGATTGTTTTTGATTACGTTGACTGCACAGTATACTACTGTCAGTTTGGCACACCGTCTGTGGGAAAAAAGCGCACCGTGATGCAATTCACTACACCAAAAAATTGGAAGCAGCATGCTGTACTGCTTGGCATTCGTGCCGGAATCTTCAATACGAACATTTCAGAATGTCTGGTTACCAATCTGAAATGATTCGGAAACGAGTTGGATGTGGCTATTGGTGATTATGATAGTGCTTGGAGAGATCACACGGAGGGATACACCAAGTGTCTTGAGGAGGTAGTGCTACCCTGGTTCAAGAGGGTGGCTGCTGAAATAACCTATGTCTGGCAGCAGTTTCTGCGACCACATCACCCCTTACTACAATTATCTTGATTATTATGTGTGGGCGCAATTAAGTGAGAGACCAGCAAAACCCCCTTGTAACACAAAAGATGAAATGAAGGCAAAGATTATGTCAGCATTCACCAAATTAAACAAGAAGAGGTGCAGAAGATCCTGATTCTGAAGGCCATGGTTGAAGCCAGTGGTGATTTTATTGAATAAATTTACTCTTTAGTATTGCAAGATATTATTGTGTAATTTTGTGAAAATGTGTTATTTTCATTTTGCGTAATTTAGACGACCATTTATCCATCGCACCCTATATATGGTCTCTATTTTTTTCTTCTACCCGCATGATTATTCAAGAAACCTTATATGCGCTCTTTACAAGATATTTGTCTTTAATAATATTCTCGAATATCCAGGCTGGATTAATATACTGTTATATTGATATTCTTTCTGGATCGCCTGTCTACTATCTGCTTCACAATCGAGTAGTGGTGTCTGGCTCAACGCAGTGCCCTCTTCATTTACCGGATGATGAGTGTACTCGGGTCGGAGTCGCGATCCGTCTTGGATTCAAATTATGTGAGCGTCACAGATGCAGATGTAGAGCTTTCATCGAGGAGTTTCGTTTGCATCCTCTCTCCTGTCGTCGTAGTGCCGACCGCTTTCCACGGCATACAACAATAAACGACATTAAGCCATCTGTCCTGCATTTAATTAAGGTCGACTCAATAATTGACTCGACCACCGGATAATGTTTCTTTAATGATAACTACACATTCTAACTTACATTTCTTACTAAAGTCACCAAAAATGCCACAGTTTATCGATGAAATCTGAACTAGACCACATATCTAGTTTTTTTTTTCTAGATGGAGGCAAAAAAATACAATGTCTATCCCCAGTGTCAATTTACAATGGGGATACAATTATTTACAAAAACAAAAATTGTGTCAGCAAGTAAAACTCTCAACAATCTTATATTGAGACAGAAATATCAATTCCCTAGACGAAAATAAACTGTGGGCCTGAATGAAGAACCATGCGCTCTATCAACCACATACTTACTCAAGCACTATAACAATTACGAAATACTGACCAGAAATGCGAAACACACCATGCATCCATTTCAGAAATAAAATCTTTGTTCCCTAACGCGTGAATGGGATAGAAAGTTAAACTAAAGAAAAAGGAACAGAAAATAGGACCCACTGAACATACATACCTTAGTTAAGTAAGAAAAACTAAAGAACAGGACACAATTGTAAGTTGAATTCATACACAGAAGTAAAATGGAGGAAAACTATTTTCAAACTTAAAATTTGTTGAGAACACTGTGAAATATTTTTAAAGCTAGTTCTGTAACGAAACTATAGAGAATTTATTACTGAATTCATTAAATGTTTTTTTTCGTAATTTTAAGCATTTCGTTACATTTATATTTGCATATGAAGATTTTATCTA
The DNA here is from genome assembly GCA_963932145.1 of Acanthosepion lycidas. Lineage (NCBI taxonomy): Eukaryota > Metazoa > Mollusca > Cephalopoda > Sepiida > Sepiidae > Acanthosepion > Acanthosepion lycidas. The sequence continues at coordinate 121,409,417 of OZ010574.1, read as the reverse complement.
AACTGGCTATATATTTATATATTATGTCTATGTCAGAGTTTGTTTTTTTTTTATATGGAAGGATCTAATTTTACTAACTACTGGGTCTAGAATTCTGGCACGTGTTCCAGATGTGGGCGCTACCTATTTCTGATATAATGGGTCTCATTGAAACACAAGTTTTATGTACTGTTGGTAATCCGTAGAATATAGGTGTTTCCGGGTGATGTTTGATTCGTTGTTATAGGTATTTTCTTCACTTTTTAATAATTTCTTGAAATCATGTATTTGTGTCTTTCTTATGATCTTGCATCGTCATATAAGTTTTCGCCTGAAAGATATGTTGTGGTATAATCGGCTGGGATTACTTACGTGTAAATTCAATGAGAAAGATCTAAATCAGTCTCTCCTCTCCAAGTATGGGCTCAATAGAAGAATTTATTGTGTCCTATAACCTTGATTGGCTGTCAGTTTCCCAGAGAATGGAATCGTAACCTATTTTCCTCCTAGTCAGTCATGAATCGATAGAGATGATCGCCAAAATGTACATCATGTGTGACAGTTAAACGATTCACTGTCATCTTAAAAGAGTGTGATTTTTTTAATGGGATACGTGTGCACCTGTAATTATGACTCCACTGGAAGACGTAATATAATGTTCTTATTATTAGATATTTCTTTCTGGACGTTCATATATCTGCGAGGAAGTGTAGTTTCTCTGTCCCCCCCCCTTTGTAGCTGTTATTAAACCATGGATGTGCCTTTTTGCTTAAAGCCATTCCATTTTGTTGGTATTTTTTATTATAAAAGCTGTAATATCCTATTTCGGAATTTCGCTGTTAAATGTTATCAGATAGCATGAAATTGTGTAAGTTTTTTTTTTTATTTTGTTATTCCTTTTCTGTCGATTCTTAACTAGTTACTTTTGGAAACTAATGATTTAATTTGTTTTGTAAAGTGCAGAATAGTTTCTTTTGAATTTTCTCTGTACGTATTTAATTAGAATATTGTGCTGATGACGATGATTTCCAATTTTGCTAGCTTCATCAAAAATATTAATTTTTGTACTTCTAATTTATCAGCACATGATCTCAGGGATTTGTGCAAATATAGAAAGTAAAAGTAAAGAAAGGAAAATAGATTTGAAATTTTGAGTAATCTATGTGAAGTTTTGAGAATAACATATTCTTCAGTGCAATTTTTAAGGAATTTTTTCTGTTGTTACAAGAATGTACGATATTAAGCATTTTTTGTATATTCTTATTAATTGTATGTTTATTTTTCCATAAAGACGATGTGTAAATACAAATTATATAAATAAAATGAATATGTAAAGACAATATAAAAATGAGAAAAAAGAAATAAACAAATAAATATTCAATACCAAAATTTACACACTTTCGTTAATTAGGCAATAAATTACATCACTTAGCGGACTCCATAGTTTAGCTTTCCTTGGACTGCTAACTTTAAGAATATTTTAGAGTGTTCTCAAATTTAACATTTGGATGCTTAATGATATTTTTTCTTGACATAAAGAAGTGATTGTTGAGTAGTTATTTATTATTAATCCTCTTGACATAAATACTCGTGTATAAGGTGACTTCATACATAGTGCGACACCTGAATAATTTCCATAAATTTTAAGCCCTTCTAAAAAATACCTGTGTATAGTGCAACAGGGCATCAAAAGTGCATTATTTTTAACCTCTTCAAAAAAATTTCCCGTTTATAGCGTGACCCGCTATTGTTTTCCTTAAAATGAACTCATGATAAATACTTGCACTATGCTCGAGTATATACACTATAGCACAGTGTACACTAGATAATCTTGTGGGAGATGAAGTTGAGAATTGATTTGGTTTGGTTTATTTTACGACATATCAACCTCAGTGGTTTATTTAATGTCGACAAAATTTTATTGCTAGTAATACATTGACAAAAAGTATTTCTAGCAATATTTTTCTCAAAAATGTATTGCTGATAATATTTTTTTTCCACAGAAGTATTGCTGGCAATAATGTATTGCTGTTAATAATTTTCTCTTAAAAAGTTTATTGTTGGTAATAATTATTTTACAAAACTGTATTGCCAGTATTAAAACCTATTTTTACACTTTCATAGTGTTTTGACCCAGTTTGGCGATTAACTATTTACCTATAGCTAAGAACCTAACAGGTGCTACTACCCCAGGTCAGGGTCAACCTGGGAACTCCAGCAAATAAGTGTTGGTTTCACGCTCTTTAAAGTATCCTGATCAGAGGCCTTGCTGTCGGATGTAATTTATCGTCTTACCCAGGACGCGGATATAGTTTATCGTCATACCCAGAACGAACAAAAGACTTGAATCAAGATAAATCTGGTTCTACAGAAGGATCCTGAGAATTTCCTGAATGGAAAATGTCAATAACTAGGACATTTTAAGGAATAATGTCATCAAAATGTCTCTTGTATTTAAAATCAGTGAAAACAGTTTATATTTATTGGACTGATAATGAAGAAACTTCGGAGTAGAGACACTCACAGGATATTATTTTCAAGGTTCAGATGCAGAGGGAAACAGCGAGTAACCTAACGTGCCTTTATAAATGGATAACAGTGGATAGATTAGGATAGATAGTAATGAGACAAACTTTTGTTAATGTGAAAATGATAGGAAATAGTGAAGAAAAAACCTTACCTCTGTATAGTATCCAAAAAAAGGAAATAGAAGGAAATCATTCGCAGAAATATAAGTACCTTTCACCGATTCATAGTAATCTCTGTAACCTCGAAAATTATTTCTAATTAATTCGATTTTCGTCAGATTCTCACAGCATTCTGACTTTGTGTCAGATTAGATTAAGCAATTATTCCCATCGATGGTAGCGTGCACGATTATAGGAGAGGTTCGAATATAAAGAACATTTAATAAGAACATTTAATAATCCAGAATACTTATTTCTTTATAAATAAAAATAAATTGCATGTTTACCTAAATTTTTTCACCAAGAGAATTTTCCTTTATTTTTCACGCTATTAAAAAGATGACTATTCTTCAGAGGGTTAAAATATATGTGCATATGTATTTCCGTATATCTGCATAAAAAGTTTAGCGTCAATAAAATGCATATATGCGTTGGTGACAATGGACGAAACAGTGTTTGTTTTTTGCAGATGTCTATTTTTAGTATTTTCCCAGGAGATTGGAAAAAATATTTAAAATATCATATGGAATAAAAAAAATAAAAAAAAAAACAGAATAAAAATAAGAGAAAAATGAAAGAAAACGAAGTGATACATAATACTTTTTCAAAATATTCCTTTTAGATATGGCAAGAAAAAGCAAAGAACGACATTTGAAAGATGCGATATTATTTTTTAAGAATTAAGACAATGCAAAAATTTTAAAAAATAAACAATAAAAAGCAGCATCAGATATTCTTTTTTAAATAAATAACGAAATATAATGTGAAATGTGAAATGAAATGTCGAACAAAAATTTTGACAATTGTGTTATTTCATGTTTAATTTTCAACATGTCATTTTTTTGTTTTTTATTGAATTTTATTAAAAATAAAAGATTTCTATTTCGTGACGGGTTTCGAAATGGAAACATTAATGCTGCGAACAGTACTGCTACGAAACAGTCATATTTCAGATTGTTGAAAAATGCATATTCTAAGAGATTATTTTATTACAGTACCAACCTCTACAAATTCTTCACTGTTTAAAATTCAGCATTTCTCACTTAACCTGTGTAAGTGACAAAAAACATTAGGGAAATTGCACAATAGAAATAATATGAAATAATAAAATAGATTTCTCTCAAATGAGACAGTGTTGGATCTCTAACGTAATGGTTTACGGTTTTGTTTTTTAGAAACTGCTTTCGATTAATTTGGAATTCATTTTAGCCAATTATCGATGTAGAAAGGAATATGACAGAGGTATTCACAGTATGAAAACAAACGACGAAGGATAGAATCTGATATTTGAAAAAATAACTGAGAAAAATATCTTATTGCCCACTGCTGATTGATTTGTTCTTTACGGCTTATGAATCCATTGAAGATTATTTAAAACCAGAAAATGCATTTAGATTATGAGAATCATTTTTCTTTTGATGATAACAATGGTTTAGTGATACAGGTCCTACTAATGAAGCCATAGCTGGTTATACATATATGGTCAAGTAATGCATTTCTGTTGTTAAATCATACATATTTAGGACAAGTATTTATGTTCAAATCGATGACTGTTTGCGCACTCAGAATTTTTTAAAAATAAATCTACTAGAATCAATACTTGATACTGTCCATGCACTAGTGTTGCTTGGGTTTTGAGGTTAGTAAAGGAGATACTGCAGATTTAAGCAGAGATGCTGTCACTCTGTCCCCAATGCTAACTCTTCATTTGCATCGAGCATGAAGAGACAAATATAAGAAATAATATAATAAAGATTATTATAAATAACTAATTCTACTCACCTGTTATTGTTTTAATTATTTGCATATGACCAAGTATCTCTCTTTCGTTTCCATGTGAACTTTTAGTCTACTTAAAGGCGAGATCAGTTTCCTTAAAGATCAGTTGACATCTCGTAAATCTATCGATAAATGTACAGCTTACAGCTTTCAATTTCAATGTCTGCGCCGTGATAGTTGTCAATACATTTATAACAAGGTTCTGGCTGTATTTGAAGTTATAAATCCCAACAGTAATATACGAAGTTGCTGTCTCCATTTTTCCACTTTTTACGAAATTTCATGCAGAGATATTAACTATTAATAGAATGAACATCGTGATGCAAAACGCATGAAGGTGCATTCAGTGCATTCCTTAAGGAAACAGACAATAAATCGGCAGTTACGTCCAAATCGGGCGGAAAATGTTGAAACATACAAGTAAAAAAAGAATTACATTTTATTTGTTTCATTTGTATTTCTTTCATTTTTAATAGTTTCTTTTTTAAATAAACTCTTTAAACCGTCGGTGACAATCATCAAAATCATTCCTAAAGATCGAAAGATGAGACATATTAATAGTAATGGTAACATTAACAGTTTTCTTATAAGAAAACGTTCTATATTCATTGGCCTAGCAACCAATACAGCATTTAGCTGAAATTGATAAAGCATTTCTCTTCAAAGAGTTTTTAAAGAAAATACTCTTCGCAAATCCACTAACTGTTATTATTCGTTCAAGTACTGACCAGGGCTTTCTTTTGTTTGAAGCAGTATTATACATTAACATTAATTATGTCTTTATTTTCTCTTCAAGTAATATATGATAACCATTTTGTCATTGTTGAATGTCTTCAGGTAATAGCGCTTCTGATATTTTTAAAGGTCTTTATTTAGGATTATGCAGAACCTGTCGACAAGGTTCGAAAAAGGACGGTCCCTTCAAAGACTTAAGGTTTTATTCACTTGAAGTAATTTTAACTGATAAACTGATCATTTATTTTCAAACGGTTAACTCATTTAACAGTTTTTTTGTTTTTTTTAAGAGGCCTTTAATTTATTAACTACAAAAAATTTATGTAAGAAAATTGAACGATCATATAACTGGTTAGCATTGTGTTAAATTACCTCCCTACCCATTTTAGTTTTTAATTATTTGAAAAGTTGAACGTCAAACTTCGATACATCTTAGAAAATAATGAAACAACTTGTATCAGTACATAAGGAATTTTAGGGGATATATAAGCAGGCAACTTTGTTTCATGACTTATATTTAAAAAAAATTCCGGTGAATTTGAATTTAGCGTAGATCACATTCGATTGGTTAATCACAACAATACCCACAAGCCTATTTTTAAAAAAATATTCTGTAATTGAATGTAAATTAATCAGTGGTTTGAGATCGCCCGAGGAGACACATTTTTAATGTTGAAAAATGATTGCAATTGTTTAGCGATTTTTGACATGTCTTTGTTTTAATATCCTAAAATAAATAATATATATGTGTGTGTGTGTATGGATGTTAATTTATTTTTTAGAAGTTATTCTTAATGGATATTCATATTTGAATAAAAACTCTGTTTTTAATAACACAGTATTTTTTTTAATTAAATAGTACTTTTTATCCAACTGCAACTATTCGCCTGAATGTTCGAGAAATCTTGTCAGAAAAATATGCGTACTCCGGCAGGATTAGAACCTGTATCTAATATTGGGAACCGTCTGTGGATAAGGCGTGCTTGACCGCTCAGACATGTAGAACTTCCGGTCGAGGTACTATTCGGGCTTTGTACGTGTTGTTTGAATTATTATTAGTAGAGAGGTATTCTTCAAGTAGGCAAGGGAAATATAAGTATCATTGTCTTGTTTAAGTTTCGATGTTTTGTTGGTAGGGATTATTTCAGAGTTTTTAGTTTCTCTTAGTAGGTGATGAGTGTAAATTTTTGTTCATTATCGTTATCAGTGCCTCGATTGCTTCAATCGTCGCGGTACCTAAGGACAGAAGATATAGACAGCCTCCGCCAGGATAATTTGCTGGTAGTGTCTCTCTGGAGTTTTGGCATTGTCAGATTCGTCCATTCTTTAATGTTGTCTAGCCTGCTCTTGCGGTGTCATCCAATTTCAACAGTGCCTTGCATGATGGTCGTGCAGATGTCGTTTTGCCGCGTGACATAGCCAAACCATGCTATCTTCTGACGCTTAATAGTGGCAAGGAGAGACTTTTGACATTGTTCCGTACACAGTCATTGGATTTGTATATGCATTAGATGCGGAGGAGCTTTCTAAAGCATTTTGTTCTGGAACCCTTTTATCCCCTTTTCTTCAAGGAGTGTCCAAGTTTCACACCTGGAGACGGGGATGGATACGATCAGCGATTTATAGTGTTTGAACATGGTCTGCGAACTGATATTGCCCTTCCCTCTCCTTTCCAGTTTGGGTTCGCTGTCGTAGCTCCCGTATGCGGACTTGTGCAGTATAGACGCCATCTTTCGACAGGCTTATTCCCAAGTATTAATTAATTTGTCGTTAGGTGATATGGGTCTATGTATTCGGTTTCTTTTGGTCTAGTATCTGGTGACTATGTAGCCGATTCTCGCAGAAGAAAGTTTAAGCGTTTTATTTTTTGCTTATTGCTATGTATTCTTAATTGTTTTTATTTTTCTAAGGTTAGATTCAATTGTTTACTAATGTGCTGAGGACAATTATGTTCTTTATTTTATGCTTTTGGGTTGGTTATGCAATATTGTACGTGTAGAAAAAAAATAAATATCCTCTATTTATTAAAATATTTAAAACGCCTAATTTGTATCCGTAAGAAATGGCAGTTGCAGTTAAGTTGGGATTGAGTTGTTTCTTTTATAGACAGTGATTCCAACGCTTTCATTTATCAAAACAATTAATAAATTCAAATGCTATTTCTATTTAGATACTGGAGTAATCTTCGAGCTTTGCACTTAGATTCTTCACTTATGTAATGCTGTTAGCTAACATAAATACGTCGTCAACGTAGCAGATGTATAGTGTTGGTTTTGCGCATTTTTAAAAATAATGATTAGAGTTATAGGTTATAGGTGAGCTCATGGTGACACCGTCGGTTTGTGGATATATGCTTCCGAATTTACGGTATAAGGAAACTTTATTTTTGGAGGAGGAAGTGATGATGATTTAGAGGCGTTTTCTTTTAATATTGTAGCTATTGTTTTTTCGGGAGGTGCGTTTGTGAAAAGGTTTTCGACGTACTTTTCGTTTAGTTTATTGTTTTTGAGGATTTCAATAATATTATATGCGAAGTCTGTTATATTTCGAGGGTAGGCCTGGTTTTATAATTAGGCTGATTTATTTGAAATATGTTATGCATGTGTAGAAATTTATGAGGTTATGAGTCTTAGTCTATCTCCTGGATTTTGGGGGTTTTCTTTTGTTATAAATTTAGATTGTTTGTACTGATGAGTGATTTTTTGGTAGTTCAGGGATCCTATTCCTGCGTTGTCCGTAGTGAACTAATCTGTTAAGATTATACGGCTATCGATAGAATTTCGGTGTAATGTTTTAAATTTTGTTTTATCTTTAAGGTCGTTGTAAGTTTGGATCCTTAGTCATTTTTGTTTCATATGACATTAGGTGCTTTTTGGCAACTAGTCTATATTATCTTTTTTACGCCGAACCACAGCTGCTTTCCTTAACCACATGATCATTGGCGAATAATGTTTTCATTAGTTTCATCTTTTATAAGTATTCTTCTTTTAGTCAATAAATGATATTGGAGTCTATTTATAATTGGGTGATGATTTGTAACGTTTGAAGCTTTTGATATAGACGTTTTATTTTTTTTTTAATATTTATATCGTGTTTTCTTGCGACATGAAAATTGAATCCCAGATTAGGGAACTCCTTTTGTTGTTCAGTCAGTTTGTAGCAGTGTAGCTGATAAAGTTGTTGTCTGAATATGGTATGCATATTATATCTTTGAATACTTCATTCATGTTTTTTTTTCTTTTTTTGCAGAATTCTGAGTTTCTTGTGGTTAATGATTTCCTCAAATCGATCTTGAATTTTCTTACATTGTTTTATGTCTTTCTTTTATTTCAGTTAGTGCTTGATCTTATCGAGTTAACTGGAAACTTTGTTTTGTATATCTTTTGCTTTTGTAAGTTGTCTTTCAATGAATTTTTCCAGAAGTATATGGTGTTAGATTCTTACGCAGCTGCTTGGTCGTACAATATGAACTGGGTCTATTTTCAAAGAAAATCCTTGTCTTAAAGACAAAGACATGGGTACATGTTTAAATACTACAAGAGATCACATTTTCGTTATTAAAACATTCGACCGCGCAAGCTGTTTGACGTAATTTTCACTAACTTAAAAACAAAAACAAATCTACAGCAGGGAATCTGCCTAAACGTGTGTATCCAGTAATAATAATGTTTACCGCAATAAAAATTTTGGATTAAAGATAAATATACATAATTCCTTATATCTCAGTACAAGTGGGTGCGATATCACGCAGACGTACGAATATTCCGTCAATCAAACTGTCTGATTGTTACCAGTAGGGAGGTAGGATCATCCTTGGTGTCCACAGAATACATGTGAACACATGTTGATTCGGATATATAAACATAAACCATTGAGAATCGTTTACTTGCAGAAGAATATGAGACCCGTGTGTCTCAAGACAGTTTACTACTTCCGCCCCAATCCATTCCTGCAACTCTAAAAGGATGCCGTGAGGAATTTTCTATAATGTCAGTAGGTTCTACGATCATGAAACTAATGGAGTTCCCAGTGTATATTCATAAATGGTAAACAGTACAAACACTGACTCTATAGTCTTGGATGTAATAACTTACAATTCTCGTTGACTTCTGATATTTGCAGAGTGAAAGATGAGTAATGCCATCAATAGACCTGCAAAACTCTGTTTAATTCATTCTACTGCCATTGCTACAAAACACGATATACTATCCTAGCACGATAATTGCTAATTCCCTTATATCCATTGTACTCATCATAAGGTTCCGGTCTGCACAATTAAAAATGTTAAGATTTATATTGATCCTACAAAATTGGCTACATACCATAAGAGTTAATTACTGAATAAAAGAAATGGCTCAAATGAACACCAATGGTGGTATGACTTGATCAAAAATATTATGCATTGTTTTTGATAATTTCTAGGCAGGTTTCGAAATAATTTTGATGATAAGTGGGAGAAACGTTTCACATTTAGTTTTTTTTTTATATGTATATATATTGGACAAATGTTCTCTCACTATTGAGTCCAAATTATGTGACATGTTTCTTTAGATTTTCCAATATGTAAGAGTTTTAAAAGCTTTATTACAACTGAGCGTTGTTAGGATGTAATTTTTTCAGGTCACGTAAAACACTTTTGGCAAGACGAAAGTAAAATCAGAAGGAATATCCATAGAAATAAAAAAAAATATAATGAGGAAAATCAAGAAAAACGAGAGAAATTTCCGTGTGGAAAATATATTCATATTCTTCAAATGCAATCAACTCAAGTAAAATGTTTCTTCTTGCTTCTCGTACGATGAGAAAAATATTGGAACGGATAAATATTAAAAATGTATACCCTCAAAAATGTGTCTAACTGCTACAGTGACTGGTTGGATGAAAGAAATTTTAAAAACCAGGAGAATACTGGATGAAAATGGGTGTGGTTAAGTGCTATAACATGACCCCGTTCTAAAATGTTAACTCACGATGGAAAGCGATAGCAGAATAATTTCAAATTTGAACGATAAAATAAGGTTAAAATAAATTACAAAAAAAGAAAAACATTGACTGGAAACTAGAAATATATTAAACTTCAATTTAATTTCAACAACACAACGGATTTTAAAGAAATTGCTCGCAAATTTAAATGATTAGAAATTATGAGCGACAATTGGAACTGGTCCACTGCAAATTCACACCACCAATATTTGTTGAGTAAGTATTCATGCATTTTTCAAATTTTCTTCTGATGTTTTGATTTATTTTAAACTGAAAATATAAGTAATTATGTTTGCTTTTTTGATTTTTTAATTTAAAAATATTGAATTTGGTTAAAATGAAAAGATAACGAATTGTGTACACTGGATTTCTGTTTAAAAGGCCAAAGTGTATTTTTTTTTATTACAAACTAGCAAATGTAACCAGCGTTCTCTGGATCTAGAAATAACTATAACTGTATGAGGATTACATACCCCAAAAATATCCGCCGAAAAAAATGATCTTTTCACGCGAATATTTGTTCTTTGAGCGGGCCTGGATGTACAAAGTACATCGTAAAATCCAATCTGTATTATAAGGAAAAGATGATTGACTTTCAGTTACGCTTTGTCTGTGGGTAGCTTTGTTTTCGGGAATATAATAAATGTTTTTCGTGAGTCACTTAGATATATGAATTAAATGTTATTTAATGTAACTACATGGACTTTTCTTTCTTGTACCTGGAGTGTTAGAACTTTAGCATATTATCGCTAATTATTTCCATCTATTTCTCACAATTCATATCAACTATTTATGTCAACCCTCAGTTTAATCATATCAATCATATTAATATCAGTTTATATTTATTCAGAACATGAAAGTATAGGGATCACCTGTATTCTAAATGGCCAATTTATTGTGTTGATAATGGGAATTTATGGTCACAAATGTTAATTCAGATAAAAATGGCATATGCACTCATGAGAAGACAAATGATAAGACTGTGATACTATTTGTTGTTACCGCTGTAAAATAAAACCTAAGAAAGTTTTTTTTTATCAATACAAAATGTTATGTGCCAAGAGACATTGAAACGGGAAGGGTTAATGCCAAACAACACGTGGGAAGAATTGAGGATTTAATTCACACATGAACGACTTGAATTTTATGTCGAGCAGTTTGAACAATGGAATAATGACCCAGTTTTAGGGGGCCATGTTAATTGACACACAGCTGCAAATTTCATATTTCGTAAACAACGAATTTGGAGTTGATTCACCTGGTCGAAATTTAAGTTTGAAATACCCCGAAGAGGTGGATAAGCCACCCACGCTTACCGAGGAGATTTAGTGAGCGGTAATAATATGAGAGAGTGAAAGAAGAGAATCCCCAGAATTATCGAATTCTCTTACTTCGGCAGTTCGGGCGAATACCCTTAAATACGAATGCATGCAGCGAATTAGGAAGAAGACAGAAGAGAGGCCGAAGAGACGGAAACAAGACCGGAGACAGGAGAGAGGCCCACGTGATTACCTGCCGACGAAAGCCTCCGATTTCAGTCTTGTGCCAAATTTTAGCAACAACAGCAAACCAGATTTTGCCATGTCAACAACAATAATATCACTTCCGATTTAGATGCGGTTTGGGCTGATAATAAATTTCATGCGAACTCTTATATAACCAATCTTTGTACGAAGGACTGATATGAAAACAGTATTTAATTTTGTTCTATTTATTCGACTGTTACTTTCCCTATATGTCATCGCCCTGCTTGGACCAACCTGACAGGAAGATACCTGCGACGATTGGATCTTGGCCGCCTTATGATCAAAATCAAATCACAACGTGGAAGCGATCAGGCGCGGTGTTGGAAGTCCTGGACCGACCTGCTAGAGTCTTGTAAGATTACATGACTACAAAATTAAATAATTTCTAATTCCATTTTTTTTAAATATTTCGTAATAAATAAAATTATTTTCCATTATTTTTAATTTTGTAGAAATAAGAGTTTTAGTTATTTTATTGAATTAAAATATTCATGCTTCCACACAAGTGTAAAAACATTCAAAATATCAGTTGAAATGAAAATCTGTTTTATGTCGTTTCACTTCTGTTTAACATGAAAAAGCGTATGACTCGTTCTGTATTTCACCGGAACAATCTAAGAAATGTCTGCCCATTTAAAATACTACAATTTAAATAGGAAATTTGGTCATCTTGCTGTCAGCGAAGCGAAGTATTACCGAAATAATAAATTTAAAAATACTTAAGACTGACAAATTTCGAAGTGGCTTAAATGTAAAAGCGAAGTGCGTAGAAAGAAAGAAACGACCATTTAAGAATCTCCATAACATTTTGAATTTTGTTAACCACCTCCATTGTCCGCATGTCTATCCATTGAGCTCAGTTAAATAATTTGTATTAGAAAAAAATGGACATGTTAAACATAACTGATGTTACAAAATTTAAGATAATAATTTATGAGTTGGAAAGCTTTTCACTAAGAGCTACATTAAATATTAATTTTACCCATGGAAAAAGAAAACTGATTTTAAATTATTTAAATGTTTCCTTTGAAATATTATACTTACTCCGTAAAAGAAAAGGAAATAATGCTAGGTCTTTAAATAACTATTTTAGACATTTTAAAAGCTAAAAGTAAAACTCGATTTACTTCATCCCAGTTTGATAAGCTGGTTTATTGGAAGTCGAATAAAGCAGAAAACAAATGAAAACCTTTTGTAAGACATTCTTAAAAATTCGATATGTCTCAATTTTTTTTCAATAAACCATAAATATAGATTACCTTAAAATATATACACTATGTAACGAATTATCAAAGAGGTGAAAAGTTTCCACTTTGTTCAAAAACTACACGTTGGAATTTAACAAATTATTCAGAGAATAATATCAACAGTTATATGCGTGTGCTGTGTAAAGGCTGTAAGGTCCTAAGCAAGTGTAAACAAACCGCAACGATTTGTATGAGTAACACGATAATTCGGTGTTCCAAATTATTAACAAGCGACTTCATAATTGTAGAGTTGTGACTTAACCGCTTCTGAGAAGTCTGTTATAACATTTGAACTTACAAAAGGTAAATCAAAAAAAGAAATATCCATAATGATTGGAAGATATCACCAAATTGTTAAAACGTTTGTTGCAGCTCTTACGATGTCGTCTTCTGAAAAAATGTCGGGAAATCATTGAGACCGGTGACAACGCCTCAATTGACAAAAGACATATATAAAAGCGTCTGAAACGGACAGAAAATAACAAAGATCTACTTCTCGAAAGTTTTCTTCTCAGATGAATCGCATACTGCAATTGATGGCCCTAATCGTTGAAGGAATGGTTGGCTCGTAAATATGCATCGTCATTAACTGTTGAGACGACAACAAAGAGGAAGGGGTATCATGATTTGGGCTGGTATTGTTGGAAGTATCATGGTTTGTCCGTGTAAGTGCCTGACGACATTAAAATGATTGCAGGTGCTTATATAGCCTTCCTGAGAGAGCACCTTCAACCTTGTTTAAAATAAAGCAAAGGATCAAATTCAAGCGAACCATCATATTTTTGCAAGATAGTACTCCCTGACATGCAACGCCCCAAACTAGGAAGTATCTGCAACAATTTCCGTGGACCTCGGAAAATGAACTGGCCGGCTTATTTTCATACTGAAGCGACGGATTTACGAGAATGGACGACAACTTAGAAACAAGGAAAACTTGTGACAGGCAATAGTGAATGTATCACATGGAATTACATCAAAGGAGATTCAGAAAATGACATGTTCCATGGACTAGCGCCTTATCTATGTCATTTCAAGAACAGGGTCACGTATCCTTTATTAACCAGCTCCACTATTATTTTTTCAATATGTGTACTTTTGATTTCTGTTTATTTCTTGTCGGTTACTGTATGTATCCATAACAATCTGTATATGAAGCAAGTAAAGCGTTATTTTCTTGTTTACATGAGTTTAATTACATCTCGCTAATAATTTGGAACAGTTATAATTTAAGTGAATTATGTAAATCAACGTAGTTTCTATGTATTTTTGCGGAGATTTACACTTTTTACAAGGTACGGGAATATACCATTTGTCATCATTCTGTTAAAATTTCGTTAAATTTAAACGTGTAGGTTTTGGACAAAATGGAAAATTGTCATCTCGTTAATAATTCGTTATACAGTGTATATATGTAGAGAGAAAGAAATACACGTAATCATTACATTCTTTCTGGTGTTCAGCCTATATGCAGAAAATCTCGGTGAGGAATCGAGCCATACTTTTTGGTATACTATCATGCAAAGCGCTGTTGAAAAAAGAATTATTGCGTTAAGTGCTGGACGCCGATGGCCGTTCCTGGCCTGATTATGATACCAACTTGCAGAGCGACTTTCGAAAAAAAATATCATTGTATCTCCCTGACGACAAACAATCATCATTTTACGATAAACTTTTAGCAACTCTTATCAGCGATAAACTGGGAAGCAAGAAGAGAGAAGAGATTTCTACGAACGAGAAGAAACTGTTAACACAGGATTTTTACTGTAATTTAACCGTAAAATAATGAGATATTGCCGTGAAACTAGAACTGCGCTTAAATTCATAATGTCAAGGTACCATAGAAAGAAGATAGAATAATTACTATGAAAATATTTATAGAAAAGGCACATTGAAGCAACATTACGCCAGTGGGAAAGTGGCTAAAGCCGATATGGCAGGTCAAGATCAAACACTGCAAATTGTGTTATTATAAACGATCTCTCAATATATAGCAGGAGGAGCAAACGAGATGTGGCAGCAATATTTAAAGATAGGACGAATGATAGACTTAAAATAATTTCTGTTGAAAAAACTTTCTAGCACGACACAATAAACCAACTTTTCTTGTAGCAGACCTAGCAATTTCACACTGTTTAAAAATTACACAAAAATATCTTAACATACTAATGAGTAAATTCATTCAATAAAATTGCCATTGGCTTAAACCACGACTTCAGAATCTGGGCGGTCACCTTGTTGGTGAATACTGCCATAGTCCTTGCCTTCAGTTCAGCTTGGTGTTAAAAGGAGTTTTGTTGGTCTCTCACTCAGCTGCACGCCACACATAATAATCAAAGATTTTCAGACTGCGGAATTAGGTGGCCAGATGTAAGGGTTGGTGTGGACGAAGAAATTGTCTGACAGCCATGACTGGATTCTCCTGCTTGTATGACATGGTGCAGAGTCCTGTTACCAGATATATGATCTTCCAGAAGCCACTCTCTTGACCCAGGTCAGCACTATCTCCTCAATCTACTTAATTTAGGTCTTCGTGTTAAGTTTGAGGCCCTGTGGGAAAAAGAATAGGGGCATGACGTTGCCATTACTAGTGATAACTTTAAACACCATGATGTTGATTCAATATATCATCCAACTCTTTTTGAATGCTCTGCACTCTCCTCATACATATCCAAATACTGAACATTTGGTATCCAGAGAGTATTCCAAACAGTAGAGCCTTTTCTTAATGGTTTCCGATAGTGAAAGAAATATATATATTAAAAGTTTGAATTGCTTTTCATGAGAAATAAATCGTTGTATGTATTCATGCTAGGCAAATAAAAGAAAGATCTGCAATATTTTCCTTTCATATTCCCATTAAAATGTAATGCATTAAAGTCTCTGGAATTTTAGTATTGAGATCTAAAAAAAAATATGACAACAACAAATGATGATTTTACCGAAAATATTCCATATATATATATATATATATATATATACATATACTGTAGAGAGGAAGGTGAATTGTGAAGTTTTGAGATTTTTTTTTTTTTTTTTTTTTGATAACCATCGCATTGACCGAGAAGATTCAATCCCTTAGGAGATCGACGAAATACTAAATTAACGTTTGATTTTTAACTTGACATACTAAATATTAACATAACAGTGCTTGCACAGATTACAAAATTATAGGTGTATCAATAAACAATTGTTGATCTGTTAATTGCTCTGAAAAATTAGGTAATCATATCTCTCTGCAGCATCCTGCCTCTTCTCGCTCTAATTATTTTTTTAGCTTTTACCTTGTCATGCCATCCATTCTGTGTATCATGCTACTCAATTGTTTTCTTCTGCTCCTGTTTCTTTCAGAACCAGTCATCTCGGATCTCTTTCCTCGTTATTTGCCTCAAACATTTTTTTTCTTTTTGACAGTTATTTATTGTTTGTATTTCCTTAATAACTGCTTTTTATTCACATATTCTGCTTATAGTCTTAGTATTTGTCGAAAAGGCATATCTGATTTATGACATACAGGAGGAGGCACGGTGGAGTAAATGGATAGCTCGGATTGAGGAAATGGAGGGCCGAGTTCGAATTCCAGTTGGATCCATTGCATTCACGTACGTGGGGAAGGTATGAGTCCTCTTCTTCTCCTGATAGGTCACAGGATTCGTGATCAATCAATCGCATATATAATTAGTTTCATCTGAGAGGAAATTGTCCAGCATTCATATAGGAAATTACATATTACAGTACATATATAATAAAATAAAACTATATAAATAGTTTTATTTTTTCTTCTAACGAAGTAATCCGTCATAATGTTAATAAACTGTATATCATCCTTCGGCCTGACTTCTCGAAAGCACATCTATTATAAAATTTGAAGATTTTGTCATTATCTATGTATATCTTTTCTAGAAACTTGAAGAGATATTAATTAAATTCTTCTAAAGAATGCCTTCTTGTGTGGCCGAAGTAATTTAAATGTTATTTTTAAGAATTAATGTCTTAGTTTTGTTAGTGATAGAATATATTCTTTCTATAAATTTTTATCTCAGTTTTGTGTTACCACGTAATCTTTTTGCCTGTGTTTTCCATTTAAAATGTATTCATTTTCAGTAGATAGAAAAGAAAAACGACCTGATGATATATTTTTTCGTTCCTCCGTATGAAAATGAAGACATTTAACACTCTGTAGTTAAAGCGAACGAATACCGAGGGAGTATCTTTTGACTATAGAAAAATATTTTATTGAAAGTATCACCGGTTAAAAATTAAAGATAGGAAATCTGTTTCGAACCTATGTAACTAATTTTTATACTAAAGAGTTTAATCCCAACCTCAAGTGTAACTGGTATATTCAACCCATCGCTAAAGATGCTGGGAATGTAACTGGTTCCCTGTACTGCACCAAAATGTACCTTAATCCTGCTGCCATGCTATACAAAAAGTAATATCAGAAAAAAAAGTATACAAAATATTGATTGGCGCTATCCAATCCACTCTTTCCAGGATCGACAGAGTTAAATCACTTTATGCGGCCTTCTGTGTTATGAATTTTTCTGACGCACAAACCCTTTCCCGACAGCTGAAACGTTGGTATGCTCTTTCTACTCTATCACTATTCCATTTCAGATATTCCGGAGAACTACATTTCTTAGTATGATCAGTGATGGATCCGCTCGGCTACCTACACTGGGTTGACTCATCCTCATTTCCTTCAGTAAGCAGAAAGTTCCATTCAAATACCTTTTTCTCTAGAACTCTAATATTGTGGAACAGACTTCCGAAAGCATGCTTTCCAGATTACTACAATCTTAAATTTTAGTGTCAAGCGTTTTATATCTTACATATCCTCTTAATATGCAAGAATTTAGTAACGTCATACATTGAATGGCTGTCGTGTCTTGTGCTGGGTGAAAACGTTTCAGGAGCCAATATTACGCCATTACTGTTACTTTAAATCCGACCAGATACGACTCTAATGTACGTGTGAAGTGGCACGCTCTTGAATGGATGTTCAATCGGTATTGAAACACTAATGAATATTTTTTGTGTAATGTACGAATTTTTTAAGGGTCGAATCATTAATTCTTCAAGGTGAGAGTTATTGTAACAGCTCGGATTAGAACACTTCCAGAATACGTACCCGTTTAACCTTTGAATATCAAGTTGTGTACGATTGGGGGGGGGGGACCTTACTTCCTACATTAAGGTTTGAAATTGCCAAGTCTAAACTATATCACACTAAGGTAGTTTATACTCCTTTTATGTTTAATATCAACAGCTTTTTTTCATCTGGAATGGTATGTGATCATTTCATACTAAAAACTCTTGCAAGACAACTAATCTTATTCAATTAATTCAACTCTTGGGTAAAAGTGAAAAGATTGCTCTCAAGTATGTAAAAATGTTCACAAGAAAAACTTATGCTGCTTGATTTCTGTATTGTTCGCTTTTTATATTATTGTCATGAACGGCATTACAAAATAAAATCTGTATACGACTAAATCCCATCAATCGTTTTGTTCAAAATGGATAGCAATCCACAATCTAATTATAGTAATGTAAAAAAAAAAAAAAAAAAAAAAAAAAAAAAACAAGTAACCAGGATAAAAATAAAGGCTTTAGAATACACACAAGAAGGCTTTGCATAGCCTTGTTTAGACACCAGTACGGAGTGGGTTACATGGAGTAAAAGTGAGAGAGAAAACTGAGGATAGAGAGGAGTGAGAAAATGACAAAAGATGACAAGGTTTCAAGAAAACAGATGATGATTAACGCTGCATTTAAATTTTTGTAGATTGTAGTTATTAGGAAAGTAATGGAACGAAAGAGAGTTCCCAATGTGGTAAGTGCAAGAAAGTAACTATTGGAGTAGAAAGGGCGGTTGCATTTAGCTATTTCAACAGTAAAACGGCGCGACCTAGTTACCAACTAGCAACACTGTTAAATTCATGTATTCGAGACAACAGTGTAAAAAACTTGTCAAAGCAGTTGCTTTGAAAATATTTGTATAAAAAAAAAGAAAAGATAGAGGAAAGCTACAATTGATGTCAAGATACCTGGTCAGGATCGATTATATTATGGAGATCCTTCTTTGGATTTTTTCAAGAATCTCGAGATGTACAGTAAGGTCACGAGAACAGATATGGCAACAGTATCCAATGAACGAATGAATGGTAGATTTGTAAATGTGAAAGATGGATACTGACGAGAAAAATGTTGTCATTCATCTTTTACCCTGTATTTGATAAAAGCTATTGATTCGATTTAGTCCCTCCAGTTCATATCACTGGGAAACGTGCGGCCAACAAGGCGGTGTGTGCGTGTGTGTTACTCTCCTCGAGACTAGCATCAGATATGCTAATGGCAGACAGAAAAGGTTCTATGTGGTGGAGTAATGAAAGCTGTTGTGATTTAGAGGCTTTAAAGTTTACAAGCCCTTTCTTAACCACTAATTAGATTTTTTTTTGTTTTTTCAAGAACAGCTGTCCAGTATATTTTGTTAGATCTGACGGATTTGTTACTTAGACAAAAGAAGATGGTAGTGATGCATAAATACTTGGGGACTGGTGACGTTCAGGAGATCATTGATGAAGATCAGAAACAGCGTAGGACCCCGGACAGAGCTTTGGGGGACATCTGTGTTCACATGAAGGGCCCTGAAGCTACCCTGTTTAACACAACCATCTTTTCATGATTTGAAAGGAATGATTGGATTAAACCAAACATTCGTTTTCTGACACCGCAAACCTGGAGTTTGCGTAGGAGGACAGCATGCCAAACCCTGTCGAACGCCTTTGCGATATCTAGATCTACGGCCCGAGCTTCGAATTTCTTCTCTAGAGGTTAATATACAAACTCAGTGTTAGCCATTGACACATCGGGATGTAGAATTGGTGAAATGGAAGCCATGTTATTTGTCCGAAACGAGGCCGAGAGAAATAAGATGCTTAACCACATCAAGATTGATTAGAGCCTCGACAATTTTGCCAAAGACCGGTAAGAAACTAATAGGGCGATTATTTGGTGGTTCGGACTATTCTTCAGAGTTCCTAAAAACAAGGACTACAAAAGAATGATTTCCAACGAGCTGGAAAGCAGGAAGCAGCGAGGCAGTTGCTATAGAGTCTGGACAGAATAGGAGCCAGCTCAGGAGCACATTTCTTTAGGATAACGGTAAACACATCCACTTGCCTTGTTGGAGTATAGCTTGAAAATGATATCTGAAACCAATGACGGAGTTATGCATATATCACCCAGTAGAGTTGTTCTAGATTGTTGTGGGGGGGGGGTAAAAGCAGGTAAGGGTACTCAAGAGGAGTCCAGAGTGGGATTGGAAGAGAACTTCGGAGCAAAGCACTCTACTTTGTCTGCAGTAGATGTGAGAATTTCAGATTCAATGAAGTCACGAGGGACTAAGGATTTGCTCTTGTTAAGCATACTTACAGAGCCAGCAATTATCTATAGCATCAAACACGTGAGTTGCTATACGTTGTTTCATTATATCAGGAAACACTAACTTCGCTTCTTTGAGGACATGTTTTCTCTCATTACGAGCCGTGGCAAAGGGACACCTGTTACAATCAGACATATCGCTCTAGTACAACAAGAGAAGTGATTTCTGTAGGCTATAGCACCTGAACATGCAGGTGAAAACAAAGAAGATGATTATGGTTTCACTAGAATGAAATTATGGTTTCCTAGAATGAATGTTTCGATGCTGGCTTTCGCCCAGGGGGGAGACCTCGGTGGCATATTGAACATGGTGATTAAAACTTAATTCCAAGGGTATCTCAAAGGCAGGCACGGAGCAAGTACCAATCAGCGCGTCGATGACAGAAATATATTTTTTTAGTAAGGTTCGTAATTGATGGGAGAGCGGAAAGAGATATCTACAGACATCACAGCATGGTCGGTGTTGTATTGGGGACAGAGGAAGACATAGACGGGGAAGCGTGTGGGGAAAAGTCTACCACTTGCATGAAACATTGACTAATAGAGAATTTCAGTGATTAGCTGCCAGTGAGGTCAGTGACAAAGTGATTGAACCACCTGGCATGGTAGGCGTTGAAGTCGATGAACATAAAGATATTTGCAAACGGAGCAGAGATAGGACCTCTTATCTATATAATCAGAAATAATTATCTAGCACACAACGCTCATGAGCAGAAGAGGAAGGTAAGACACACAAAAAAAGGAGATAGCTGACTGAGTTTAGTAGAGAAAGAGGACCATGTAAGAATGTAGACTTAAGAGTGAGCTCCCTAACGAGTGCGAGATGCCTCTGAACATAAACACGCAGATCTTTCATGCAGACATTAATGTCCTTCATAAAAAGAAGTTAACCAGCAATCTTGGGCTAAGCACAAGAATTTGTTTTCATAGACTTACGAATAACGCAACAACACATAAATATATTTATTTTTTATAATAGCAAATGTGTTAATCATTTCTTCTGTTAAAAATCATCTGCGTATAACTCGTGCATATAAGATTCTCAACTATATCAGCCTAGACGTGTCATTATTATACGCTCTCTGAAAATATATTCAAAATTTGACAAAATAAGAGACAAAACAACTTTCTCCGGTATATACTATTTAAAAATGACGCAGGTAACTTTTGTAAGCCCGTGATGTTTAGAAAGCAGATATTTCTACAGTATGTTTTGAATTTAGAAAAAGCTCTGTAATAAATATACGGCAGTGGTTTCAACTGAAACAGAATAAACATAATCGACAGAAGCGGGATGCCCGTGATCTGTACCCTAATCAGCATCGCCCCATAGCGCCTAAAAGATCAGGAATGTTAAAATGTGAGCTCAAGAACTATGGAATCCGATCCATTTTAATATAGCTGATTATATGATCCGGAGCCGTGTGCTTGTACAATTGATTCAAAAACTTTTGACTCACATGAATCATTTGATGATAAATAAAAACCATGCTGTATAAAGATTTACAAAACCTCTGTTCCGTGAAGTTTAGTTAATAGTTGTCTATGCTTTCAAGGCTCATTTGCTCTGAAACGCTGGCTAGCAAGATTGCTACTGGGTGAATTCCTCATGGGGATCTAAAGGTTTGGCATCTTCTGACATACTGGGCTAATCACTAGCAATTATTTTCGCGACGTTTAACCAGTTTGCCATTTTAATGAGGTTGATTGTATTTGCGTAACTTACAGTTGCTGCCTTTTAAAAGAAATAACTAAACTTCAAGCGTAACAATATTTAATAAGTTTTAAATAATTCAATGAAAACGCCAAAAGACGCGACCAGAAATATTCTAACACCGTAAATATACATATACCGGGAGTAACAACTAAATATTACAATTGTTAGATTAAGTGTTGACCTGTTATATCTTTAAAATGACTAGAGATATCTTACTGGAATTCTCCGAGATGGTTTTAACACTATTGGCCTCTGAGTTGAGCCATAAGAATGTATAATCGGGATGAAATCGATCATAAACGAAAATCATATGCTCATATGTTCATAGTTAATTAATTATAGCTAAGTATCGAAAGATCATGAAGTATAGAAATAAAGTTCAAATATATATATATATATATATATATATATATATATATATTTATATATATATATATATATATATGTGTGTGTGTGTGTGTCATTCCAGGATCATTTTCCAATTCATCAAACCTTCCCTAAACTTCTAACTTTCTATCCTATACTAAGAAGGCGCCTTACAAGTTTCACGTACTATTTCATCTCAAGTATATTTTTCACTGCTCTTTGGACTGTCATCGCTCGAACGCCTCTCTTATGTGTTGAAATTCTTATCGATTCAATTGGATCTTTTCTAATTGATCTATTCATCTCTAAATTGAAATGATGATCCCTCTTTCTGTGGTGACCTTTTGATCCAGTTTTTCTCTCTATTGCTCTCTCTTTTTTAAACTTATTCACCGTCGTCTTGATGGTTCTTGAATTGACCTTGAATATGAATAACCCAAAGGATTTTTCAGTGATTCTAAGACAAATGGTCTCAAGATGGCTAAACGTCTTATCAAAAACATGTAAACAAGAAACTCAGTTAGGTTAGTGTTCTTTTAATTATTAAACATTTTGTAAAATGGACAATTATTCTGTTGCACGATTTGGACATTTTTTTCTGTTACACCCTGTATACTTTTGAAATGGATATTTTAATCTAACATTATTCCTCATTACAATAAAAATTACTTTCTTATTGGGTACGAATTTCTTAGTTGATATCATTTTTTATAATTTCATTTTCTTAAAGAGTAAAATTAAAATTAACTGACTTGAAGCGAGGAATCTTATTAAAGGAAAGTGAGCCTCCTAACAGGAATCGCACATATATCACCATTTTTAATCAGGGATACCACTCTTATAGCCGAAGTGAGCATTTACTAATTTTCCTACGGGAGACAATCTTGATAGATAAAAGCTCAGTTACTTTATCATGATGGTGTTTCTTTCCGCTTTGCCCTCCATCAATATACATTATGAATGTCAGATTTTATAAGCCATTTTCTTCATAATGCCTCCAAGAAATTTCAAATGTCTCTTTTTCATTTTAGTATATATCTACTTTTAGTTCCATGTTCTTCTAATATCCAAGTTATTTGCTACATTTATAGCTAACATGACCCTACCTACGTATCCATAAACACACACACACACACACACACACACACACATATATATATATATATATATATATATTAAGCATCATACCAATTTTGTCATATTTTCCTCTAACGCAACTTTGGTTGAATTTCCCTAGAATTAAAGCAAATTTATCTATCTTCTGATGCTGATCGAAGACAGCATATTTATTATTTTTGACAGCCAACCTGCCTACGTAATTGGCTATTATGAGATCTCACCGTGTTTGCTTATACCTGTAATGTTTGTCTTACCATTTCTTACAATGTATGTTCAGCGATCTCACATACTCTTTAAGATATAGATTTATTTTCCCTTTCAAATATTATGCCCAATTCTGTGTATATAATCTAATACACAAAATCTGGCTTATATCGCAGTCATTTATTTTGAAAAGACTAGGCAGCGGAATGTTATTTTTAATTTAACTTTGGACGAGTCTGTGTATGGTGAGCCTCAACTTACATTGAGTACAATTAAAAGAATAAACAAAATGGAAGCCGCCATTACTGAAATAGCGTCAGATCAACCAACAAGCCGTTCGAACATTTGGTCTGTTAAGTCTCTTCTTTACTCGAAATCTCCAGAGATCGAATGCATTAGCAAAAACGAGGTTGTGTTTCCCTAATACATGAAGACTAGAGTCACCCCTGATATGTCGGAAAAAAATGTTCCATGTGTTCTGTACGATGTTTTTTATTTTACATAAAAAAAAAACTTTTGTCCTTTCGTTTTTCTTCGACAACGTTAAATACTACCAAGTCAAAACATTAGCAGCAACAACTAAAATGGATATCACAAGTAACTTACTACTTCAAAGAAAAAGTTAGGAAGGATAATCCCATAAATACTAGCAATAGCGATATCAATGAACTAAAGAAATTTAATTTCCTGAAAAATTGTTTCAAGAGAAAAAATATAAATTTCGATCGACTAGATGTTTTTTTACTGAATGTCGAACGGTTCCATATAAGGAAACAGTTAATAACAAGAGTGGCATTGTCGACCGACGCTGTAGAATCACATACAAAAACTCTATTAGATAACAGAAACTACATCACTTGAGGAATTTTCTACAGGAAGAACAATGAACACAGATGTCGCGTGTAACTCGGAGAGGAAATAATGACATAAATAAGATGATGACAATCTAAGCAACTCCAAATAAAAGGCTAGGAAGTAACCCCGTTCCCTACAAAACTGGAAAGAGCGATAACACCTACTTGACATTAGAAACATAATTTTCCGAAAAAAAAATTGAGGATTTTCTAAATTTCACCAACAGTAGAACAGGCCAAACCCTCAATGAATTTCCTTATAAAGAAATGGTTAATATGAACATTACTAGTCTTAGCTTTTCACATTTCTTTTTTTACTCCTATCGTGTCTCTTTTCCTGAGATAATTTTCTTTCTATCTCGTTTTGTTTTTTCTCGATTTTTCTTATTCTTCCTTGAAATTTACGTCATCTCTAATCTAGTTCGTTCTTTTCTTATTTTTACAGTTAGTCTATCATGAGCTAGTATACAGTTTTAAGCGAGAGCTCGTCGTCCAGACTCATGCAGGAGGATATCTTGAGCAGAGTAATCTTTTACTCTTGTGACCCTGAGATAAACTGACCAAAATTTTGTGAGCAGCGACGACTTTCTCCATTTTCATAATTACTTAAAATTTTTGAAAATAAATAAAACATAATTCCATTCATGTAAGGCAATTCAATATATCAGCTTCGATAGTAGGTCAAACATATTCGACACAATTCTTCTTCCTTATCCGATGTGTCCCCACAGGATGTAGGCAAAAATAGACACGTGGTCGAGTGGCTAGTACGTTCGCTATCTATGAGTGCCGGATTCACGTTGTGAGGAAGGTGACTTCTTGATGTTATCGTGCCGAGGAAGCGATCTCAACGTGAGGCACTTTTGAGATGTACCTGAAAAACATAAAACGAGGTGGTCCAAACCTTCATAGTGTAAGCTGACGATGTTTGTCTTGCACAAAGTCATAGGTCATCTTGAAAGGTTGGGGTGGGAGGGTTCCTAATGTTGATCGCGCCCGATAAGCATATTTTATTGGGGTCTATAAGACTTCCGCAACAGCGATTAGCCTGCCACCCTAGTAAACAGGCATATTCGCATACGAGCTGCAAGCCCTTATTATAAGAATATATTTTTGACTCTCTGTTTCTGTGAAAGTGATTCAGTAGGTAAACCCAGTGTAATAAGCATTAACGTTCAGTAGATAATATACACTCATACATCTCCACGTGTATTCTATTTAGATGCACAAAAATATTCACTCCATCGTTATACTCATTTATCACATTATAAATAAAGCTCTGTTGACTGCTTCACACATCGTATGAGGAAAATATTTTTTTGTATTATATGTTTGAGGGTAGAATGAAGAAATAAAGGAGTTTATATTTTCCATATGAAAGCTACTATATTTATTAACTTCGATTATTAGGTGTAGCTATTTAATACACAAATGTAGATATGGCTTATTTATAAACCTTACCTTCCTTTACAAGAGAATAACATTAATATACTCGGTATTCACCACAGAGCGAGATGTGTCACATCGACTTTGAAAGTTATTTAAAGCCAGCTAATTGTTTTTTTTGTTGTAAGAAATTTTTGGAGATAATAATTATTTAATGATACAAGTTCTACTAATTAACCATTAGCTGGGGGAGAAGAGTTGGATTCATAGCTTTCCTAAGTGTATCTGAACATTAGTGAATATAATGAAACCGACTGGAAATGAAATTTGCTCTCCGATTTACAAGTTTGTTAAACCGTGACAAGACTTGCCTTATTTTAGTGTAGTAATTAAACGAACGTAATTACTTCCCCTTAGTACTCCATTTACACAAATTTAATTTCGACAAATATCCTCTTTTTCGGCTTTATTTCTAGTGAATTATATCAAAACTCGTACAATAGTGAATGCTGGAAAATTTCTTCACATTGATCCTGATTTGGCATTTGGGCTCCAGTTACTTGCGCACAATTGTAACGTAGATCCCCTCTGTCTTTTCTATAAATTTTTCCATGAGAATTTTTCTAATGTCTTTCATTTTACAGTTGAAATAACAAGATACAACCATAAGTTCTATTCTTTTTTATTATATTTTAATCATTTTACCCCAAGCGATGAAATAAAGACACTAAGACGCTAGATGGTTACTGGGTGTGAAAAGATCATGAGGGAAAAAATAATTCTAATAGTTTGTTTTTTTCTCCCGCATCTCGCATTTGAAACTCCTCTGGTTTCATGCTTCGCTCTTATCTCCAAAACTGAAATGCTACATCAATCGTCATCTGTCTTGCTGGATCCTATTTTTTTTATTGCCTTTTTATCTCAATAATGTTTTCTCTTTTCCCTTCGCTCACCCTTTACTTGCGTCTGCGATTTAGTGGCACTATCGCCTATTTTTTTTTTGTGAAATTATAAAAAGCGGTGTGGATACGCGAGACAAAAAAAGGGTGGGGTTCTACAGAGGTAAGCTTTTAATACTATGGGCGAGGAAGCTCTAAGGAAAATGAAAACAACAAGACACTTTTATTTTGAATCAGAAAGAGACAGTTGACATTTTGGGGGCGCTTCATGAAGAAAGAAGACTAGAAGATTTTGAAACTAACAGGACACAACGAATGGAAAATGAGTAAGAAAGATCCGCGAGCAACCTAACTAATGAACATGTGTAAATGTGTGATAGAAGAGGGAGTGGCAACGATAGTAAAAAGACAAAAATTGTTAAGAGCTGCAAAAAAAAAAACAAAAAAACATGTGGTTGTCAATAGTGATGACTGATCAAAGTATGAAGTCACACAACACATAAAAGAAGTAAAAATAACAGAAAATTATGTTTTAATATTTCTTAATTTGTATCACTTTCAACTTACAATTGCTGTTTATTTATACGTAGCATTAATACACAAATTTCATCAGAACGAGCAAAACAAATGCAGAAAATTCTATACCTATACTGCATATATTACACAGAAAATAGGTTATGGCACAAAGCTTTACTTGAAATACTAGAGAAGCTTTATTTATATATTAAAGATATTCGAGTAATCCGCACTATATACTTTAAAAAAAGACTCCCTGCATTCGGATAGTGAATGGCTTCAGGGAATACACTTAAAAGCAAATAAGAGTAAGACAAGCATACCGAATTTATTCAATCTGTATAGCCAGAAAATATGAACTAGAAGACCTTTTTATTTACGGTGGTCATAATCTTCGCATGAAAAGATACACAGGAACACCGTGTTAGCGACAGACTCAGAAAAGCAAAACCAATCTTAAATGAAGTTATAGAGCGAACCAAAAAGAAAGGACTATTAACTGTAAAAAAATAGAACGCATGCTTCTGAGCAAAACATATTTGAGTAAGCAGTAAGAATTTGGAATTACAAGCTAATTTAGATATTACAGCATTACTTATATTATCTACTGAGAGAATCCCCCCCCCAAAAAACAGAATTACTCCCTTTCATTCATAATTTAATCTTTCTATCGATCAGAAACAACTGCAAGAAGACAATCTCTAGTGTTATAGTACAATCCTTTGCCTCTTGTTGAAAGCAAAATTATATTATCATCACAAAGTGATCGCTTAAAAATTGTGTTTATCAACTAGAAACACCCCATGAGAAAGTCGTTTCCATTCGCATTATTTCACACATACTTTGGGGAGCGCTTACTGAGAATCCTGATTGAGCTTAGATGCCCTTTTGAATGGATTGCATTCATTTGAGGTTTATTCTAGGCTCGATGAATTACTATATATGATTAATCTAAATCCCCCAAATCCATCATCTTTTATATATACAAAAATATATTTTGAAATGTAACGGGCAACGATTTATATTATGTTTAATTATGACCCTTTCCATGTCTTATATGTTTGTATAATGATTTACTAATCCTATACACTATATATATATATATATATATATATATATATATATATATATGTGTGTGTGTGTGTGTGTGTGTGTGTGTGACAATAAAAAAATGAAACTTATGTTAGCCGATGAGTTTCGTCCTCTGTGGGAATTCGTGTGGGAATTTCTCAAGGCAAAAGTGATTTGGCTTGATAAAATCGTCAGTGGACGAAACGCGTCGGCTAACATAAGATTCCTTTGGTCTTTATTCATATTGTCCTTTTACAGATATACTCTAACAGATTTTTTAAAAACAAACACACACACACACAATATATATATATATATATATATATATATATATATATATATGTGTGTGTGTGTGTGTGTGTGTGTGTGTGTGTGTGTGTGTGTGTGTGTGTGTGGCAAAATGATATATAAATTCGATGTATCCAGGAAATTTTTAGAGTAATCTGTAACAAACTGGCAAGAGATTTCGTCCATTTTTTAAATTCCCTATTGTATACAGCGGGTGTAACAGCAAAATTGTCCATATCGTGTAACGGCATAATTGCAGAATTGTTGTTAGATTAATATCTGAACCGCTGTATCTTAGAAATGATTAAAGATATCTTACTGGAATTCTCCGTGTTTTTTTTAAAACAATGTTGAACTCTGTTCGATAAGAATCTATACCTACTCTCCAAACTCAACAGAAGTATCTTGATAAAACCGAACATAAACGAAAATGACGTGTTCATTATTAATTAATCATAGGTAAGATTCGGAAGCTCATGAAGTATTGAAATAAACTTCATATTTATATATATATTCCAGGATCTTTTTCCAACTTATTCAAGATGATTTTCGCCCTTTCTAACCTTCTAACTTTCTGTTTTGGAGTAACAAGTTGCCTCACAAGTTTCACACACAATTTCATTTTGAAGTCATTTCCTATTTCCCTTTGGACTGCGACAGCTTAACCTCTTCTGTCACGTGCCAAACGTCTTATGAATTTCTAATTGATCCTTTCAGCTCTAAGCTGAAATGATGATCTCTCTTTCTGTTGTGGTTACCTAATCCAATTTTCCTCAATACTGTTTCCGCTTTTTTAAACTTATTCAGCATTTTCTTGGTGGTTCTTGAATTAACTTTTAAGATGAAAGCCATACTATTAATGTCTGTATCATTACTGAAGGCCTAAATGATATTTTTCTTGCATCATTGATCACTTGGGAAGACTATGGGTCTGACAGAAAACATTTTAACTTGTTTTGTTTTTAATTGAATAACTCAAATGTTTCTTCAGTGATTATTATGAAAAATAGTGTCAAGATGGTTAAATTTCTTATCTGAAACCCGGAAAAAAGAAACTCAATTAGTCTAGTGTCTTTTTTAGATATTAAACTTTTTGTGGAATGGACAATTATTCTGTTACGCGTTTGGACAGTTTTTCTTTTACACCTGATATATACGATTCATTTTCGAAACAATTAGATTCTTTCATATAAAGCATTGTAAAGTCCATAAATGTTTATACATAAACACACACATGAATACATACTCGTATAACTACTGTAATGACAAAAGTACGCAAGTGTAAACTTAAAAAAAAAAAAAACTTTATTCAACTGAGTATACAAAATTCGCGTATAGTGTCCTTTTATCGTCCCAGTAAACATAAGTGGCTTTCTCAAAGAGGAGATTAACAAAACAATGTGTGACCACTTTTGATTATTCATAACATTCTCCCCCATTTCGTGTTAGTCGTACAGGACGAATTAATTCCATTTTGCCGGCGTTCTGTGACATCTGTTGGAACGTCTTTGTAAGTCAACATACTGAGATTCTGGCTCCTGCGTGCGTGCTGCTGTGATTCTGATTCTAAATCAATTTAGGGATGGGATCGATTTTGAGCACTCGAGAGATCATCCACTACTGACTCCCTGGGACTTCTGGGACGATACGGACTCAGTATCGGCTACATGCAGTGTGTCGGTTGATGAGTCATACGGATTCAATGCTGCTCTGTTGGCCTTCAGCTGTAGTGGAAGGGTCTCGATATTTAGGCCCCTACTCGTAAGCCAATCAGGTTTAGGTACATCTCCTACGAGTGCGAGTCATTTCAGGGA
This sequence comes from Acanthosepion lycidas, assembly GCA_963932145.1. Taxonomy (NCBI): domain Eukaryota; kingdom Metazoa; phylum Mollusca; class Cephalopoda; order Sepiida; family Sepiidae; genus Acanthosepion; species Acanthosepion lycidas. The sequence continues at coordinate 121,378,804 of OZ010574.1, read as the reverse complement.
AACAGCAGATTCTTTCCCATCAAGGCGGCACACTCGGGCATACTGAGAATTCGCTTCAGTTAGCTCCACTATAGGGTCATTTTTCTTATGACGGACGAATCGTCTCAGAAGAACCGTTCCAGGTTTAGAGAGCCATAAAGAAAGCTAAGTTCCTAGGGAGCTTCTTTGTTGAAATGAGAGGAACCTGTTGTGAGGCGTAGCATTTGTGGCTGTACATATATGCCTTCTGATAGCATACCGAGATTTGGGCAGGAGAACTTCCGATTAGGAGATCGGACAATTGCGATTTGCAGCGGCTGGTTGTATAGTTTTCCATATAATGCCGCTGTACCGTTCACATTGGACATGACACTGAGGGTCGTAAGGAGTAATTCTGCTTGTGGCCACTCCTCATTCCCGAAGAAATTGTTTCAACTGCTCAGACATGAAAGAGGATCCACGGTCTGAATGGATGTAAGCTGGAACTCCAAAAATGGCGAATAAAGAGCATAATCATTGTATCACCGTATTTGTTGATATGTCCAAACACGAAAATGCGAATGGGAATCGCGAATATTCATCGAAGACGGTTAGTATGTAGCGATTCCTATTTTCTGACGGTAGGGAACACTTAAAATCTATATTTAACTTCTCAAATAGTTCAGTGGCTTTTATACGTGTCTCAGGATTAGCCCTGAAACCCTGCGGTTTTGTTCTGCGCATATTCTACATGATTTTATCATTTACTTTACATAGTCCGTTGAATATTGTAGGTCTCTCATACGTACCACATATGTCATCCCTGTTATGTCTGGATGGCACAGTTCATTGTGTAGGGCACTAAGCTCATCTATGCTTGGTATCGAGCTGCATATCCTCGACAGTGCATCTACCGCAGCATTCTCTTTCTCTGGTCGATAGATCACATCAAAAGAAAAATAGGAGAACTCAATTCTCCCCCTCGTTATTTTGTCATTCTTAATTTTACTTGTTTGCGACGAATTTCTGAATGCCTCCACGAGAGCATAGTCTTCTTATTCTATTGCTAAGTGTCGTTGTTCCGAACGTGACAATTTCCTTGAAAGAAAATGCAACAGAGCGTCCAGATTGCCTTAAAGAGGCAGCAATTGCACAATTAGATTCATCTGTTTCTCTTTACCACCAGAAGAATGGCTGGGTCTATAGCCGTAACTGCTGAGTTGTCTATATCTTTTTTTAAGATTTTTAAAAGTCTCTATTGCTGCTGAAGAAAGGGGAAAACTATCTGCTTGTACCAATGGATTCATTTTATCTGAAAAAGAAGCAATCCATTGGACGTAATGAGTAAACATAACCATAGCTCGCTTTAGTGCACGCACATAACTAGAAACTGACAAGGTTAGTAAAGGTTTCAATCGTTCCGGATCTGGTGACATAGAATATTTACTCACGGTGTTAGCCAAACGCTCTAGGGCCATCCCTAGTTAGGACTATTTCTATGGCATCACCCCCAGCCTTAGCGTTATCTAGCGCGAGCTGTTTGCTAAACTCGGTGGTGAAGGACCTAATAATATCCTTAAGCCTCTCCCACCAACTATTCCCGATAGTCGCCTTCACTAGTTCCCACTGTACTAAGTCAGTTAGTTGTTCCTAGATTCCCGCCTGTCGAGTAAAGGCAGATTGAACTTCCAGTAGCCATTCATTCTAGGCCTATCATCTAACGCCACACGGACGCAAACAAGTTTGTGGTCCGAATAGCCTAAGCAGTGGAACGTGGGACAAACTGATAAAACTACATCGGTCTTTCTAACTAAAATTCTCTCCCGGTATCTAGACACCTGGGTAAACGGCCACTTAAGTAACCACGTTCACATCTCCCTCTCTGGGATATCAACCCGGTATATGTCGACGAGGCCAAACGAGCCGATCAGATCAACCAAGATACGATTGCCGGCCTTCTCGCTACCACCCTTCCCTGGTCTATCGTGGGTCCAGGACAATATTCCAATTCCCCCATTAAGACTAAGAGAGTTAAATTCACCAGGAACAGCTCCAACTGTTCAAAAAACGAGACTCGCTCCTCCTGGTTGTTGGGCGCATAAACCGCAACGACACGAAACGTGTTACTTTTCACGGCAATATCAGCCACGATCTAACAGCCCTCGGCATCCGCATGAACAAGGTCCACCTTTACATCCAGGGTACGTCTCACCAGCAAAAAAAAAAAAGAAGCTTTTTGGCCTGTAGGTTCCCGTTTGTTGAATAGAGGACAATGTCTTTAAACAGCACACATGCACCGGCGTTGTAAACGACAAGAGATCACGGAGCAGGCGAGCAGATTTGCCCCGATACCTCATTCAGGCCGGCTATCTTGATAGACATATTTTAGGTCTTAAACAAATAAATAACGATTAACCTATTCACATATCGGGCGGAAATCTATGGCGGTAAGGATCCCGACAGATTGCCTCAGGCTCCCTGTACCCAACTCTGTCGTTATTCGACTATAAGGGACAACCCGCTAACGTCTGTAGGTTATGTTAATTTCACTGCCCTAAATATCGAGGGATGGAGTAATACAGTGACCCTCCAGTGACAGGACCCAAAGAGTGCGAGTTCAATACCTGGTTAAGTCGGTAGAGAACTTGGAAAGGGGAATTAACAGGAGATAACTGAGTAGACATGACACGTGGAACTAGAAGAGTCTACTCCAGTGAGTGAAATAAAGGATTCAGTTCGACATTCCAACCATCTGAAGAAAGCCGGAGCGTACAACGGCCGAAACGTTGTAATAAACATCGCGACAAAGATGAGGACAATAGTCTGATTAACGTAAATAGTGTTCAAACGAGAACGTGGAAAATTAAAGTCAATAAGCACAAAATAAACAACAATTAAAGTGCGGTTTATAGAATTAATGAAAACAGGTAGACACAAATAAAAAAGAAAACTGGGAAATTCAAGAGTTCAATAAAAAAAAAAAACTTAATTATTTGTAAACCAGGCAAATTTGTGTTTGAAGAAATAAAAAATCCTTTTATAGTCCCAGTAATCAGAAATAGCTCTCTCAAAGAGGAAAGTAATAAAACAAAGGTAGATCACTTTTAATTATTTATAACACCTACATCATTACGAATTTACAACAACTGGAGCCCTATGGACAGGTGATACTTAATCGCAAACAATTAACTGTACCAATTAAACGGAAATCTTATCGTCATATGAGAACTGTTAAAAACAGCAACAATTTAAATGGATATCACATGAAATTCGAAAAGAAAATAATGACATAATCATGATGTTGGCATTTCGCACGACATCAAATAAAGACTTTAGGAAGCTATGGCCTATCAATACTTAAGCGATTTGTTTGCTTCGTTTTCTATTATCGTTATTTTCGGCTTATCAAAATTTGTCCGTTATTTAAAGCCAAAAATATTTTTTAGATTGCATGATATCTATTTTTGGGGATAATTATTTAGTGATGAGGTCTTACTAATTAACCCATAGCTGGTAGAGTAATGGTGGATTACTGCCTTTAAAGGGTATTTGTGCGTAAGTGAAAATAAGAAAACCAACTAAAATTGGAACTGCTATCCAATTAACAATCCATACACCCAATCTTACAGCGTTAATCCGTCTAGGTATAGAGCAGGATCAATGTTGCTTAACTTCAGTGATCGTATAGTAACCAGTGTCACAATGATAAATGACCATAAGCCAATGCTGGAAAGAGCTATAACAAATACTGAACTGTAACAATGTATTTTCCTGAAAAATTGTTTTAAGAGAAACATTTTATAAACTTCCACTGAAAGTAGTGCCGGCTGCTCGGTCAGTGAATGCCAAAAGTTTAATTGTCGAGAAACGGTTAATATTTCCATTACTATTATACTTACTAAGATTATTTAATTTATATTTAAGCACTATAAAAGGAGACAAAGAAGAATTGCTTCCACACACAAAAATAAATTTCGATATTTAGTTTTAAGAAAACGTTGTGAATCGAGGATTTTCTGCGACACATCTTCCAATTGTTAAAATAACTAATGCGCAGAGATAAATACATACTTAACTCGGTGTATTCTGGCTCCATATATGAAGCATCCAATGAGAATAGAGGCTGACTGTAAAGTTTCTAACACACATATATATTTCATGTCTTTAAATAACCTGAAAAAACCCGATAAACCATAAAATAAACCATCTAATTTAGAAAAAACTATTAAGTATGGACGCATAATTTTCATTTCTTCTGACCAATATTCTTAAATATCGACTATGATAATTGATAATATTTTGTATAGACAGACATCAAAAGTAAAATATTTTTAAAGTAGTACTAAAAACAGAATTTACAAAATTATCATGGTTAGAAATCTCTTCCAGCCTCTTACATTCTAGCTAACTTTAATTCTCAGAAATGTAAAAGCAATGTCAAACATCTTCTTAATTCTTGTTCTCTTATTGTTCTCTCTTAACATTTTTCTTTTTCTCACATTCAGTAACACCCTTGCATCTTAGTGGCTTTGTTGCCTTGTTTGAGGGTGAAATGATTGACATAAATCTTTGCTGAATAAAATTTGAATATATTGCTTTGTATGAAAAGAAATTAAAAATATGAGAACGTAAACAATAATGGTCAATTTATAAATCAATCTCTGCCAGATCCTTCAGAGGCACAATCTTTTCGCATGAAGCATTCATTGTGACATATAAGTATATTTATGCAAATCTCTTTTGGGGTTAAAAAACGAGGAAGTTACTCATGCTTGTTAAAACACAGATATTGAAACACACTACAAAAATTACTAGATACAAGCAACAATCAATATCTTCTAGTGCTTATTTTTTTATAAATCCATGTGTCACGTCTTAATAATACCAATGCTAATCATTTCAAATGATTGCCATTGTGCAATTTCATTGTGTTAGCTACAAGGCCAGGACAATATACTGGAGCATTTTAATAGTCTTTTTACATTCCTGTTTCATTTTCTTGAAAAACTTCGCATTCTTACTCTCAAGAATATGGAACGGGAATTCAAACAATACTCTATATTTTGTTTTCTTTAACCGGGTCAACTAACCTCGTGTCGTCAGTTTCTTCGATCTGGAAACAAAATTATAAATTCAACATAGCATTTCTTTCATTCTCTTATCCCGACTGCCAAACCCAATGATACCTGAGCCCTGTTTTTGATCGAGTGTTTGAGCGCCCTGCTCAGTTTAGTTACCCTATAAACCTCAAGTTGGCTCTGTGCGTGTTGAACAAACACAGAGATGGTACAAATGTGTCTGCAATATGGATTCAGTACACGAGCGGCCAGCCATCACACACACACACACACACACATATATATATATATATATATATATATATATATATAATATTTATTTCTGTTTGGTTCTTCTGGATGTATCGATTTTTTTCTCCTTTATTTAAAGGAAGACATATCTGTGATTCTACTCATACCGTTGTATCAGCATCATAATATTTGTGCTTGTCCCTCCCTTCTTTAATTCCTTAGTTCACACGACAATTACGCGATTATTCCCTGCCAATACCTCATAAATAATGGACTATTCCGTTCTGATCGTTAAAAATGCTATTTAGTTTCGGATGAAAGAATCAAGGGAAGTCTTTAACATCAGGTTTAGTGAAATGGAAAAAGTTTTTAATTTCAATTATTTTTATTTGTACCCACTTACTTCTTACAATAAAACCAGTATTCATATTCGTTATTGTTATTGCAATAATTAAAGCAGTTAAGATCAACTATTTAACGATGTGACAGGTGAATTTCTACGGATAATTTATTGTCGCAGAACTCAGCATGAGCTTACGTATTCATTAACTGAAGAATTATAATTCATCAGAAGTTTCAAATAGAAAGACCGTGAAATTGTGACGGGTTAAGACTAGTATATTTAAATGCATTCATGGATATAATTTGAATATAATAAAATAACGGACGCAAATATCAACACTTATATATTAAAGGTATTTTCTTTTAACTTAGTTTATAAAACTAAATTTATAAAACATCATCTCTGAGGATCATTTAACAATCTTTTCGATTGCAAAACCTTCTTGATAATAATCAACCCATAGTAGACACTGCAGACGAATACAATACCTTGTAGTAATGTCTTTCAGAACCATTTTGTTAAAAATTATACGTTGATTACGCCCTCTACACCGCTGCAGAGTGGTATGCTCACACCAAAAACGAATATGTTCTCCTATTGGAAGGACGCTTGCAAGATCAAATAGAAGCCCAACTAATGTTTACCTGGAAATACAAATATAAACCAGAGAAATGTTTTCCGATAGTGTCACATATACACGATACCGAGTTTTACATATTGACTCAAATATAAAGTCAGACAATGTTTCCAGAGGGACTCAATATAAATACGACTGAGAATTTACAGATAAGACTAAAGAGAAAATATGGCAAGTGTTCAGCTACAGATGCAAGCTTAAGCACAATCAATATCTACCTATATACTGATGATAAACACGCACAAATCTTTTGCTTATGGACATTAAATATCTGAATTAGGTTTGATTGTCGCAAAGAAAACAACCGAATCCACAATTTAGTCCAAGGTATCAAGTGTGAGGAAGGAAGCAATAATCAAACGAATTATGGTAGAAATAAATTCTGAGACGAGGCTGCTAACTCATTCCTTACGGTGCTTTCCTGATGTAAAGCATTTATTGATTGAATCATTTTCTAAGCGTTATCAAACCATTACAAGATTTTTTTAAAGCTTTTCCCCCCAAGCAAGTTGGGAGTGTCACTAGCATGCAAGTGGTTATAGAGAGTGGGAGCAAGAGTACAGAGGTGTGATAGAGGAAAGATTGAAAAGAAGGACGGGGAATTAGATCAAGTTATCTGAAGAAGTTGATTGAACATTTCATTTGAATTATTGAAGATTGTAGCCATCAGGGAAGTAAGTAAGCGGAAGGGAGTTCCACAAACGGAAAGTGCAAGGCATGAAGCTATTGGAGTAGAAAAGACGGCAAAATTTAATCATTTCAACATTTAAAAAGTGGAACTTAGATGCCAACCTAGTAGCACATTTTAACACCTGCAGTTTGGGGATGCCCAGTTTGAGATGCCCAATACCATCGATAAGGTTGTGTGCAACTAGCTCAATGATGCTTCAGTTCTAGGGGGGGAAATAGGGCGTGAGTGTACCGGATGAGACGAGCGTTGAATTGGATGAGAATTTCCGAGCAAAGCATTCAGCCTTATCAGACTAGGAAGTCAGGACCTCAGATTGATTGAATAAAGGAGGTATTGCGGATTTTCTGTTGTTCAGTATACTCTTGCAGAGACGCCAATAATCTTTTGAACTGAATTTGCGAGATGTAAGACGTTGTTTCATTCTTTCAGCAAATAGTGATTTTGTTTCATTGCGGGCACGCTTGCACTGATTACGGGCTAAGACTAAGAGGCGTCTATTGCAATCTGACATGTCCCTACTGGACAGACGGAAGAAGTAGTTTCTATGGGCAATAGCAGCTGAGCAAGCAGCTGAGAACCAAGTGCGATTTAATTTAATATTTAATTTAATATTTTCTTGCGGGGATGAAATCTTCGATTCCAGCTTTTATCCCGGAGACCTTAGGAGAGCATTTTTGAACGTGGAGATAAAAGACCAATTTCCAGGGGACATCGCGAAGGAAATCACGGATCGAGTCCCAGTCTGTTCGTTGACAACAAAATGATGTTCTGTTCGTAGGAGGTTCTTTACTGGGGAAGGAGTAGACAGAGATGCTAACAGACACTACAATACAGTGTTACCAAGAGGGCAGGACTGCGAGGCACGACATGACTCGAGGATGGAGGTAAAACAGAGATTGAGACAGAAAGCCTCACTGCTCTGGTTATTGTGAAACGTGTAGGAAATTTAACCCTTTGTGTAAGGGATTGAGTAATTGAAAAGTTAAGGTTTTGTATGTCAGCAAGTTCAGTTATAGAGTTTTTAAGCCATTTAAAGCCAGAATTGTATGGATAATATTTAGACTTTAAGATTTTTGGGGAGATAGTGATAGGTTGATAATAAATATCTTACTAATTAACCCATAGCTAGAGGGGAGAGATGGAATAAAACCTTTCATGCCCTGAAGGATAAAACATAGTGTCGCCGCTAGTTGTTGATTTCAGTGTCCATTTTTATATTTGTATAATATGCTTTATCTCTGATATTGTGCACTTTTACCCATAAATATAGGCATACCTTACAACTATGTATTTATCATATATATATATATATATATATATATATATATATATATATATATATATATATATATATATAGTAAACGTTTGTGCGCGTTTGTGCTGTGGTCTCATGTCGGAATAGATAATGAACTGAAATATCACACCAAACTGTCAAAGGAAGACCGTTTTAGTGTTAACTTCGGAACACGCCCGACTACGGAATGAAGAAGTCCATGACCTCACATCTGCGTTAACTATTTCCAGCTTGAGAATGCGAATTTTGGACATATTGTTTAATAGACAAATACCCCAGTGAGAATTGGAGTGGTCAACTACATATTTTATAGGTAAGTTTATGTTCCCTGTATCGGATGTGGCCACAAATTTAGCGAGGGTAAGTGACAAAATATTGTATTTAATAAAGTATTAAGTAATGAAGAGTCAAGTCAGACCACGCACTTCATTACACTGTATGTAAGACAATGAGAGTAAATGAATGAGTGAGCGAGACTGTGTATAGCTACGTACGTTATATACAGCCGTGACTGTAGAAAGAGATAAAGGAAATGAAAGAGATTAAGAAAAAAAAAAGTGATAGAAATATAAACCCTAGACTACTTAAGCATACAAGAATTTGCTTTTGACACGTGTCATTAAAAAAAGAAGAGTTTTCATTCGAAGTGTAATGAAATTCGGTTCAATTCGTTGTTTCTATTTCTCGATCTTTATCTATTAACCGGATGAGATAACACACATCTGCTTTCCTGCATCAAGTAGTTTCCCTGATAATAAAAGTCCCGAGATCGTTTTACTACCCGTCATTTAGATGAGAAACGAGGCGAAGTCTACAGATTTAAATCTTTCGGAGTAATTTGAAAAGTTAAAGCAAGATTATCTATTGTTTGTTCCTTTTCAGCGCATGCATTTTTTTTTTGTTGCAGCGCAAAGCCGCAGAAAATGCGAAAGTAATTTGAATAGAAGTTAAGGCTTTTACAGGGGAAACAATTATAAGAAATAATGACTGATACTTTAATCATTTAAAAGTGAGAATATGTGTATATTTTGGTTTTGGGATATCTGTAATTAATCTGCTGATAGGATCCCTTCCACCTACATCGAAACAAAGCACAAAAGAGTAATTTACATTCATATACGGATGGTTTGTAATCATTTTGTATCTGTTTTATATTAGCTAAGATTTTTTTTACAAAATGCATTTTTAAACTTTCTTTATTTGCACTCAGGAATAAAGTAAAGTTAAAAGATACAAAAGTAAAGTATAAAGGCAAATCAGGGAGAAAATGAAAAAAGAAGTAGAATTGACTGTAATTAAAATGTAAAGTGGAAGAAATGAAACGTAAGAGGATGAAAATAAATCTCTAAACGGAAATTGTCAAATTGGGAAGAGATTGAAAGTGAAGTCATTGGAATATGGATAATTCCAAAAGTTTGAAAGAACTAAAAATTCAAAGAGTAGTTAACAGAAACAGAAATTTAACCATTAACAAATCATTAATGCAAGATCTAGTTACATCCACGAAATCGCTAAAAAAAGAGCATAGCTTGATGAAAAAGACACTAACCTTGCCAAAAACAAAATTTTATTGTCTAAATGCTTATGTTATTTTTAAGAGGAAAGACCAAAGTTTTTTTTAATTATTTTAAAAAATTTTCCTTTTTTTTTAGAACATTCTAAATTTTGATTAAAAAAACCTTGTTTCTATTTGTATCAGCGGAACTAGTAAATAACAGACAATTTTTAGCACGTTTTTTTTTTTGGTATAACACACATTAATTTGAAAAATCGTGCAAAAATAGAAATAATTGTCGGATGTTAATGAAACTTTCAGGAACTATTCTCAGATGATCGAAATTATTTTAAATATGATTTTTTTTTATTAAAGTCATGGTAGAAATATTTTTAAAAAAATATTTATTACCCCCCCCCATAACTAATTTTATGTAAACGCTAGAAATTCGATCGCATCGGGTTTAGTGATTACAATAATTAAAAGCACAGTACTTTGAGGAATGCAAATCATGTTTTTTTTTGTTTTTAATTGGAGCTAACGTACCTGGAAATCAGCTCTGAATTGTAACATACAAAACACAATAAAACAAAGATATTATTTAATTTCAAATGCTTTTATTTGCTTTTAGTTTTTTTTTATCAATATGGACAATATTTTCTGAAAGCAAAAAAATTTTTTCGATGAAAAATGAATTTTTAATACAATTATTTGTTATTCCTTTAATTGTAATAGATTTTACATTTAAGTTGTTAAAATATTATAAAATTAGTTAAAAGCCTCATCGGCTTTCCTAAGTGTCATTATGAGATAGATCTTTTTTTAGCGCGTTGTAAATAGTATCATTTTGACTAATCAGAAGATCCACAGTAATTAAGAAATGTAATTTTGTGCTTATAACCGGGCTGTAATTATAAAGTACGGAAGACCAACCAAAATATAATTAAGTTGCGTTATTTGAGTTAAGCATTGTTCTCCGCTGTTAAGGCCTTTACTTTTGCGAAACACGTGTGGAGAAGTTAATTTGATTTTTCAATTTCAACTGAGAAGTGTACCTACAAGTATCAGTATCATCTTATGAAATTTATATGATCTTATTTTTATATTAATCTCAGTTATGACATTTTTCCATAAATAAAATATCAAAATTAATAATAAAATTAATGCAAATACAAATAACAGTAAAATGTAATGTACATAAAAGTATAGTATTTTATGTACAGTTCTGATAAAATTTCATAAGAAAGGTACCTATAAATTAATTAGATACATTTCTTAGGAAATATGAAATTTAATTTCACTCTTAACAGTCTTATTTTAATTTCTTTATAATATATTTTCCATAAAGCATCATAAACGTAAAGGTGAAAGCTAAGCACAAAAAAAATAGACCACTGAAAGTTTTCGTTAAAAACAACGAGGTAAATAATTTGTTCACTTAAATGTAAATTATTTCACTTTTCTCCTTCCGTAGAACAAATTAGCCTCATGGAATTCGTAAATATGTCATTCATCACCTGTCAAGAGACGCGAAAGTTTATGACCTGCTTTGTTTTATTTTCAAATTACATCTTTTTGGCACAAAAGCTAAGTTAAGTTTGGTTAAAAATATTTTAAATAAACATTATAATTTCTGATTTTCTTAAAATAAGTTTTGAAAAAATAATAATTGATATTTAAAAGAATTTAAAAGTGAGATTTCCATTTTTTTTTAAATGGAAAAAAATGGTCAATTTTGCTGACTCAAAAAAAAACTAGAAACAATTAAAAAATGGAAAAAAATACCCCAAAATACTTTGATCTTTCCTCTTAATAATAACAAACATTTAGACGATAAAATTTTGTTTTTGGTATCTAATACGAATAGTTTAATGAGGCACATCTATCTCGGTGGGTTGAATAAAATGCTCGGTTCGTATTTCCCAAAGGTTTCCAAATATACATGAATCTAAAGAACATTCCAGGGGTAATTTCTAATATTTTTTAATGATTTTTTACTATTTTAAAAATACATATTTCAAGGAAATTGACCTGTTTTTTAGGGTTTTACATCATTGTTTAGTTAACGTGGCCTCATCTACATGACGAGACCATCTTTAAAATCATTGACTTATATGATCATATATGTTATTTCTGCTTTTTACTTAACATACATCCTTCAAAGCTTACCTATATATAGATGTTAATAAATACACATTTGTTTGTTACCTAATTCATCGGGCACAAGATATTGCTTATTGCTTATTTTAAAAAGTATACAAATCGTGTCCGATGAATTGGGTAAGCAACAATATTCGTGTCGCACATCTAACGTAGGTATATGTATATTGATTAACATATATTTCGTAGCTCTGTCTAATCACACATACACACACACACGCACGCATACACACATATATTTAAACCATTGATCTGAGAAAACGTTGTATAAAGATGACAGTCTCGATATTTCTGAACCGGTTTGGGGATATGTATGACGTCCATATGTAAGTCTCGATCTGACGAGGCTATTTAAGCACATGGCTCGAGGTTTCCCGTTAATGTTTCGATTTTGTAGCAATTTGTGGTGTTGTTCTGTACTTATTTTCCTTTATTTTACTTTAATCATTTTACCCCAAGTAAGGATATAATGCCGCTAAGACACAATATGTAACTGAGAGTGAAAGAAAATGTGAAAAATTTAAGAGAAATAACCGGAAAATCAATCCTAAACAGTATTGCTTCTCTTCTGATTCTGGTGTTATCTATGTGGTGATCGACGAACGTTCTTGCCGGCCTACGCTTTGATCTTTTTTCCCATAATTTGGATACTATAAAAATTATAGAAATTATAACCCATTCATCAAAGCATCGTTATCTAAAATTTATTTGTAATGTGACTAATTTACATGCTAGAGATCTATAAGAAGCAAAAAATAGAAATCAATGAATTATTTAAAGCATTTTACGGTCTGTTAGATGTTATGATTATTGACGCAAAACTTGATTTTCCTATCCATTACAATTATTAAAAAATAAACTGCAGCATTTACTCGGATTAATTTCCACTAGTTGTATTTCACAGTTTTGAGCTTTCATATAAGGAACGATTTTGTCATTCACATTTACAGCGCAGTTCCCTTTGGGATGCTTAATATTATTCCCAGAAGACGCTAAACAACTATTTAAATACACACTTTCACACATACACACACACATACACACACACACACACACACACACACACACACATATATATATATATATATAGGTAAGATGATTTTTATACTATAAATTAATACAATTATTTTTAACGGTCTCCATAAAAATTTGCCCGATCAATTTGCCGCCTAAATTCAATATCTTGCCTATCCTGTAGTAACTAATTTTTTTCGCATTTAATGTTTTGATTCCTCGCTGAATTTCAGGGATGGTGATATTCTAAACGTTGTTTAGATGTGAAACAAATCCGAAAGCATGCAGCATCCATTGAGAATCGAACTCAATATTCAGTCCTGTTCCTCACCATTACACCACATCGAAGTGCTCCTGAATTTCTGGGATAAGGAGTTTTCCTTATTTACGTTCGAAATTAAGCTCTCATATTTGTTATCATCATCCTAATGCTTCGGCTATTGTGCTCTCCGTCCTTCTAGTGTCTGGTGTTATGTGTGACCTTCATGGAATTTCTAACTAAACTCTTTATTGAATCTAACTGGGTGACTTGTTCTCGTACCGTTGTCGATATCTAGGGATATCTCTTCTTGTTCATTTTAAGTACAGCTCTGTTATTGATAAAGATTAGCTGGCTCAACAAACACCTTAAGAACGTCGTGGGTACAACGGCTGAAATATAATGAGAATCAGAACAAAGATGTAAAAATTATTACAGATGCAAATACTGAAAACTAATTATTTTGATTTCTTAACTTAATTAGTTCTATCAATAAAAGGGTCAAATAGAAGAGAGAGTTAGTAGGAAATATAATTAAAAAAAGAAAGATGAGTGTAAAATCATAGAGAAAAGATATTTTAAAAGGTATACTGAAAGAAGGAACTCTTGAATGGTTTATAAAAGGAAGAACACGATAGAAACGGGTTTCAAGGGAAAAAATAAAGAATCTGTCTTTGTTATTCTTAGTGAAATAAGCCAGCCAAATATATTTCGCGGTTTTGTTAGAGAAACCAAAACGTCGTTTAACGTTCTTCATGACTGAATCTATAATCTTGCCAAAGACATTTATCAGGCACGTTCGCAAAACGTTTAAACATCTTCATCGAGTTTGATTTTTGATAACTGTTTTTGATCAAAGCCAAACAGGCACAAGCCAAAGGTCACTGCACGAAAATTGAAAGTTAACATTATAAGATAAAATACAAATTTTATGCACGACTGATTTTTGTTCCCGATTTTAACTGGTGGACAATTAACTCTTGTCTATTTGTTTGATGGAGATATTGCTTCGATTCAGCTTATTAAAATCTAAATTTAACTATCAAGATAATCTGTTCGGGCGTGGAAAAAGTCTTTGGATCGCAATTCTAAATGACAGTGTCTTTGAAAAAATGCCATGGAAAAAAATGTCTCTAGAAATTTTCAGACTGTTTCTTTTTACAATTCCCGTTAAATTTCCCATTATATCGACTTGATATATTTCATTAACATTGACAGATTAATGGGGGAGATTCCAACACTCAGAACGATGTAATATACATATATATATATATATATATATATATATATATATGTATATATATATATATATATGTATATATATATATATATATTAGTAGTAGTAGTAGTAGCAGTAATAGTAGTAATAATCTTACAAGTATAATAAATTATACTCGTTCCGAAAACATTCAGTGTTTTAATTTGCAAATAATCAAACCAATACAAAAGGGGAAAAAGGTATAAAAAAGAAAGAAGAAAGAACATGTACGTCAGCCGAAAATCGTCTAGCATGCAAGTCCAAAGCCCAAAGAAAAAAATACCGATACGAGTAGGCAAAATAACTAAATAAAGTGCTCGATACAGTAAGTAGAGAAGACCTAATTAAACCTAGAGAGCCTTGGTAGGTTTGTCTGGTTCTCTAGGTTTAACTATATATATATATATATATATATATATATATATATATATATATATATATATATATATATATATAAGTCCGTATTTTTACTTATTTCAGAAATGATGACCGGTTCCATGACCTGCACGTTCACCGACCTCAATCCTTTTTATAACACTGCATGACGTGCTGACCCCTGCGCCACGTAACAACGCCGTCCAGTCCTCGGTCACCGATGTGTCCATGATTGTTGCTAATCCTGAAGTTGGTCACTTCGATCCAAGCGTTTCTCTGTCCCATGTTGTGTTCCTTTTGATCACAAAGAAGGCAAGGATTGAATCGTCGCCAGATATCCCTGGGTTGATGTTAATCAGGCGCGGCGGTGTTATAAGAAAAATAAAGATAGATCAACAAGGTTTATATAACTTAGGTTAATACAGGAATACATTTCGTATAAGAACCTACAAGCATGCATAGTAACGGCCATTCACTCGAAGTCTAATTTCCTGACACTTTATTCTTCGTTTCCAAGTTGGAGTCTATGTTTTCCAACTTTAAGTAAGAGTCTTCTTCAAGCAGCAAATTACGGAATGCTGATGAAACACTCGTCTCTCTCCCTCTCTCTCTCTCTCTCTCTCTCTCTCTCTCTCATCACCTAGAGACTTTCAGTTCTTCCACATTGCAATTAAATCAGGACACTGCTCAATTTAACTAATAGGCTGGAACAAGTCATGAGTCAGGAGCTCTTCGTGGCAGCAAATCACGTGGGGATCGGGGATGCGATAGTCTCCTCTTGGTGTAATGGAAACGCGTCCCTGCCTCAACTTCTACTCTCTCTGTCTCTGTCATTCCCCTCTGATCTAACGGTTTTATGGAGCTTCGCCCAAGATCGGTGTGGGGTTCAATGTGGCCTGGGCTTCCAGGATTTTCCAAATATAGAATCAGTACTATCTGCTGACAGTGTCTTGCGAAGGAATTTGTATATCCAAATATGGGGAGCTACGTATGAAACTCTATATATAGAGAGCATTTGTTAAATGTCTCCTTAAAAGCTCTCGGTGCTAATCTATATACATTCAACAATGATCTTCTGTTCCTATTTTAATTAGCTATTGGCAATATAGATTTTCTTTCCTTTTACTTCCCTCCCTCTACTTTCTTCCATTTGCAAAAGCTTGTTAGATGAGTCTCTGATTACTATCCCTCTCTTCCTCTCAATATGTCATCTGTGTTTCAAACTTTCCAGGTCTTCTGTCCACATTATCTATCAGTTTTCAATTTCCCATTATGCTTCTGTTTTCCTTAAAGCTTCCTCGTTGCTTACATGCTCCATCCACGGAATTATCAGAATATTTCTGTAGGAGCACCTTGCTCTTGCTTCAATTCTTATCTGTGAAGAAATTGTTTAGCATTAACTGCTATATATGAGGATTGATATTAAGTCGCATTCCAACACCCTCCATATTAGCATTAATGCATTACGAGGAGTAACATATAATAAAAGCTAATGGCAACATTAAATAGAGGTTAATGAATATATCGTAGATGGATTTTTTAGAAAGATTATAACGAAGAAAAAATCAAGAGGACAAGCAAATTGTCAATATTCTTAAAACGTAAAATGTTTATGAATAGCCTTATCTCAGTTGCAATATACGTGAAATAAGCATGAAAATTAACGAAATGGCTTACAAATGAAAACGTATAATTACGGAAAGATGTATTTTAAGGCCAACGTTGGCGAAGATACTATGAGATAGAAACCAGTCAAAAAACACCAAAGAGTAGGCTAGGATAAGAATATATCATAATATATATGTATATATATATATATATATATATATATATATATATATATATATATATATATATAACATGGACTCGAGAAAAATAAAGAAAGATTGATCACACTGGAAGAAAATAGGATAATAGATTGAGCAAAATGTTATAGACTTTATCTCGTGTTTTTAAGCTTACTTCAGAATATATACTATTCTGCTTTAGTTTCAGGTTCAGCTCAAGTTAATAAATATATTTCGAGGATTGTGAATTGCAAGGTAAATAGAAACAACGATAAATAGTTGTACGGAATTTAATGAGCTTAGATATCATACAAAAAAGGAAGAAGAATTAGACGTAGACTAGATTTTAAACAATTAAAAAAATGCCAAAAAATAGAAATCTTTAGTCATGATAGCGCGTGACTTCCTGCTAACACAAGCATCGTCGGCTTCGGTAAATTTTTGGCTACTCTATTCAAAACACAAGCTTTGGATCAACACGTAGAGCGGTTTTATGGTACTTCCTAATGCTAACCAAGAACGTTATTATCAAGAAAGCACATCTTTGAAAAACCAACCAAAGAGCATATCGCACCTAGATTTCATTTTCGAACGGCAAACATTCGTAGCGCTTTGAATAGATACATTTCAATTTTATAATCAAGATTAGGTGACAGATTAAGAGAGATTAGGTGAACTGGAATTACATGCAAATCATATTAATGACGCACGAAAATGTGTAGAGTCATCGTTCCCGACATTTTGCGCATTCAATAGCTGACTTGATCAGTGTTTTCTCATATGAACAAAACTATGTAAAATATGCCGCTATTAGTTCTGTCCTCTACAATTACTGCATCAGATAAGTCCAGAGCATCACCATAACTGCTATATCCATTGTCAGTTTTGATAGAACAAATACTATCTGCGTATGTTTGCTGATTTCTTTTCTTTTTTTAGGTGTAGTGATAGTTTTTTTTGTTTTGTTTTTTTAAACAAAGACCTGCTGAGGTGTTTTCATCACCTTTTTCGTAACATCAAATCCTAACCAACTACGTCTATTCCAATCTCAGCAGTAAAAGAACTGAACTGAGCGCGAAGTATTTGAGAAGCTGTAAATTTAGTTCAAGGAGGAAACCACAGAAAAGAATGAGAGAGAGTATAAACATGCCAAGCTGCAAAATGGCTAAGCGTAATAATAATAATAATAATAATAATAATAATAATAATAATAATAATAATAATAATTTTATTTTATTCCCTTGCTCCTACCCCTCTGTTTAATGAATTCTTCGATATTCCCCCCTACCAATCTGTAGTATAAGTCCAGCCTACCCCATAAAATTCGATAAGTATCTGTCGTTGGCGACGGAAAATTGAACATTTGTGGAGAGTCACTTGTGCCATGCTCGGAAGTTGTAAGAAATGGTAAATGTAGCATCTTTGAATGATACTTTTCCTTTAATTTGATATGATTGTAAATCCTAATGTCTCAAGTTAATTCCTTGCTTTTCAGTTCCCTTTTCTCTCCTCTAATAATTTTTTTTTTTTTCTTTTTTAACTTGTATTTCAAGTTTTAATCCACACCCCAGACCTTAAGCGGACACCCGTGTCCATTTTTTTTTTGTTTTATGTCTATATACTGAAATCTAATTATCCCACTTGGAGGTGTCTCTCGGACTTATACTAAGTTAAAACTTAGTATTATCTACCCAACCGAATACCATAAACTGTTATGAACTTTTAACTTCGATATATTAATAAACCCACTATCTCAAATCTGGTCTTGCTCTTGGACCTTCTTCAAGTCTCGTCCTAAAGCTGGTAATCTGAACAAAATTACCCCTTGGCGGTCAAGGTTAAAACGCATCTCTACCAATTTCAATGAATACGAATAATATCTCATACCGGATCGGCCGTCAACCGGGACAACAAGGACAACCGCGGCACGAAATCATCTCCCAGGAAATGAAACCGAAGATTCTACCTTAGACACAACCTCTAGTTCTCCAGAAATTGTCACTGAAGATGACTCCAGGTACATTAATTTAGAATTCCTTGAAAACCACGAAGCTGAAATCACCGAAGCGAAAAATGACGTCATCCAACTACTCAGCAGAGTAACTTTCATACAATTGTCAGACAAAGACCTGCTCCCGAAAATCCATATGACAAATCACAACAAGCACATCGTGAAAATATACAATGCTGCCCTGGAAACACTGTTAACAGATAAACCACCGGGAAACATAACAGAAGTTAACAACGTCATATACGCAACAGCTCTAGCAGCGACTCGGAAGCTTGGTGTCAAGACAATAAATAAAATTAACAGACACAGAGAACCAGCTTGGAAAACCAAACTGATACGAGAAATAAAACAAATCAGATGTGAGCTGTCTATATTAGATGAGCTCACCAGAAACCCTAATATTTCCACACTTAAATCCAAAAAGATCAAACGGAAATATAGCATTAAATCCCTAATTGATATTCCATCGATCAAGGAAATGCTGAAACAGAAACTTCAGCTAAAAGCACAAAGAACAAGACGATACGAGAAACGTTGTAGATTCTATCGCCAAAATAAAATATTCCGAACAGATCTTAAGAAATTTTACAGGGAAATTGGAAAAACGCCTATACATGTCGAAACGCCACCATCGATTGATAATGTACAGACATTTTGGGAAAATATTTGGAGCAGCCCAAAGGAATGTAACCCAAATGCAGAATGGATACGGCGTGAAGAAGAACGACCTCTGCAAGAATGCCATATATCCACAGATGATGTTAGGCAAGCACTAACGAAATCCCAAAAGTGGAAATCCCCAGGAAATGACAAGTTGCCCAATTTCTGGCTGTATCATCTCTCATCTACCCATGGCATACTTGCAAAAACATTATCAACGCTTGTAAATAATCCCAATAAAATCCCGGAATGGGTTACTGAAGGTATTACATACCTCATACCAAAAACAACTGAAACAGACGACCCGAAAAATTATAGACCGATAACATGTCTTTCCACAACGTATAAGTTGATCATGTCTGTACTGACGAACCGTACTTACTCCTTCTTCGAAACAAACAGCATTCTCCCGCTGGAACAGAAGGGATGCAGTAGAGGTTCATATGGCTGCAAAGATCAACTTCTGATAAATAAAATGATCCTGGAAAATTGCAGGAGACGACGCAGAAATCTCAGTGCAGCGTGGATTGATTATCGTAAAGCCTTTGATAGTGTTCCACATTCTTGGATCCTTAAGGCTTTGGAAATGTACAAAGTCTCCCCTGTGGTATTAAACTTTCTTAAGCACAGCATGGGGATGTGGAACACAAAACTATACCTTAGGCACACCGGGGGCACTGCCATATCCAACCGTCTGAATATCCGACGCGGAATTTTTCAAGGAGACTCTCTGTCACCCCTTCTGTTTTGTTTATCCTTAACCCCTCTTTCACATGAACTGAACAACAGTAGCTATGGTTACAAAATAAATAAGAAAATTTTCAATCACCTACTATACATGGATGATCTCAAACTCTTTGCCAAAGACGACAATGGGTTGAAAGGCCTCCTCAATATTGTAAAATACTTTAGTGACGACATAGGTATGGACTTCGGATTAGATAAATGTGCAAAAGTAACATTCAAGAAAGGTAGAATTACAGAAACACCCTCAATAGATTTAGATTTTGTCACAAAGATTAGGGAATTGGAGCATGAAGAAGCTTATAAGTACCTAGGAATTAGCGAAGGACATGGCATACAACACCCCCAAATGAAAGAAAAAATAAGAAAAGAGTACTACAGGCGTGTACGTCTGATACTAAATACTGAACTAAACTCAAAAAATAGAATATCAGCTATAAACTCATTGGCTGTCCCAGTGGTGCATTACAGCTTTAATGTCCTTAACTGGTCTATAGCTGAAATTAAGCGAATGGACGCCAAAACGAGCAAGCTTCTCACTTGCTATCGCATGCATCATCCCAAAGCTGATGTTGATCGTCTGTATGTGCCCAGATCCGAAGGAGGCAGAGGATTAGTTCAACTAGAACTGTCCTACAAAACTACAACAATTGGCCTCCAAAAATACTTAGAAACTACAGAAGACTGGATGATGGTATGCGTCAAGGAACATGAAAGTAGTAAGCGTCTTTACTCCGTAATGAAAGAAGCCAACAAATTCAAACTGGAGCTTCAAATGGGCGTAGAGATGCAACTACAGCACAATACACCGGCTGAAACTGCAAAATACTTGAAAAAGACAGCAAAGACGAATGCAACCGACCAGATACAGAAGCGATGGCAAGATAAACCGCTTCATGGCCAATACTCTGCCCGTATCAAACAAGCTGATGTAGACAAAACCCGTACCCATCAGTGGCTACGCAGTGCAGGGTTGAAAGCGGAAACTGAAGGTTTTATCCTTGCTGCGCAGGACCAATGCTTGCTAACTAGGAATTATCAAGCACATATACTAAAATATTGTGTCAGCCCAAAATGCAGATTCTGTGATAAATATCCAGAAACGATTGATCATCTTGTATCAGGTTGCACGATGTTGGCACCCACTGAATATAAAACCCGACATGACAGAGTGGGCCAATATCTGCACTAGAAAATCTGCAACTTCTACGGGAAGGAAACTGAAAGAAACTGGTACCAACACCACCCAGACCCAGTTACGGAGATAGGACCTGTTACAATTCTATGGGACTACACAATTCACACTGACAGAACAATCAAGGCCAACCGCCCAGATATTGTTATTAAAGACCACAAACAAAAACGGTGCCTCCTTATTGATATGGCAGTCCCTGCTGACTGCAATGTATCTTTGAAGATATTCAAAAAGCTGTCAAAATACAAGGACCTTGAAATAGAGGTCTCGAAAATGTGGCATATGGGAACATCAACAATCCCTGTTGTAGTTGGAGCCCTAGGACTGGTTGGAAAAGATTGCAGTAGACTAATTGCAGGGATTCCTGGAAGCCCATGCCTCAAGGAGATACAAAAAATTGTTCTGACAAGTACAGCCCACACTTTACGAAGGGCTCTATCTATGTAATTATTTTTTTTTTTTTTTTGTCAGTGAAAAGTGTCATGATGCCATTTCTAACCTTAGGTCCCTGGATGGGACCCGGAAAGAAATGTGTAAACGCCAGAAAGCAAAGAAAATAATAATAATAATAATAATAATAATAATAATAATAAGAAGAAGAAGAAGAAGAAGAAGAAGAAGAAGAAGAAGAAGAAGAAGAAGAAGAAGTTTAAAAGGGAAGTAATAAAAGAAGTTGATGGTTGAAAGATGACATTGGGAGAAAAAGATGTAAGGAAATGATAGAAAGTATTCGCATATCTTTCAATAAAGACCAAATAAAAATGGTTATCTTTGCCGCAAATTTCATTTGCGCTCTGATAGGAAAAATTGTGATTTATAAGGTGGCAGAAATGGAAAATTTAGAAAAAAACAAAGTCGAGCGGAAAACGTAATTTTTAAGTGAGCCGGTCTGGGAAAATTGAACGGTCTTTAAAATGAGAAGTTTTATGCAACGTCGAAGTGAAAGGGAAATACTGTTGTCTTTTTTTCTTTTATTAATTATATTAATCAGTGCAGTCATGTATAAAGAAAATACATTAATGGAAAAATGTAGTTTTTGAAAGATATATAGAATGAAAAAATCGAAGAGTAGAAAAGAGAATACGACATATAACATAGAAAACACTAAGAAAATGAATTAAAGAAAAAGAAATCAATGAAATTAAAACATAAAAAACGAAGAATTAAAAGAAAATATATTTATCATCATATCTTTGCCTGATACAATATCATATGTGTAGAACATCTCTCTTATTATCAAAAGTATACTTCCAAGGAAACATTACATCTCATATTAGTCTGGAACCGGATAAAATTTATAGAGTATCAGATGTGGATATCGCTTGTTACATTCACGAAAAGATTTGTACGTACGAAGCAGTGTGTTAAATAGTGGTCTATTTCATTACCATATTCAATTAAAGCTAAGATTACAACCAGTAATGATAAAGCCATTCTTCTTTTAAGTATCGTTCCACTTCAGGGTGTGGGGAATCATGGTGCTCTACAAATTCCTATCTTTTGTGGGTGTAAATAAACTTTTAACCCTTTAACATTCGCATTTCTCCTCGTTCTTCCATTCATTCATACTAACACAGTAATATCTTGCACCGTGCTTCTCTTACATTCACTATCTCATACTAGTGTTAGATTCTCTAGGCCCTCTTTCCTCCGTATTTGCTCAAGAAGTGCTGTATGCCTTTTTTATGTAGTAAATTATGGGCTACAAAATATAAGTCATGAGCGAGATGAATTTATTAAATTATAAGCGTTGTTACATGCTTCAAGAAGCAGATATGAATAAGAATTTTTAAGAAAAAGGAAGAAATAAGAAAGAAAATTAAATGTTAGAAAAGGAATAACAAGAAGCAAATATATTAAAGGGAATAAAAGTTAAAAGAGACGAAGACGAGACGAGATAAAAGGAAAGCAATGGAGGTGAGAATAGAAAGAGCAGAGTTAAGAACAGGAGAGAAATGTTAGCAAAGATAGAGGTAGACAGAGAAAAATGTCATGATCGAATGAGGATTACTCACTTGACTTAAACTGACGTTCTAGAAAAAATACCGCAAATAAAAAAAATCCTTTTGAAGAAATAGTAAAAATAATTTAAAAAAAACAAAAACAGAAATTAACTATAATATCAATAAGAAAATAAATGCGAATAATAGACCTAATAAGTATATAAACATTGAAGAAAACCTCAGAAAGTTATGTATTTGGGCCGCATTTTAAGAAACTTTTGCGAGAAGAAAATATAGTAGATACAAAAAGCATTACACATACGATGCTGAAAAACTCTCGTTTCGACACATTTCCCAAAATCTGACCAAATGCAAATAACATTACAATATTATTTAGACAGTCTGATAACTGTTCAGCAATCCTCCGTACGCTGATATAAGTTTAAAATAACCTATTTGAGAATGTTTAAATTTGTATGTAAATATAAATATTCCGTTTTCATTCAGTGTTGTCATAAGCAACTGATTAAAAGAGTTTTGTTAATACAGAAATTTAAATCTTCAGTAAATTACCAAGAAATATTTAATTGAAACAGTTGCCTAATAGAAAGGAATATTTTGCCCGTTTCCTTCCTTGTTGCAAGTTTAGCAAATTCATGAATTCTATCACTCAGTTACTGGATCCAGTGGGAAGAGCTATAGTGATGATACGCCATTTATGAGTCTATTATTTGCCAAAGTTTTGCTATCAATAGCAATTAGGATCATCATGATCAAAAAGAAAAGAAAAATATGCTACAAAAAAGCTTTTGGGGTGAATTTATGATCGAATAAAATTTATGGATAGAAAATAAACGGATTTACGAAAAAATCTTGACGATTGGAAAAATTGTAAGGATTTCATAAAAAGCATATTTTCCAGAAGAGGAGTAAAACGGAGAAGTAAGTATAATAAAATGTATAAAATATAACCACTGTAAAATAAAGATTAAGTGAGAAATTTCCTATAAAGAAAGCGGATGATAAAGAAATATTTTTCTCTCATAAATAGCATTAATCGAAATATAACATACGGACCTTTTTCATCATATATCTGAAATAATAAAAATTAGTTGGAATAAACAGCGAAAGAAATAAATAAACAAGCAAACAAAGAAACAAGGAAGCAAAACTAAATCTACGAGACAAATTTCATTTCCAATTTCTTAGTTAAAAACCTTCTATTTTATCCACGTAACCTTAAAATTCTATTTTGTTTTATTTGTGTAAAACCTTTTGTTTAATTAATTACATATCGTTCTGTGTTATTTTGATTTGAAAGCTGTATATATATTTTCCAGAAGGTTTCAACTCAACATACTTAACAACATAAGTACAGTACATTTTTATATTTATTTTCTCTAACGTTTTTTTTTTGTTTTTTTTTCAACAAAATGTTTTTCTACAGGGTGTTATCCTCGCAATTTGTCTTTAACGGAATCTCTTTCCTGATAAAGAATAATGATAATTATTCACGTGAATGCAGCCCCCCTACAGTGTAATCTGTTTCAAATTCGGTGGGACATTTCACTTTCTGGTCATAATTCTTTGGTATCGTTGTCAGTTGCTTAAATTATTTTTAGTGTTTAAATCTAAATTATATATATTCATGAGAGAAGATGATTCAGTATTGACAATAGAGCTTCCGTCGATACGAGCAAGATATACATAGCAAATACAAATCAACACTGCATGGCGACTCTCAGTTTCACACTTCGAACACTCATCGGACTTTGGGCGACAACTCACTGGGGGGGGGGGTTAAGGAAAGTTATGTAAATGGTAAATGGCTCTTTTTTTTTAGACGTAATATTTTACATTATTTCTACTGGTGACCTCGAATTTGTATTTATAATACAAAATTTTTCCAATACATGACACAAGAGCCACTCAAAGCGACGATTGCAGAACCAAGCGATTGATATGAATGTCAGAGGAGTTAGAAAAAAAATGAAAATTATGAAAATAAGGGGATGGTTAACGATTGAACTATGTTTAGTATTGTAGTGTTCAATGGATTATCCACGCAAGAGTCTGTTGCATAAAATAATACGTTTTGACAAAAGCCTGAGTGGAACTTTCAATTTACAATTGGCATATGGGGGAAAATCTGGAGGATTCGACTTCTTAGGCCTATCCTAGCTATAAACATCTGGACTGATGGATCTAAAGAGTGTAATTCATTGAACATTTGCAATGAAAATAGCAATAGTAATGGTAGGCTTATAACGATACGTCTGTGGAAAATGTGACTGCAGAGTGAAAACTTAATCCATCTACTACAAGACTACATAAACGATTTTGTTCTTTATCAAGGCTGGAAATGGAAGATTGAGAAGCTTCAGCCTAGATAACGCAGCCCTGCTTCGTTTGTTGTCTGCAATAATAACAGATGGCGAGAGTTTTGTCAGTGATGTAGCGATAGAATGAACCAACATTTTCCTCACTATGTTTAGCAATGGATAATATATAAAGGGTCCGATGCAAAATTATACATAAATATCTTGAAATACTAAAGAGTATAAATATAATCACCATTGGCATCAACCACGACATCCAGACGACTTCGGAATCTTCTACATCTCTTCTGGACGGTTCAATTCATCTTTAGGGTTAGAAAGAGGATTTTTCGTCTTTCCCTCAACTGTGTCCCATACATAATAATCAAGGGGTTTGCCACATGTAAAAAGTGATATAGTCGCAGAAATTGTCTAACAGACATAACTGGGTTCTCCTCCTAGTGTAGCATGATGCAGAATCCTGTTGTCAGACAAATGGTCTTTCAGCAGCCACCCTGTTGACCCAGGATAGCATTTGATGTAGGCCTTCGTGTTGAGTCTGAGGCCTTACCAAGAAACTTAAATAATTTTCAAATTTCGTATTTTGCATTGTAATTATAGCAAATCCTTCTGGAGAAGATATATGACTTAAATTTAAGGATTAAAAGAAAAGAAATATTCTCTATTATCTAAGATTTTATATATATATATATATATATATATATATATATATATATATATATATATATAAAGGTACGATGAGAACGATTAGTGTACAATTCCAATGTACCTAGCATTTAAAAGAGAATTTCAAAAGAGGGCTCAATACAGAGTAGAGCAATATTAAAGTAACCCTCTTAGTAAAATATTAAATATCAATATTAAAGTAATTCCCTCAGTAAATATTTTAACAGCAAAACATTAAAACTAAGTTATAGCTGCACCAATAATCTTAAGAAGTTAGACAATAATAAAATTTGAAACCAATTTAACAATCCGGAAATTATTACATGTTCCAAGATAAATATTATTAATGATATTGGCCCATGTAATTGTAGGAATTCTGACCAATTCCCATTGTTAAACAAATTTTTAATTAAATTCTTTGTTTATCTTAGTAATATCTCGCCAATAGAGAATCCGACGGTTGAAAAATTCTATATTCTTAGTAATAATAATTATTTTAAGATTAGGTGTCATCAACACAACTTGTCATTTACCAATGCTACTTACAGAAATAATACATAACTTTAAAAAGATGATAATAAGATTTCTAAGGTGAAATGGAAAATTTTAAAAACGGCGAGGAAATGTAGATATTTATAGATGAAAAACTCGAAATCATCGGATTGTTTGGACAAAAATTCATTATGAAATCCAAAACGGGAATTAACCGTAAATTGTAAGTATAGTTTACCTCAAAATTTAGTTAAAATTTGACAATGCTTTTTCTCATATTTTAGATATACTGCCTTTAACTATATATGGCTTATCTTTCTATTTGTAACATTAATCTTGTATTAATTTTCTGCTAGTATTAGTAACATCTTCTACATATATATTGGTATTTGGTTGCTATTTTCGATTGGTGTTCTTAACATCCAGTATTTAATAGTTGCACATTAATTTCCCAAATAATTCTATATTTGTAAATTATCAGCTACTTGAAGAGGACATGTATTTATCAACTGCATAATAAATTATGTAAGGAATTGACAAAGTGTATAACTTATTTAGTATTTTGTTAAATTACCTCTCTACCCCGCTTTCATTTCTTAGGAAACTGCATTGTCTGATTGGTATATATTGTGTGACCATATGTCTGGCTTCCGTTAGCCGCCAATCTACCCGTTTATAAAATGATTTTTAATTTCTGCTTCTTCGCTTAGTTTAAATCTAGCGTAGGTCATATTTGATTAGTTGATCAGAGAAAATCTCACAAATCTTATAATCCCGCTTCTTTTCGTAAAAAAAGAGTTTTGTATTTTACATTTAGATCTAAATAAATTGCCCACTTGCCAGTTATTTACGATCACCTGATGAGATGCATTGACATGCATTGAAACGCGACTGCAATTGTGTAGCGATTTTTACATGCTTTCGGTGTAATATCCTAAAATAATATATATATATATATATATATATATATATATATATATATATATATATATATATAGAGAGAGAGAGAGAGAGAGAGACAGACAGAGAGAGAGAGACAGAGAGAAAGAGAGAGAGATAGGTAAATCAAATAAATAGGTATTAGTAAGCGTAAACGCGAGTTGCTGGTGTGCATACGCAGATAAGCTAATAAATAATTATCAAATTTTGCCAAGAGGTGTAAACATAATAGTGCTTGATGTGGTTAGACAGAGCTAAGAAATATATATTAATAAATATGCATATACCTACGTTTGGTGTGCGACTTAAGTTTCGTTAGTTACCCAATACATCGAGTACAAGATAGAGCTTATGGTTTATCTTGAAAAATATACAGGTGTTCATGGGAGGAACGCCGATTCATAGCTCAAAATTAAAATAGTACGGACAAGTACAAAAACAATACTGGGGCCTAAATGCAGAAAATGGTGAGCAGGTAGTATTCATTTGGAAAAATAAAGAAAACAATAGGACCACATGTTAAATTTAAAATTGAAACGCAGGTCGTTTGTGACGAAAACATGTTTGAATAATTAACGGAAGCTAATCGGTATATAACCTACAATATACTCGTAAGGAAAATTTATCCGGGATTGCAATATTTTAAGAAAAAATATCTTTCTATGTTTACAACTTAACATAATCTAATTCTGCTTATTATTATTATTATTATTATTACACAGCCGCTATATTGATTTTTGCGACGAATTCCCAATTTACTACAGATCTGTCGTCATTTATTTAGATACCACAGTAAAACTTTGAGAGTGCTGTGGTATTTGCATATTTTTCTTGTTAAGGATCATTTTGTGATGATGAATGCGTTTCCAATTATCTGCAGTTGACCCAAAATAAAATTTATAATACTAATTATGTCTAACGCTAGGCTTATATATAACTCATTTATACATATATTTGCTATTCATAGGACAGATGGTGCCTTTACGACAGTTACATTTTTGATCATCAATGCTACCGTTGTTATTAGTGTTTCTTAATTATTAGTTAAGGGTTACACTATTATGTTGGTCTATATATTGTTCAAGTCTTCTAGTGCAGCTGTATCTAACCCTAATATTCTTTTTTGAGATTTTTTTGAGTAAAGAATTATGACTAACATGATTGTGTACTAATTTAAGAAAGGTTCTACCGATGTTGGTCCCGACATTACTTTTAAATGGTGGGTTGAAACAAATTATGTTGCGTTTTTATTCTGACATTTACTATATTCATACTAGTGTTTTGGTATGTACTTTAGTTTAATATTGTGCTTACTCATATTGAGCTCATTAACATATTTGGATTTGGATTTGTCAAAGATGTATTTATTGTTGCAGTTAATAAAGTGTCTATGTTGCACGGACTTGGGCAGGTTATTAAGTATTCCTTGTGTGTAGTTAGATTCGGTAATATATATATATATATATATATATATATATATATATATATATATATATATATATATATATATGGTTATAAAGTTCCTTATTATAAGGAATGTGTATTCCTTTGGATAGATCGAAAGTAGTGTCTCTAAATTGATCACCGTGGATTTGGTGATATTGGTGATATTAAGTCCTTGATTCTTAAAGAATTTCATTAGTTGCTTCCTAAGTCGGTCAATTTGCTGTGATTGATGGAAGTATAACTCCATCGTCCCTGTACAATCAGTGCTATCACTATCGAAAGCATACCTGAGTCTCTAAGTAGTAGTATTCCGACTAGTTCGCAAGCTCCTACAGGGTTAAACGGGCCCCATCCATAGAGAAGTTAAGAATGTCTTTTTTGGTCCACAAAGAAGCATCGTGATATAGAATAGATTTGGGGGCTTGAATGATGATGCTGATATCCTTGTTGATGACGGTGCAATAATTCTTGGCCAGGTTTATAGCAGCTATTAATAGATCTTCAGTGATCGATGGGTAAAAGTCGGAGGGGCCAAATTGCATAGAGGTGCACTCGCTTTTATTTTTTGTATTAGCGAACCAGGTGATAGCGTCTTTAGTAATTTTCCATTGGTTAAACCCGTGGAATACTTGGTGTAATTACAGGCTCGTTCAAGTATAGACTTACTGATATTATCTATATAATTATTAGAAGAGTTAAGCAATCGGAACTGTGGGTTGTTTGGGAAATTATCCTTATGGCCCTTGACGGTAATAAAAGCATGTTGTTTGTGAAGCTTATGCAGCCTGGCGTCAATATTTCGTATATTAGCTATGATTCTTGCCTCGTTGTTGATATCATTTTTCCCATTCAGTTCGGTATATATATATATATATATATATATATATATATATATATATATATATATATATATTATTATTATTATTATTATTATTATTATTATTAACTTCCTTACACATAGCTTTATGATAATCGGTGTCATTTTAGTAATATAGATTGTCCGTTTTATCAGATTTTATGATGATTTTGGCAATGTCTTTTTTTCATATTCTTCTATAGGTTGTTATCTTTGGTAACGTAATTCTATCAATTAGATAGAATATTATATATATATATATATATATATATATATATATATATATATATATATATATATATATATATATATATAATTACATTTCAGTATGTTTACTCGTGTGATGGTGCGCATAAAATTTATAATTTCATGTGTCTGCGTGTCCATTCAGCACAACAAAGTTGCACCTAATTATTGGAATTGGCTTCAAAAAATATCTTCAAGAGAATTTAACGAGATACATTAGCACATCATGCACGAGATTATACATGCGTATTTTCGGTATCTAATTTTACATTTAAGGTGCATTAAGATCACCTAGAATTAATTCACAGATGAAAAGGAAAATTGAACGCAGAAGAAAGGGATTATACAGGAAAAAGGTGAGGATACCATGGACAGAGAATACGTGAGCATCAACAAGGTTTTAGAGAAAATGGAAACAGAAAGGAGACTTATAAGCACCAGAAAGAGATAGTTGAAGTTTCTGACATGCATAATGAGTAAAGAGAGACTGAAAGATCTCATCCTCACAGAACATATTGAAGGCGAGGGGTACAGGGAAAATTACCTCATCACTTAGCTAGAGTAAATTGATGGCGGAATAACGTTTAGAAGAAATGTAAAAGAAAAAAATTTATTAATAACTACAAAGACAGGATATTATGGAGAGCCATAATCGTCTATGTCCTGAAAGGACAGCGTATAGAATAATAATGGTAATTATATATATATATATATATATATATATATATATATATATATATATATATATATATATATATATATATATATATATATATATATATATATATATGCATGCAATGCTCGTTTGTAAGAGAGACTTTGTAAATAACAGATAAGATGCAATTATAGTAACGCCTTTGAACAAATACTCGGTCAGGCGCTTTCAATTCTCACATATATATATTTTTCTTTACCCGTTAAGTGATCTAATTATTACAAGTTGAGGTCGACTGTGCTTGCAATCTGGCTATCTGTGTTCAAACCCAAGTGTCAGCAGCGACAGGTTTTTTCCTATATGACACGTCCCCTTTGAGATGACTTCCCCTGGAGTCTATATTTCTTCGGCGTCGGTTCACTATTTAGGAATTCTGTTGCTATTCTTTTTCACTTACCATAAAACATTGGTTCAACAATTTCTGATGGTGTGAGGACGCCAAACATGTCATATGAAATTTCCATATGTTCATCTTTTATGGAGACTTTTTTAAATCAGTGAATTTGCGTTTTAACTGATCAAGGTGTGTCGCTTATGTTCCTACATT
The DNA here is from genome assembly GCA_963932145.1 of Acanthosepion lycidas. Lineage (NCBI taxonomy): Eukaryota > Metazoa > Mollusca > Cephalopoda > Sepiida > Sepiidae > Acanthosepion > Acanthosepion lycidas. Next base: position 121,347,425 of record OZ010574.1, on the reverse strand, counting down.
TGTCCCTGTACCATGTATGTCATTTTACCGATCAGTTTTTTACAACGCCATCTTCCCAAAATTCTTTTCCCCGTTGATACATTTTTTAAAAAAATACATTATCTTCAGATTGGAAGAAATTACGTATATTGTTATTTCTTGATGCTCTCACCTTACGTTCTGGTAATAATTGATTAAAGACGAACTTAATTTTCCTGGCTAACATCAACTCTGCAAGAGACATTCCAGACACGGAGTTCGGCTTTAGTGTCATGCTGAAAAACCCCATCATTACTTTATCTGACTCCACTTCCTCTGACATTTTTCGTGCTCTTTTAAACGTATCGACAAACCGTTCCGCTGTCCGTTTGATCTTGGATGATAAGGGGAAGTTGTCATATGTTCTATTGCTAATGATTTACAAAAAGCCTTAAATTCATTAGACGTGAATTGTGTCCCGTTGTCTAAGATGACTGTCAGAAACACCAAATCTTGCAAAAATCTTGTGTAGTCGATCTTCTAAAATTTAATATTTCTGTCCATTTAGTGTAATATCGACTACCACAAGGTAGTATGATCTGTTTAACAGTCCTGCGAAGTCTATATGTATTATGGACTAGGGCATACCGGTTTTCAGCCAAGGTTGAATTTTGATAGGCGGTGACTTTGCTACCAGAGAACAACCTCTGCATGATTTCACTAAATTTTCGATATCTTCGATCCATTTTTTACCAATAGGATAACACTTCATTAAGGATTTCATTTCTGGAAATTAATGGACGTCCTATATGAAATTCTTTTAACATACGTTTTTGCAACGATGCTGGTATCACAATTCTTTGTGTGTATATAAGTACATTATTACATAATGAAAATGCAATATTTCCAGTAATGTTTCCTTTAAATTTTAATTGCTCAGTCATTTTCATTATAAAGTCATCTTTTTCCGATTTAATTCTTATTTCCTCCAATGTTATGGGCAGTTCTCTTACAATGTTGTATAGTACATTATTAATTTCATTTTCGGCCCTTATCGCCGCAATTACTGTGTCCAAAAGTGTTTCTCGGTATTTTGGTATTATTCTAAACCATCCGTCAGCATGACTTAATTTTTGGATGGTAGAAATTCCATTTTATAATAATAGTTCAATAGGATAATTCCGCAGCGCTACAGTCTCATTGCCGTATGTGTAGGAACACACTTTTTTGATCCATATATGGACAATAATGGACAATGATGTGTTTGTAGTATGAAGTCTCTTCCATATATGAATTCATGATATTTTTCGCAACAAATATGATGGCTAATGCTTCCTTTAAAATCTGGGTGTAGATGTTTTCGGCTGCAATTAACGGGTATTTATATTGTTTTAAACTCACATTTAACCCTCGTTGAAAACTCAGCACATACGCGGATTTGATTATTTCATTTTTTAACGTAAATTGTTGGTGATGCCCTTTCTGACACACCTAGTTTTTCTAGTCTATCTAAAGTTGCAAAAGATACATTTTCCTTTAATTCAAAATTAGCTTTAATTTTTGTACATGTACCTAGACCTTCTTATAAAAATTCTTTTTCAATTCAATCTTTGATTTTTCAGTTTCCGTATTAGCACCGGAGGTAACGATACTTATTTTGTTGCAAAAAGAGTTCATCTCAAAACTCAAATAATGCAATCCATCCTGTTCGAAATAAATTATCAGTATTCTTTACTACAAACATCACCGCTTTCTTGGTTTTTCCAACAAAAGAAATGTTACAGGTGAATTCAGTTTCTTTCCTGAAACTCCATGCGCAAATATATTACAATACAATAAACTGGGTTTTTACCCATTTTCATCCATGTCTGTTCATTTATGATAGCGACATCAGATCCTGTATCCAGATGTAATTTTACTTTTACATTATTAATTTCTACAAAAATTAATTTTCTTCTTTTAAGATGTTTCTAACTCAGTTAAAATACATTCGAATTATCTTTAATTTTCCTTTTATGCTTATCTTTACTCCATGCATTTATCATGTTCGCACACATTTATTTTTCCTCCATTTTTGTATCTGCAACTGGTACTTTTGTGTTCTACGCTCCCATATTCGTAGAATTATTTGTTGTTGAAAAGGCAATTCCTTTTGAAATGCTTACCTTCACTACAGTGGCAAATATTAGGTATTGAGGGCGGTTTATCGTCTTTTACTGTTCTGATGGGAGTTGAAAATCATCTACAGTCTTTTCCCTTAGATGGTCAAGCACTATGTATTTGTGAAATGTCTCTTTCTCTGTAGTCCTGCAAATATGACGTCTCTTTGGTGAAGTGGTAAATATTACTGAATATCCTATTACGTGTAGGATATGTATATTTTATTTTTTTCCTCATGTAAGATCAGCGAATACTCGTTGCAACTTTTGTAATACCACTTTGTAGGAGAGACTTTGTAAAGCACCGATACAATAATAGTAATGCCTTTTAACAAATACGTTAGAAAACGGAATAAAATAACAAATTTTAAAATCTAACCCCAATGAATATTTACAAAAATATACAAAACTTTCTACAAAGAATTAAACAAAATAATGTTATTAATAACCCCCAGTCCCTAAATGTGTCAGAAACATCAGATAACTGGACAAAATCAATCCAGGATTTTAATAATATCATAATCGAAAAGAAAGGCGCCCCGCATCCACCAGAGAACTGATATCACTACCCGCCTACCGAGGGAGGACATGGAGAATTAATCCAAAGAAAAATAGGGACAGAAATAAAAGGGGTTAATGAGCAAACATCCGATTTGTAAGTTAAAAAAAGAGAGAGAGGGCGAAGCTTAGGTCAAAAAGCCTAAACGAACCAACATCTGGCAGGGGTTACCGACCTGTGTTCGAACCGAAGTGTCGGCAGTAACACTTTATTCCTATATAACACACACACACACACACACACACACACACACACACACACATATATATATATATATATATATATATATATATGTGTGTGTGTGTGTGTGTGTGTGTGTGCGTGTGTGTGTTTGTGTGTGTATTATAAGAAATGATTGCATTATTTCCTATTCTTACTTGCCTTTTATTGGGAGTACATTGATGTAATGTAAAAGAGTTGAGAGAAAACCAAATAACAGTCTATTCTCTAGCACAACCGACATATATTACAGCTACCTGCTCAATCTAGAGACCAAGCTAGTTGTTTATACTGCAACTAATTTAAATATGTGGAAAGTTTTCTACAAGAGTACGGAAAGTGCGACAAAGAAATCCGAATGTGCATTGGGATAACAAAAGCTGCATTCCAAAACCTAAGTAAAATATTAAGACACATGAAAATTTCGTTATAAGCGAATAAAAAATATTCAACCGTTAAATAATATGGGACCACCTCTCTGGCAATGAATTCTGGAAATTCAGAGATGAATAGGTCAACAGAAATTCTATTCTACAGCAGAGGGTTGAACATAGAATGGATTGAACATGTGAGTGTAAGCGGGAGATAGCTGTTTCAGATCAAAAGTTCAAATGACAAAAATAAACACATCATGAAAAGGGTCCATTTAAATTCCGGTTTCAAACATATTAAAATTTTCAAATTATAAAAAAAAGTAAGGAATAACACATAAAATCCGCTCTCGCCAATAAATAAACACAGGCTTTTGGAGCCTACACGAGTCCATAAAAACTAGACATTCATTCAACTCGGCAGAAAGACTGACAGCAGTAAAGAGATACGAGTCAACCTCGTCGTGATGTCTTTCTTACCAAAGCAACAATGTACTCATGGAAAAAGAACGTCACATAACATCAAAAAAAGACAGATGAAATTTCTATGTCCCTTAATGTGGAAAGAAGGCGTGGAAATTTTGAGGTTTACAGGACATATTGAAGGCAAGATGAAGAAAACAACTTAGAGCCTGCCTAATGAGCTTGTTGCAAGTAGAGCGTTTAGGAATGATAGCATTTTTTGTATATTCGGTCAATACATTTCCTATGGAATAACTTATTAGTAAAAAAGGAAGACCGCGTAAAAAATATACATTGTGGATTAGATTTTTAAAAATTGAATTTTAATAATTTTAAAAAGAAGCTTTTTAAGTGACTCACAATGTAATTAAATAAATAAAAATCCGAGATTGCCAATGTTGATATCAGCAGGCGTTTGCAAAATTACCAGTAAATTAATAATAATTCTGTCAGTCTCCTTACTTTTTTGAGATTGTAGTGCATACTTTTTTAAAAATAATTGCTCATTGAAATGATTAACAATATTTTACTTTACATTATTATTTTAAGTTAAAGAAAAAATGTGATTTCTACAATTTACTTCCGTATCAAAACTTAATGATTTATGTACCTATACAAAATGATTGCATTCAATCATCCTATTATATATTCATAATTACGACAATTTTCTCGATGCGGACAGTATTGATACTATTTGAAATAAACTTTTCCAGAGCGTATTTTATTCGAATGAAACAGATTATTTTAAAAATAATGATCATAATTTGCCGACAAACATATTCGGTGCATGCCATGAAAATGTTTTGGGGGGTCAATACAATCTATTTATTTTTTCTTTCGGGTTTTCATTTGTAGAATTTGATACGTTTACTTGCTGTTGCGCATTCGCTGAGAAAATGTAATTTGATTACATTTTACTCAGCTGTATCTTGTCAGTGAACGCGTTTAATGCATTCATTAGAGTTAGAATAGATGGAACTTCGGCGTGGTGTAATGGTAAGAAAGCTTGTCTCCTGTCTTGGATATTTACTACTGAGTAGTCAGTTGGATCTTCACTGGGATACTTTCGGCATGGTGGCACATCTAGGCCAATCTTTGAAAATCAAGATATTAGGTTGGTGCAAAAATAATGACGTAATAATGTCGTTTTTTGACGTATTTTTAACGTCAAAAAACGACATTATTACGTCATTATTTTTGCACCAACCTAATAAAAGTGACAATAGTAATATTGTTACTGCTTTTCTGAGAATAATATTCGCAGACAACATATATTTCGCAAAGAAACATCATATATCGCTGATGATCTCAGAAACGTTTTATATTTAGTATTTATCATTGATGCTGCCAGTACTTAATTTTCTGATGTTGCATCTTTGTATTATATTAATTAATAAGTTTTCCTCTTTGTTAGTTTTGTTTCGTTTCTTTTTTCATTATATTTACTTATTTTTATTTACCTTTTCATTGATCTCTTTATTTCACTTTTCTTTCTCGTCTGCCTTTTTTCTTTTTATATGTGATCTTTATTCGTTGTTACTCTTTCCGTTTACCTTCTTTCTTTTTCTTTCTTTCTGAATTTAAAAAATTTAATGAAATAATCAGTATTTCAGTCCACTTTATAAATACTGCTGTTTCTTTGGTTTTCGGCCTTCGAATCTATTTCCCGTTGAAAGCTTTAGGTAAACATTTCCATTGCAAAATTAATATTGTCCCTGTAGACATCCTGAAATTCTTTCTTAGTCTCTCTAGTTCAATTCATAAAATGATACCATAGGAATTTTCGCTTTACATTTTGCGTTTTGTAGAGATTCCTCTGGCTTGAGGGGAAAAGTACGTGAATCTTCAAATATCAGAAGAGCCAAATCTGTGGTCCAAAGAATATTAGTATACCAAAAGGCCAATACCTCTAGTTTCTGAAACAGTTTTTAGGATCTATTATAAGAATATAGAGAATACACAATTAAAACCTATCCAATTAGAGCATTTTTAATTAACACACTCTAATTTATCACAAGAACCAAACATGCGCCAGAAATCTAGTGAGTTAACTGAAGATTAATTCAGTATATACCAGTTTGAGAAAAAATAAATTTTATATTGTAATCCATTTTATTGAAAAAATAATTTTGATGTCTCTACGAGGTGTATACATATTCTGTTCCTGGAGTTGTTTCCATATACGTAGCTCTTTGCCTAACGTCATCCAAATCACCAGTCCTTAGGCAAAGAGCAACGAAAGTTAGTCTCATAATCAGTTGCTTACGGTAGATGGGGTTCGACAGCCCAAGAAGGCAGTCCATCTAGCGGAAGGAAAGTCTGATTTTAAACTTCCGGGGGCTGGTGCTTATATTCAGAACACGGAAAAGGCTATGGAACTAAATCCAGACAAAATAAACTGAGTGGAGCTCCGAAGGCGTTTGTTTATCAACACTGGCAACATTCCAGCAACTCATGCAGCCAAGCCATTCCTAAATGTTTATGACCTGTATTCCTTTGTACCTTGTCGGTACGAGCGAGAGTGGGAGGTAGTATTGAAGTCTCTGGCACCGCACGGCCTCCATATACCATCGCAAGTCTAGGGGAAAGAAATCTCTAAATTCAAACCACCTACTGCCGCTCGCAGGTCTTGACGCTTTAATTTCTGAGAGGAGAGACCGTGTAACCTCAATATCCCCGGTGTAAAAGAAATTCGTAAGCTATTGCCCTATTCTGCCTTGAATGTAACTATGAAGTACAGCTGTGAGATAAAGGGGAGTAGTGACCACACCGGCTCAAAATGCGTTAATTGAATCAATAAGTGCATGTCATATATATATATATATATATATATATATATATATATATACATACATACATACATACATACATACATATATATATATATATATATATATATATATATATATATATAATTATTTATTTTAAAATTATAACATAAATATGTTATAAAATCACTATAAAAATAGCCATTTTGTTTCAACACCTCCGGTATTTACCACGAACATATCTAACTAAATATATAAAGTAGGTGCTTCATTTTGTTATAAATTTTGTGCTAAAGTTTTTATCTCGAAATCTATTGTGCGTATAATAAAACGAAACGGTTTAAACCATGATGTCAAGGACTGGGGTGAATCACTTATAAGAAAAGAAACAATATTTCCTTCAGTCCATTAAAACCTCATGAATTGAGCAGGTAGTTATTCTGTTCAACTTCATCAACCTAAATAGACAACTATTGGACACTGAATGATAATCGGGCTCATCACATTAGTTTGTGCGATAATTTTGTAAACCATTAAGCGGACGAATTGATTCTTCATAGTATGCAAATCGAATCCAAGACTAATTTATTACTGAAAACGGTCAGTGATTTAGAAATCGGAAAGACAGTTTCGAATTACAATCGAGTTCGGTGTAAAGGTTGAATAAATCCGGAAATAAACGCATCTTTATTTTGCGAACTTTTCTATTTTATGTACCTACAATTTTTAAATCCTGATGTAGGCGATGTTATTCCACTTGAAGTTTTGGTCTATTCTAACATCCTAACATTTCAAATCGATCTTTATGTCCTACATTATCCAATGATTGAGCGTATGCCGTGAAGCAGGTCATAAGCATTCAAATTATAAATATGTTTTTTCTTGTTTCAGTTTCATTTAAAAGACTACACTATTATTCTATTTTCTGGCTAATTCTGCTTGCGATCTATCGATCGGATTATTTGCTTTGTTATGTGACTTTTAGTTATTTAGACTTAAGTCTCTACAAAAACTGTTTTACGCCCAGGAGCAGTAGCGTGTCCCTAAATGTTTTATTGAAAGAACAATGCAATAGTAACTATGAAAATGTCAGCTCCTTGACAAACAGAACCACAAACAACAAAAATTTAACACTGGAAATTATTTCAGAAATCTGTTTGTTTCTTCTACTTCAACCACCATATAATTCAATGTTGGGCCAACCGATCATTACCGTTGTCGATCTTTATAAAACGCTTTGATGAGGAAATATTTTCCTAATGAAAATCAGATTCAAGAGTTCGTCAAAATTTTTTTCTTCTTAAAACCTGTGGAGTGTTACTAAAAAGTATTGTGCCTTTGTTAGAGCCAGAAATAAAGACACAAAGGGAGGAATTGAACTAAAGAAATATACTAACAGAAACAGTAATGCAAACATATATACATGTTACACAAGAATGTTCGGCACAACTCTCAGAGCTAACACCTGGAAACTCCCACCTCGAAAATGCAGTATCTACTTCTATTTATAGCTGGGAAAGTTCATGCATGCGTGGGTAAAAACAAAAAATGTCAAACAATAATTTTCAGTATATCGGAACTTAAACTTATAAATTGTTCAGAATTCATATTTCCTTTGGGTTGTTCTTTCATATTCTATTCAAGTATGCATTGATTCCAATTTCAATTCCAGTAATCCAGTTCGAGAATGTAGTTAAATAATGGTGTTTGTCATAGTGATAACATCCAGACTTTGAAAATGACTGTGATAGTAGAAAGTATTTCAATATAACAGAGGAAGAAAGAAAAACATCAAAAACATAAAATATGTACATTTTCAATGTACAGTACCCTGTTCTGAAATTGCACACATATAAAAAACTATAAAGAGAGAAAGTTGTAATATTATCTATACTCATAAATTAAAATCTATTATAATAACATGATGGCACTGAAAACTCTTGGCCGGTCGGAGAAGGTATATAATAAAGTAAAACTTATTGAAGTCAATAACGTACTTGTAAATACGCAATATTTTAAATATATAGCCAGCCAATTTTTAATATAAGTCGACTTAACGATAACTGCTATACGTTATTATTCCGTGTCATTCTTACTGATTTTCAGCTGAACGGCAGTTGGTACAATTTTATTGAGACTTTTGTGAACTAGGCTTCATATTCTATAAACATGACGTTTTTTCTCTAATTAGGAAAGTAAAATTTAACTGTTGTTTAAGCATATCATAAATGAATACTTCGTCACAAAACCAAATGATATCGACTGCATAAAAATGTCAATAAATGATAGAGAAACTACAACAGCTAAACCATCTTTTATTCGTTTGGAATAATCAAAGTAACGTGTATAGGAATACTGATATATACATAGAAACTGTTGGAGATTATATTCGCTGAAATGTTGTTATTATCTTGTTTCCATTTGCTTAAATACCTTACTTTCTGCGCACATTTCATGTATTTGAGCACTTCACTAAAGTGGCCTTGTACCAAACTCGGTTTAGGTCAACGTATACTATATAATTTTACATCATAATAGTCTTTCGAATAATTTCTTTCATGTAATATGGCACTTAATACCGATCGTATTGCAGATTTCATGTGAACAATTTTTAGTAATTTTAATCTGCATATAGAACGGGTTATATAGTCTCCTGCTGATGGCATTTTATTCGCCTTTATTATGGAGAAATTAAGAGCGCGTCGGAAAGTATAGCATGTTCAGTAAAGAAAATGGCAATACAGTGATGTAGTCAAAAAATAGGTACAAGAAAGAATTTTGGTTATTCTTCATGTTTATGTTGAAAATATGTACTTAGTACTTTGTAATTAAGCAAATGGATTTAACAAATTTTGAATTTTATTTTTATTTTTACTTATTTTTGTACATTTAATTAGTTTTTTTTATTTAACTTGTGTAAATTAATTTAAATCTTTATTCATGTAATTTGATCCATTTATTACATTGAATATAACAAAGAAAAGATGTTTCCATTGACTTCATCTAACATTCTGACATTTTTCCATTGGTTGTGTCAAGGGAATATAAAAATCGTCCTTAGTGCTTATTGTCCGAACCACTTTCGGCTGATTTTTAGCTATTTTAAAGCGGTTTGTTAATAATTATTATTCATTTCTTTCAACGATTAAGATGTATTTTAAGATGCATCACACAATTAATTTTAAAATGCGTCACAGAATTTATTTTAAGACGCATCGCACAATTACATCTTGAAAGACAACCGTTGAAAGAAATTAACAACAATTAATAAAAAAATCTCTTGAAGATGGTTAAAGAAGTGATCGAAAGAGCTTGTGACAATAGACACTACGGACGGTTTTACAATCCCTTACACCCAACAAAGGGAAACAATTAAAAAAAAAGACAAAATTTTCCTAGTCTGTCATATTCAACGTAATGCGTTTGATCGAAAGTTTGGTACCGGAATATACGTTACACGCACACTTATGTTTGTGCATCTATGTATAAAGATACTGTGGCAGTTAGAACTCTTTTGTTTATATTTTGGTATTCTTTGAAACGTTTCTATTACACAGACACCACATTGCTTCTTAAAAATGACTGAGATGGTCCAAAGCACTTGAAGAAACAATAATAGTTTTTATAGTTACGTATGTCACTAAAAATGTCTTTTGAAAGTTAACTTTTCTCGCAAAACGACTAATTATTTTTATTCAATTAAGGTAAAATGACTTTACGATATTTACCTCCTAATGTTTAATCCGTATATGATTGTTGCCTCTTAAGATAAAATCATGTTTATGATTGCTAACTATTTGCATAAAATCTCGTAATAATTGTTACCGCTTAAGGTGATACCCATAATGATTAAATAGAAATCAAATAAATAATTTAGAAATCTTTTCAACATAAAATCCTACAAATATACAAAAATCGCCGAATGGTCCGTAACACAAGCTGTTAAGTCAGCACAGGACAAAACAAAGAGTCAGAATCAGAAGAGATTGCATTATAGATACTGACGTCATCAGCCATGTTGGGATCGATAATAATATATAAATAATAAATGAAATATATGTGAGAATTGCACTGCTGGAGAATATCACTTGATCAATCTTCTTAGTTGTGCTAAAGAAACCATGTGCGAACAAATTCAAGGCTCTATCGAACCGCAAAAGAAATAATGTGGGTTTTAATGAATGGGTTTCCCAGCAAAAATAGACGAGAAATCTTAGCCATGAAATGATAGTGAAAACGATATCCGAGCCAGCATGAACATCTCCGCCTCTTATTCAATTAGATTATATTAAATATTTCGTTTAAGCTGCTCCATAGAGCTGCACCTCTTTTCCAACGCTCTTTAGGTAGTTGAGTGTTATTATTTTTGCAGAGCCACCATTTCACCATATGTAGACATGATCGGAAGTTTCTTCGACAGAATCGGAATTCCCGTACGACATTAATAAATAACTTCTCAGTTTTGAATTCTGATATTGCTTCTCTTAAATTATCGCCTACTATTTAGCCCTTACTTGCAGGTATATATATATATATATATATATATATATATATATATATATATATATATATATATATATATATATATATCTTACGGATGTTTCTTCCGTATTTATGTAACGAACTCTACTCAAATGCGTGCAAGGCTTGTCAATTTCTTTTTTCCTCAGGTACCAACCTTTACACTGCTCGCACATACATAGATATAATGATTATTTAATATGATATAATATATCAGGTAGTGCTTTGAAGTTTAGGAAAGCTTTGTCTAGATGGAAAATTTATTATGATACTTCGTACTATTTATTTGAAACAGATTGATTACTTTGGGTCAGAGAATCAATGATGGAACACACAAAAGTAGTAATAAGTGTGCGACATTGATATGCTATCACACGAAATTTATTTACATTGCACACTGAGATTGTTTGAAAAGGATTCGAAAACTTAACAAGATTTTAGTTGATGAATGTAAACTTAACATAATCGACGCGTGCGACGCAGTGGTAATTCCATATTGAGAATGCCAACTGAAAAATCACTAGTATACAACGTTGTCTTCAAAAGAAGGACAAACTATTAACAGTATGAAGGAATAATGCATTGTTGTTTAGAACAGGCACAATATAAAGAGGCGATTACGTATTGGGTGTAAGAATAAGCACAAAAGTAAAAGACTAGGAAAAGTATAGAAAGCGAAAGCGAATAGCAAAGAACTATGGAATCAACACATTTATTAGAAAAAGATATGAGCAATGGGCTCTGAGTTTATAATCACTTATATGGAAGCGAATATTGGCCAACATCGTCAGAGATTAAGAAAATATTTTGGCAAGACTAACATGTAGATCTATCGGTGAATATTGTAAGTATAATGAATATATTATGTTAGAAACGAAGCAACTTTAAGTAGAGCAAGAGATTTAAAGAAACTTGTTAAAAATCCAAAATCCACAGTTGAAATTATAGTGAACATATAATCGGGGAAATAAAGTGTTGGGAAAGTAACACATACAAGGCAAAAATAAGGAAGAATAACAGGGAAGATTCGAGAAAAGGATGGGAATAATTACCACGAAGACAAAGAAATTTTAGGTATTTTTGAAAACCTTCATTGTTCACGACCCGAAGGGAAATGGAAGACACAGACACACACGCGCACGCACACACACACACACACACACACACACATATATATATATATATATATATATATATTCAGAAAGAGAGAGAATGTAGAGAAAGGCACTGTATATACGCGAATTACACGAACACACACACACACTATATATATATATATATATATATATATATATATATATACGTGTATATACAAATTTCATTAAATACGACTGACAGGTTGTTGTGGGTAAGTTATTTTATTTAATTTTTATTATGTTCTTATAATTCTTTATATAATTTATATAGAAAATGAACAAATGTTTTGTATGTCTGAGCGAATTCGGCTATAGTCTTAGCTATTATCAGAGATGATTTTATCTTTACTTTTAACTGAATGTATGAATTATTTTGTGTTGAGGTAGAGTTAGAGAAATATTTTATTTTTCAGACACGGTCAGGACATCTTGGCCCATTCATAGTTGATATTGTTGAGTGTTGGCTATTTTTTCATTAATAATGCTTTATTATATGTGGATGAGGCTATTATTGTTGTATTAACAACTTGAACGTTCTGGATAGTTTCGTAGGTCTCCATATATATTTAACTGAGTACTAAATGTTATTACTATTGATTTGATGTTTACAATTTATGTAGAAAAGATGTAAACCCCATCAATAATAATAATTCACCTGAAAGATCCAGATTACAAAGAACCAATATTATTTACGAATTCATATTTCCCTTCAAGATCAATCTATATTCATAAATAGGATATACTACAACATGCCTATCATGAAGACTCACGTTACATCTCTGCGAAATTTGGTTGCTAACGGCAGGCAATTAACATCAGACTAAAGGAAATTTCTGTGCATAACCTTGGTTATGTCTATAGTGTATCGCATAGCCATGTTCACTCAACTAATTTAACGTAGATTAGGGTACCATCGAGTATTCGGAATTGGTTGCCAGTTTTACGGTTAGAGTCATTGATAATTGAAAGCAATCATGTTATGCTCTCGAGTTCTCGGAAAGTGAAAGAAAGTTTAAATTTATTATATGAAACATTGCGTTAATTTTCCTTCAGTTAATGGCTAGGTACTTTTATCTCAAAAACTTGGCATATTCAGTACATACTTTAAGACATATTCTAAATTTTACGTCATTTGCAAACGAAATCGTGAAATTGAATTCAGATTTTAATCTGTTGTGGCTATGACAAATGGTAGGACATATATGTAAATATGCAATACAAATAAAATATCCTGATAAAGATAACATTGGGTATACTATTATTGAGAGAAAAAAAAAAATGAATGTACGTGGGTGCGTGAGCACGTGTCTGTATATATATGTATATATATAGATATATGTGTATTTATTTGTGTGTGTTTACATAACTGTATATATATATATTTGTATGTATATACAGGGTGCGATGGATAAGATGTCGTCTAAAATACGCAAAAATGAAAATGAGACTGACATCTCATTTTAACAAATATATTTACTAAAATTACACAAATATAATTAAAGATAAATGTATTTAATAAAATCACTATTGGCTTCTATCACAGCTACCAGACGACTTCTCTCCTGTATCACATCTGGACGTTGTCCTGTTTAAATTTGTTAATGCCGCCGTAATCCTTGCCTTCAGTTCATCTTTGGAATTGTTGGGTCTCTCGCTCAGAGAACCTCACACATGATAGTCAAGGTGGTGCAGTCTGAAGAGTTGACCAGATGTAAGGCGTGATGTCATCGCACTAATTTTATAAAAGTCATGACTGGGTTTTCCTGCTTGTGTGCCATATTGCAGTGTCCTGTTGTCATACATAGGGTCTTCCTGCAGACACCCTCTTGACCCATGACAGCACAAACTCCTCAAGATCGATGTGTTTTTCAAGCCGTCATATATTCGTAATCACCATTAAACTCGTCTATTTCAATATCCTTTGCATTGTCCTCAAATCGACACCCAAACATGCTGGAATGTTCGTATTGGAGCTTCCGGTGCGGATACCAAGCAATACAGCATACCGTTTTCAAATTCCTGACGAAGTGAATTGCACATTTTGCTCGGTTTCTCACAGAAGGTACCCAATTGACCCTACCATACTGTGCAATCGACAAAATCAAAAACGCACAAGGAGCATGCGTAAAAGGAAAAATATAAAATAGCGATAATTTACCCATTCACAAACCCTCTCTCTGCTTGTGTGTGTATATATATATATATATATATATATATATATATATATATATATATATATATATATATATAGTAGCGGCTGTAATATAAGGTATGGAAACAACAAAGACATAAATATGTGTATTACTTAAAAAGTAATGCATGATTAGCAATGAAATTTTTACCGAATAAAGATTAGGGTGTAATGCATACATATTATATAAAGTTACAAAAATTTACATATTTTTTTTTAAATAAAGATTAATTGGAACAAAGGAAATAACTTACCCTTATTTTCAATGATTTCTCTGCATCGTCGACCACATGATCTAATTAAATTTCTTTCAAAAATCAGCAGTAATTCCCTCCCATTCGTCTTTCAATAACCCCATAGTTGATCCTGGGTTTTCGGGTTTCTTTTCTGAGCAAATTTCTCCAATTATCTTCTAAACATTTTCTATTGGATTCAGGTCGGGGCTCTGGTCTGGCCACTTCATTAGGGCGATTCCTTCTTCAAATAAAGCCATAACCTTCTGAGCCTTGTGGTAAGTTACCTTTTTCCGCATGAAAATAGGAGATCCATAAAGATTTTGGTGTAATCTTGGTACCACATGCTGCTGAAGAAGCCTTTTGTAAATCTCAGCATTGATATTGCCATGTACGGAGATGATAGGGCCAATTCCCCACACCGTCACACTGCCGCCACCAAACTTAACGGTTTTTTTGACACATTGAAAAGACAGTCTTTTACTTGTTCTACAGCGTGCGTAAGTTTTGCCCTCAGAACCATATATAGTAAACTTGGATTCGTCACTGAAATGAACTGTATCCCATTTTACGTCAGTCCAAACAACATGTTCTCTCGCATACTCCAGGCGTGTCCTTTGTTTTCGCTTTGAAATGAGAGGCTTCGAAGCTGGAATACCGGCATGCAATGCTGCATTTTTTAACCTGCAAGCAACTGTTTTCCTTTAGATCTGATTGTCTGAATCTTCATTAAATTTACGGGCAATTAATGTAGCAGTTTTAAAACGGGTTTTTGTAGATATTCTAACAATTCTTCGATCTTCTCTTTGCGATGTTTTTGGCGGTCTGCCGGTTTTTGGTTTTTCATCTAACGTTTTATCGGTCTTCCTGCTATGCACGACACTTTTAGACCTATGAACAATATCAGAAATTGACTTTTTCTTGATAGTTAGCGATAATGAGTGTTTTTTTCTTCAAAAGAGAGCGTTTTGCGTGTAGAATTTGCCATATTGCTTAAAAATAAAGTCTTAATGATAAATGAACGTTTACTTATTGTTGATAAGCTCCATCGAGTTTTTTAACAATGTAAATTAAAAGTTTATGCAAATTATTAACATAGTTTCTTAACTTTTGTCCAGTAGCTTATTTCCTTTATTCGATTTAATCTTTATGTAAAAAAAACTATTATGTAAATTTTTGTAACTCCGCATAATATTGATGCATTACAACCTAATCTTTATTCTGTAAAAATTCCATTGCTAATCATGCATTACTTTTTAAGTAATACACATATTTATGTCTTTGTTGTTTCCGTTCCTTATATTATGGCCGCTACTATATATATATATATATATATATATATATATATATATATATATATATATATGTATGTATGTATGTATGTATGTATGTATGTATGTATGTGATATCATAAATTGTCTGTTACTTATATGCAAACTCCCCTTAGTATTAAGTCGTCGATGATTCTCATTGATTTATACATTTCTTAATAGATTGAAAAAAAGAAAATATATTTGTCTCTTCGTTGAACATATGTCTGTTATCTTAATACAAGACAAAGCTGAAATGCAGACATAATTCGAACAAAAATCATGATGATTTTTTTCATATTTTGATTTTTTTCATATTGTTTTCCTTAGAAAACTCTATGAGAAGTATGTCAGTGTTTGTAAATTTCCTAGGGCTGTGCTTACACATTCTCAGCGAAGAGAACAACCATATCATATAGGTACCTCCACTAGGTCACGTAAAAAAGCGGCATATCACGATGAAAAAAACCTCATAAATCAACGACAATAAAGTTTTGTTTAAATTATGTTTATCTTGTTATGAAGAGGAAAGACAAAAATAGTTTTTAAATATTTTTTGAAATTTTTTACTCCTTTCTAACGTAGAAAATTTTGGTTAAAAATTATGTTTTTTTTTTTTACGACAGCGCGAGAAAACTAAAAAACGGTTTGTTATATTTTGCGCTTTTTCCGAAGAAAACACACGTTAATTTAGGAAATTCTTGCAAAAATCAAATAATTGTTGGATTTTAATGAAACTGTCAGGACTTATTCAGAAATGAATAAAATTATTTTTGAAATTTTTTTTCAGAAAATCTTGTTAAAAATAGATTTTTTTTTTAACTTGTTTCCACCCACTTACATATTTTCATGAAATTTCGAGAAATTAAATCTTCCCGCACGGGATTTTTTTTATTAGTTATAAACAGGAATCTTTGTAGAAAGTAAATCACCAGTTTTTTTTTTTTTGTTTTTTTTTTTTTGTAAAACATTAGCAGGTTTTGTAGAAAATCGGCTTTGAATTGTAAAAAAAAAATGTAAAAAAGTATGACATTACTTAATTAGAAAAGCTTCCACCTGTTTTTGTTTTGTAGATACCTTATACTAAGGACATCATTTTGTGAAGAAATAAAATTTTTTCGATGAATAATGTATTTTTTTCAAATTTTTTCCCTATTTTTAAAATTTTTATCATTAACGTATTAAGACGTTAATGATAAAAATTTCAAAAATTCTTTATTTCTTTCACGCACGAAATTCAATGATAACGTTAATGAAAATGTAAATTTACGAATCGAACTTTGAAAAGCACATAACAGTCGTTTAAGCACAAATATTTTTAAAATAATTTTAAAAAGACATTTTTATTGAAAAAACGTTCATAATTTCTATGTATGGAAATGTATACACGACATAATCCTTAAAAAGGTCACGTGATTTGTGTCGTCTGGCACCGTAGTTATTTCTCTTCTCTGTCCCGTTCAGATCCACATCGTTAACGTGTTTGCAGAAATTCTTTTCGAATTTTAAAAGTAAGTTGTAATTATTTTTAATTACTTTTTATTAAATATTTTTCTTTAAAGTATTTTCTTTTATTTTGGATAATATTTCATTGAAATATTTTTTTTCTTATTAATTAATTTTACATAAGATTAAGAAGGGAAGAAACGGAAACCAAGACAAAATAATAATTTCTAATTTTTTTTTAAATTAATTCTTTCTTCTTAAATTTATATTTGAAATTTTTATTTTAATACATTATTTATTCCGTTCACATTTGAAATTAGTTTTCATTGAAAACTACAAAAAAAAAGTTATTTTGAAAACTTTTAAACACCATATATTGAGGAATATAAAATAAAATTTATGTCTGGTACCGTAAAATTGACCGAAATTATTTAAGAAATTGTTAAATTAAATGTTTTAGCAATTGTTTAGTAATTCGTTAATAGTAAGATTACTGAATATTTTAATTATTATAAAGAAATTTTCCAAATTAATTTGTTTTCTTAGCTTAACTGTATTTATTTTTTTAATTTTTAGATGGTGAAAAGAACAGAAGAAATTTGATGTAAAGACGTTCCTTGCTGTTCAAAGTGCAGAAAACTGCACTTTAGTTTTCGACTCAACAACAGAAGATGGCAAACATGTGAACTGTGTTTTGTTAACAACTCCATCAGCCGCCCATCTTGTGTCACTGGAACGTCTTCCTGGAGGAACTGCTATGGACTACAAACAGCATATTTGTGACTGCATCAACAACTTAGCTAAAGCAGACTCATCGTCTACTGGCATAAGTGTTGATGCCAGTTTGCAAATAATACTTTCAAAAATTAAATGCTGTTTGACAGACCGGGCTCCTGTTAACCATTCTACAGTGTCATTATTGGAAAAGGAGTGGCAGATTAACCTTATTGAGCTGCATTGCAACTTACACCCTTTGGAGACAGTGGCAACAAAAACGAGGAAGGTCCTGAGTGATTGCGAGGGAAATGTGAATGTGAGCGAGTGCCTAGCATGGTGAATTCTTGCAGGATTCAATTCCTTTAGATATAGTGATAAATTGGGCGTTATTCCAAAATTGAAGACCTTTATCGAACAACAAGGCATTCCATGGTCCAATATCACTAGATTTCAAGGGAATCGGTTGCATGTAATTTTTCATCTAGATGCAACTTACTTTCCCATTTTCGCTCAGTGTAGGCAATTTGTTTTGGGACTTTCCTCAACAAATAAAACAGTAACAAGACTACAAAACATTATAATGAAAGAAGCTGCTATTGTTGAAATGCAAGTGCTGGGAATCATAGGGAAGATGCTATCGGGACCTTGGATGAGTACCTTCTATACTAGTGTTGATAAGCAAAAAGACCCTGTTGACACTATGAACATTGTCAAGGGAGTTATTGAAAATGTGAATGTACTCATTAAGAACCCTATGTCCATTTTCGCCTCCACAACAGATTTCTTTGGAAATACCCTTCCAGAGAATGTTACAGTGTCCCTACTGATTGCCCCAGCAAATGAACACTTATTTTGCAACATGATAACTGCCTGCTTAAAAGGGACTGTGGAGGTTTTAAGCAGGCAGTATGAAAAAGCATTCAAAACAGTAGAGGCTTCACCAAGAAGTCTATTAACATCGGTGAGACAGCACACCATGCTCGCTGAAAGCATCATCGGTGAATTTTGTGAAAGACAGAAACTTGCGCCTAATGCTTATGTATCAAGCATAAGTGATGTTATAAAGGCCAAGCGGAATCGAGTAAGGAAATTCATCGATGAGCTGGATGCTGAGCAGTTCTATCAATATTTACCACTTACAATGATGTACGGCAGACAAAGGACAGATATAAAGAAAAAGCAGCAACTAGAAGTTCAGGAAGAAGTTGTCAAAAGGCTAAAAATTAAAGAAGACCACCAGCAAAAAAAAGAAAAGGGCTGACGTGCAGAAAGAATTAAAACAGATATCCATATATTCTTTGGAATCTAACTTTCCTGAACAGGGACAAGTCCTGAAAGATATACTGACTGGAAACATAGTTGGACGCACAATTAGACATATTTGGACAATTGATAGTATCAACTGTGAATACATCGGTTACATCAAAAAATATGAAAATCACTTTTATATGATTTCATATGTTGATGATTTAACTGATTACTATCATTTGACCAAATACGAAGTTGGCGCTGACTATGTTTTACAGGACTTGCATTTCGAAAGTTAACTCTGCAATGGTGACGAAGGAAGAGGCAATGGAAAGTTAAAAACGGCCCTTTTTAGGGCCACAGAATATTTCTGAAAGTGTTTTCACCATCATAGATAACAGCGATTTGTAATATTGTTTATGGTATTGGATTAAAATATTAAAAGGTTGAACATTTATCTAATAAATAAAAAAAGTTTAAAGAATGATCTGATTAATAAAAAAGTTTAAAGAATGATCTGATTAATAAAAAAGTTTAAAGAATGATCTGATTAATAAAAAAAGTTTAAAGAATTATCTGATTAATAAAGAAAGTCTAAAGAATGATCTGATTAATAAAAAAAGTTTAAAGAATTATCTGATTAATAAAAAAAAGTTTAAAGAATTATCTGATTAATAAAAAAAAGTTTAAAGAATTATCTCATTAATAAAAAAAGTTTAAAGAATTATCTCATTAATAAAAAAAATGTTTAAAGAATTATCTCATTAATAAAAAAAAGTTTAAAGAATTATCTGATTAATAAAAAAAAGTTTAAAGAATTATCTGATTAATAAAAAAAGTCTAAATAATTATCTAAATAAAAAAATTCTAAAGAATTATCTAAATAAAAAAAGTCTAAAGAATTATCTGATTAATATAGTTTAAAGAATTATCTAATTAATAAAGTTTAAAGAATTATCTAATTAATAAAGTTTAAAGAATTATCGAATTAATAAAGTTTAAAGAATTATCTGATTAGTAAAAAAAAGTTTAAAAAATTATCTGATTAATAAAAAAAAGTCTAAAGAATTATCTAAATAAAAAAAGTCCAAAGAATTATCTAAATAAATAGTCTAAAGAATTATCTAAATAAAAAAGTCTAAAGAATTATCTGATTAATAAAGTTTAAAGAATTATCTGATTAATAAAGTTTAAAGAATTATCTAATTAATAAAGTTTAAAGAATTATCTAAATAAAGTTTAAAGAATTATCTAATTAATAAAGTTTAAAGAATTATCTAATTAATAAATTTTAAAGAATTTTCTAATTAATAAAGTTTAAAGAATTATCTAATTAATAAAGTTTAAAGAATTATCTAAATAATAAAAAAAATAAAAAATTATCTAAAAAAGTTTAAAAAATTATCTGATTAATAAAAAAAAGTCTAAAGAATTATCTAAATAAAAAAAGTCCAAAGAATTATCTAAATAAATAGTCTAAAGAATTATCTAAATAAAAAAGTCTAAAGAATTATCTGATTAATAAAGTTTAAAGAATTATCTGATTAATAAAGTTTAAAGAATTATCTAATTAATAAAGTTTAAAGAATTATCTAAATAAAGTTTAAAGAATTATCTAATTAATAAAGTTTAAAGAATTATCTAATTAATAAATTTTAAAGAATTTTCTAATTAATAAAGTTTAAAGAATTATCTAATTAATAAAGTGTAAAGAATTATCTAAATAATAAAAAAAATAAAAAATTATCTAAAAAAGTTTTAAAAATTATTAAGTTTGAATAAGAAAAGTTTATATACAATTATTATCTAATTAATAAGGACAGTTTAAACAATTTATTTGATGATTTAAAAAATTTAAACAAATGTCTAATTAAGAAAGTATGAAATAAAAAAATAAATAGTACATAATTGCTGAATAAAAATGTTAATATTTAAAAAGTACTAGTTAAAAACGAAAAACCGCGTTCGCCTACTTTTAAAAATTTGTCAATTTTGATCATCCATGGCTGTCTGTCATCGCCTCGTCAATTCCGAACGAGAGGAAAGACATGCAAAAAATTCAGACACATCGATAAGAAATATTTGGATACAAATTTTTTAAGCTATAAGTAAGTACTGTTTGTGTCATATCAAATTATTTTAACTTTAAATTTTCTAATTTTACTCAAATAACGTGTCAAAAATATGTAAATGTATTTTAGGAAGAAGTTTAAATTCAAAATTTTGTTTGTTTACAAATTTCTTATAATTTAAGAAAATGGCCGCTTTTAAGAAAATTAAAAAAAATCGAGCACATATTTGACATTCCAATCTATATAATTTCTATCTGAAAGACACCAGAATATGTTACTTACTGTAAATAATAAATTTAATGCTTTAGCTTTCAATTAATAACAACATATTTAAACAAATTTTGTTTTCGTTGATTTATGAGTATTTTTTATCGTGATATGCTGAATTGAATGGAGGTACCTAATATATATTGAATTTTCTCCTCTCTTTTACGCTTCTTCTCGCTCTACCAATAGTTCATCTAGTACTGGTCTTAGAGTCTGTGAAGAAAATTAAAAGTCGAACTATGTTAACACTAAATCACATTTTTTGTGTTTTTCTTTGCCAATTCATCGTTTCCACCTAATCGATTAACTAAAAGAATATTTCTGTCTTACCGAATACTGCTGATTCGCCATTCAAGCGAGTAAAATATGTTTTACTGGAGATAACAATATATAATTTAAAATTCAATTCACTCAGTAGAATCCATGTGGTTTCATTCTAAATTACAAGACAGATGTGCTTTTCTTTTTATTAATGGTAGACGTTTCTTTAGCAAATGAAATAAAAGATGTTATTTTATTGTCCTTTATTATCATTCTTATGTGTTCATTCAAATCAGTTTTATATCAAACCATTTTTAGAAATCAATATCACTTTATATTAAATACTATGCTTAGATTTTTTTCCTAAGGACAAAATTGATCTACCTGATAGGTAAATAGGTAATTTATTATTTTTAATATTAAATTGTGAATCATT
Organism: Acanthosepion lycidas; assembly: GCA_963932145.1. Taxonomy (NCBI): domain Eukaryota; kingdom Metazoa; phylum Mollusca; class Cephalopoda; order Sepiida; family Sepiidae; genus Acanthosepion; species Acanthosepion lycidas. The sequence goes on along the minus strand of OZ010574.1, from coordinate 121,325,091 downwards.
TTGTAAAAGAAATATTACTGGCTTGCTTTTACAACAAAATATATATATAGAGATGGAAATCATCCTGGGAATACTAATTTAACATGTTAGTTTTTTCAATATTAGGAATAATTCTAATTATTTAATTCTATTTCTGTTTTTCAAATAATATTTAATGATTAAAAATCTAAAATTACATTTAACATTATTATAATTTCCATTACATTTTATTAACACGGATATAGCATAAAAGTGTAATATCCAACACCGCTTAAATTATGTTCTCATATTTTAAAATTCCTTTTTAAGTTTTATTTTTTTTTTAAATAATATTGTATTGTTTCTATTATTCATAAAGATTCGGTTCAATTGTTTCATTGTTTCGTATTAATATGTTTGAACTGTACAGTGGTTCTATTGATGAATTGTATTGCATTTTGATGGTCGATTTATGAAATTAATTATTTTATTAATGGTTATTTGTAAGTTGTAAAACTATTTACTGGCATATAGGAAGCGAAGTTCTTAGTTTGATTAGCTTTACTTACCCACAAGCGGAAAACTAGAGTAAATAGCAAGTTAGTAGAAAATCTCTGATAATGCAACAAATAAAGTCTAATGAAACGAATCACTCAAATATAGCTAAATCATCAGTTCTGTATAAATTATACTAGTTAAAAAATCTGTTTTGTGCAATTCATTTTGTTATGTGATAGTGTATTAAAACATTTATGTAAAACATTCTCGACAATAATTTTAGTCTCTTCCAAAACTATAAAATTGTTACTCCATGTATAGCTTGGTGGAAATTATTGTATAGGGAGATATGTTCATTTGAAATTCATGTCTTTATTGTAATAAAGTGAAAATGTAAAATTTATAGATTGCTCTATTAGGTTGGTGCAAAAATAATGTCGTTTTCTCACATAGTAACACGTGAGAAAACGACGTTATTTTTGCACCAACCTAATATATATGGTGCATTAGGTAAGAATATAAATGGCACCTTAAAACAACTAAATACATGGCACAAAAGGCAGTACACAGATACAGTAATGGTTGGATACATGTCTATTCTTTGTAGCCACCTTCAGCTGCAATGATGTGGAACTGGTATGGTTGACACGCACACATCACATAGTCTGAATTGATATCGGAGTTTAATCAATTAATGGTAGTTTTCAAGGAATCAATCGTCTTATGGTAACCTTGATTAGATTAGTTTTCAACGACCCACATTTAATATTCAAAAGGATTTAGCTCTGGCGAGTAGCTACTTGTTTGGCGTGTTGTGGTCATAAACATTGGCCGTCATTCAATCTTGGGTCACCACAGCTTTGTGAGCAGATGTCTGTTGAAACACATGCGGCCTTCCATTGCATAGACGGTCTATCCAGAGCTTTCCAACTGTTTCTAGCACACATCAGTGTAATAAGCAGCATTCAGTAGAAGACGCTGTTGAAAGAAGTGTGGTGGTATGACATGTCATTCAAAACTCACCACACCTAAAACGATCACAGACGCGGGAAATTTGGAGAGCATACGACAAGTGACATATGATGGATCCACACATGACCTTCTTGTCATTTTTCCGGTTTCCTTTTCGATCCTAGTTGAATTCTTAAAAAAACAAAACAAAACATAGTGTCCTAGATTCTTCTCGGTGATTCAATTTGTTCAATAATCTTTATGAGTTGTACCAAAGGTCTCCATGCAAGACATTGCAGATTTTACTCTAGAACACATGAACATGACTAACAAAAACCGTTATGGACGTTTCAGGATGTGCGTTGGTAATGTTTTGCACTGACTGTACAAATTATGGTAGCCTCATAGTACGAGCAATATTAATGCATTTTGCGTTTAACTGGAGACGACAATTTCCCGATGTAGTCTTCCAGCTTTCTGAAATGTATGTCAAAACGACCTGACGACTTTCGAAAAACACCACAAAATCGCTGTGCTTTGCCTGTATCGCAAAAATAGCAGCATGTCGTTTCATCTCATGCATTATCTGATACTTCGCCATTGATTTTCTGTACAGATAAAAGTACATCGATTAATAATGCCATAAATGAAGTCGCACAACATGTCCTTAAATACTTTACCCGCCCTGTATATCAGAGAAATATTATTCTCGTTCTTTCAAACTTATTTGTAGAGTTATAAATATGTTTGTTCTCAATTATGTCAGGTTTCCACTAAACGTGGACTTTCAGTGAATTTAGGCAGTAACAAGTTCTCGCAAGGAACTAGTGAGAAAAGAATTGCGTAATAATTTGTATTAGTTTCTTTGTTGCTTATTTAAGAAAATACGCAGGTTTTCAGAGTATTCAACTGAAACTGATTACTGCAATCTTTTATGATAGTTTAGGAATAAAATATGTGACATTCGGGCTTGACTAGAATTAACTAGAAATCGTACCATCAGCTGGGCTCCACCGCAGAGATCCATACGTATGTGTAAATGTGTGTTGAGGATAATTTCGGTTGCTAAAGCAAATATAATTCTCTTTGCTACACTTGTTTATATAACTGCACGTGTAACATTAATGCTCAAAACTTATAATTACAGGTAAAGTTCAACTAGTTTTTAGTAAGGAATGAAATAAGAAATAGGATTTTAAAGGATTTTAAACCACAAGACAAAACATAAGACGATACAAGCAAGAGAAAGACAAAAATGCTAGACGAAATAATGTGGACAAATAACAGTGGGTAGAAAGTGTAAGGGCACATCAAGAACCGCGTTAAGTACAATGAAAGAATAAGAAAGAAACATATCTACAAAGTCGGTGAGAAGCAGATCAGATGCAATGAAACATGAATGAAGCAGTATATCTAGCGCATTATCTCAGACCAAGTGTAATCAAAGAAAATGAATGAAGAACAGGAAAAACTATATCAAGAATCGTAATATATTTTTCTTCCTCTACCACCGCATTTCAGGTATTTATATGTCAGGATAAACGGACTGGAGTAATAATTACATGTTTATGCTTTTTTGCATTATATAGGCGCCAGTCACAAGAAGAAAGCTCTAGCGTGAATAGCCAAGCGGCATTCACCGAATATGATATTAGGAACAATTGGAGTTTGACTTGCAGGGATTTATTTCAAATACATATTTCAATTGTTGTTATTTTTAAAAAAAAGTTTCTTACTGCCCCCAAGGGTCCCTTGTGCCCACAGATCTTAAGATTATGTTTAAGCATGAAAAGGACAGTCGCTGCAATGTCCACTTTAAAAATGACTTACACTACATCCCTGGAGTATATTCACCCATAAATATAGCATGTTAAAAAACTATATTTTTATCATATATCGTGCCTCAGTAATTACTCAGGATAGGTAGTTTGTAGGTAGTAAATCTTTATATAGTAATAGTCCAAAAAATAAAATACGTTACATAATAACCAGAGTAACACTCATCATTTTGATGGATCAGATGCATATTGTGCAACAGAAGGACAATGTAGATGTTGATCATTTTATTCATTGTAGGCACTGGATAACTTGCTTACCTAGACGGCTTACCTTCTATATATATATATATATATATATATATATATATATATATATATATATATATATATTATTTTTATATGCGCAGTACTGATTGGAAAGTACTCAATATATGTGATAGAGCTAACATATTCAGTTGCATGGATATGAGTTTGTGGGTATTTCGCTTTTACGATCAGCAGAAAACATTTTGAGTGATGATCGAAAAGCGTTAAACCCAAGGTCACAAACTCAGATATATATATATATATATATATATATATATATATATATATATATATATATATATATATATATTTCCAAGAGGATAGAATACAGGTATAGCTCAATGCACAAGACAGATCAAGAATATATCTATAAAAGGCAGGATATGTGTGTGTGTGTGTGTGTGTGTGTGTGTGTGTGTGTGTGTGTGTAACGAATGCACGGCCGCAATTTTCGACGGATTTGCACCAAAATTTACATGCACATGCTCCAAGTTAGTGTAAAGGCCAAGACCGACTTTGCATTTGTCAACTCCCTTCGATACTGGAAATAATCGATATTTTCATGCTTCTACGGAATTTTCATGTAGTTTGTGGCCATTTTGCACTGGCCAGAGTGAGAGCCTATAGCTGGCTGCAACGAATAGGCAGGAAGATTCTATTGGCCAGCGTGAGAGCCAACAGTTGACTAACACGAATGTTAAATACCATGCTATCATGCAAAAAAATCGATAGCTGCATTCGTCACAAGTGGAAAAAATTTAAATCTGCATGGCACTTTACTCCAATTGGCTCATTTGCTTGCTTAAAGTCAAAGTTGAATCTGATTCAGCAGAAGTGAGTTGGTTGTGAAAAAGTTTTTGTTGTTAACGTTCTTTATTCATTCGGCTTTGCCAGGTACGTGTCCTTTTTTAAAGCTGATCGTTTTGTGTTCATTTTGTTTAGTCCTTTTTTCTTAAAAGATTTAATGTTTAGTATAGAGCTTAGAAATTTTCGCAGTGTGAGATAGGCAAGAAGTAAAGCATGCAGGAACATCAACACGGCAAAGGGCACTTCTTTAAAAGCAAGGAAGGGCAAAAATATTTTAAGTCAAGTGATAGCGATTGTTGTATGAGTCGTACGATTTTTGATTCAAGCACGGGCAACGCCGGGCTGTGCTGCTAGTATAATATAAAAGGCTTAAACAGTAATATTCCATGTTTATAATTTATTACATTGGAATCGTAACCACGATCCAATTCATCAGACCTACAAAATCAAAAAGAAAAGAGATTATAACTCAAGGTATAAAAGAAACAAAATTTCAGTGAGAGTGTATACGTGGGCGTGAGAAACAAGGTTTAGAGAGAAATATATGAAAGCTCTAGGTGTGATGGAAGAAAGAAGACAGGAAAAGGCCTAAAGATGTGGGTGAGGAATAAAATTTAAAAGAGGGAAGTTAAATAGCAGGTTAAATGACTGAGATAGAGATAAGTCACAACTGATTTGTCGACATAAAATTAAAAAAAACAGACACTCGAAAAGTTTGGTTACATTTGTGGTGATATTGACACAATAAATGATTATATGATCCAAATATAAAATCTAGTCAATTTACACTGCCGATGTATATATGAAAATTTGTCCTCTGGCTTTGATTTACTAACCGTATGTATACATGAAAAAAGAAGAAGAGAGAGAGGAAAAAAAGGCCCAAGGAAAAAGCAAAGGCCAAACTAAAACAAAGGCATTTATAAGAGAAGTGATGTGTAATCAAGAACAATTTGAAAAACCATGTAATTTTCCCTTACAGATTACAAATTTACCATAAACATATAAAAATATTTAGTCCGGTAAAAATCCTACTATTTATTACCACATACACACATAAACACATATGCATATACACACCTATATATATATATATATATATATATATATATATATATATGCACATATACATACATATATATATGCGTGTGTGTGTACATATACACATATATACACATACACACATACATATGTATATATATATACACACATAGATATTGCCATACACACATACATACATCTACATGCACACACTCATACAAATATATATATATATATATATATATATATATATATATATATATATATATAAAGGGTGAGACTCTCTATTGGATATTATGTACAATCATCACATGAATATTGTGTATAATGCTGCTTTCAAGTTAAGACTGCGTACAGTAAAGTTCTCATATGAATATTGCCAACAATGTTTTCTTATTATTGATTACAGTCAAAAAGCTGAATATGGCGTAATGTTAACTGAAATTAATAATCCCTACCGTAATAATCACAATATACTGTGCACAGTAAGGTAAATATTAAATATAATATTAACAATTGGAATTATCAGTCTATAATTACTGACCGCTGATTATTAATAAATATATTTAAATTTGATAAATCATATTTAGTATTAATTCGTTTTAACTCGTTTTCACAGTTTTTCCATTTTAATAATCTGATGAATGCTAAGTCAATGATTATTGATTGAACATGGCGAGTTGTACAATATCTATAGAAATACCCGTATCGCATTCTTAAATATTTAGTCGTAAAAACTTTCTCTTTCTTTCTTTCTTTTTCTCACTGAACAAGATAGAGATTTCCCATGTTTTCATGAGATCCATTATTTTATGAAATATTCGCATGAGATATTAAACTTTTTATCGTGCGTGCGTTCGTTCGTTCTTCCTTCCTTTTTTTTATTTCCTCACGAAAACCAAGTAGTCTCTTTTCCATTCCTTCCACGGGATTAAAACGGAATACTTCATTATTTCAGGGGTACTGACAGGGCGTAATGGTGATGAGAATTCTAATAAATTATAGTTTTACCTAAAATACATGTTACTAGAACATTACTGTTCAAATATTTTCATTCGCTATCTTATTATCATAAAATGTATTTAATGTAAAACATGTTATGAAAAATATTTAAGCAATTTGTTTATTGGTAAAATTTTGTATATACATAATATAGTAGTCAGTAATTAACAGTGAATTTCATTTGCACTAATTTTAAGCTCTAGAAAATAATGATCTTCTTCAGTCTTCTAGCATTCCATGAGACAAAATATTGCCTTCATCATATGTCATTTGAATAAAGGATTGATTAAATCATGTTTTTGGTGTTTAAAAAAATCTCCAACAGTTCATAAATTTGAAGTATTCTAAAAATACTTTTTTCAAATATACTCGCTAAATATATGATATGGTCTTGCTTATAAACGAACTGAATTTTACATCTAACTGAATTTAAAATTCAGCAACGAAATCAGGACTTAGTTTAGTCCTAAACTATTTAATAGGAGATTTATGCGTTTGAATGATTTCGGAAGATGACGATTTTCAAAGACAAATAAAATAAAATAAATACCAAAATATAAGAATGGCTTCTGCCTTTTAGAATTATATTTAATCTCTCCGCAAGTGCCATCTTTTATTATAACGAAAGCGCTATTTAATTTAATCATTTCTGAGGCTTCTTACTTTTTTCCACTCCTCATGCACTCATGTCTTTTGCGTTTGGTATTGATGTTTTGGTATTAGTGCTATAATCAAAGGCACTCAGTTTCCCGCCTCTGTATGAATGAATTATTGCTGGTAGCGGCTTTCTTTATTTGTTTATCATGAAAAGGATACGACAGATTCGTTGTAGGGATTCATTTTCATTTGAAGAGATGTGAGTTTGTTCGTCTTTAAAGTAGATGAATTATAGAAGGAACAAAAACGAGGAAATCCGAAAAGTAAACAAACGTTTTTTTTTTTGTGCTGAGAATAGAGCTTTGAATATTACAATTTCCTTAGACAAATAAAAATTAAACTTGGTAAATAGTTGTAGGTGAGTGAAAGTGAATTTAAGCTGATGATTGCAAGATTTATTTTAAATCGTTTCAACTCAAGCAAGGTGACAATGCCTCTAGAATGTAGTGGGTACAAGGAGTGAAAGTTAATGTGTACGAGAAAACTGAAATTGTGAACGATTGAGGAAAGGACAAAAAAGGAACAGTGTTCAAATAGACAGAAGATAACCAGTGACGCAGGATTTTAATTTTTAAAGTTTTGAACATTGTAGTCAGGGTATAAAGAAACCGAGAAGGAGATCCAAAAATGTGAAGTGCAAGAAAAGAATCTTTTAGTGTAGAAGTGGCGGATTCTTCTGGCTAGTTCAACCGTAAAATGATAAAACATAGTAGAACGCTGTAAGATTTTATGATACAACTTTTGTGCATATATATATATATATATATATATATATATATATATATATATATACTAGTATAATTAGTGATATTTACTTTTAACTTTCATGTGTAATAAATCTTGGTATGTATGAAAAGGAAGATATAACTTCATAAGAAATATAAGGAATGGGAACACAGAAGTCGAAATTGCAAATTACATCGTTCATGAATGATAAAAGAGAAAAACAAAAATTGAATTATGAATTCAATTTGAAAAATTTTGTAAAATAATGAAACGTTTAGAACGAAGAAAGCGACCGTAATGGGCATGGTGATAGTCAAACAGAATCTTAAAGCCGTGTGGGTTGCTCGACTATTTATATACCTTAAGAATTATATGCGTAACAAAGCCAATTATTTCCGCTTTAATATGTTTATTTTGAATCAGTCCAAAGGCCATTGATTAGAGCTAACTAGGAGCCAGCAATATGCATTTCCTTTTGCTTTAAGCATTGCTCCACAAACAAGGCGATAATGCCACTGAAACATAAGGGTTTACTGAAAGTGAAAGAAATTTAATAAACGTTACTGAGGAAACATAACAAAACAACATATTTCAGTAAAACAGACGATTGCAATTGACGGTGCATATAAATTTTTAAAGATCGTAGGTGACAGAACTTTCTTTGGATTTCATATATATATATATATATATATATATATATATATATATATATATATATAGCAAGAGCAACATATGAGATATAACAGCAACAATTAATACATAGAAAAATAGTAGAACTATAAAAGTGCAAGATATATACTACTGAGAAAAAAATTCTGGTACGGCAGAGTGAATCATCTTTCCTAGTAGCAGAACTAGAATTGATTCAATATATGTCTTTTATTTCATGTCTGTGGAAAACGTAACACCAAGCAGGCACAATGATTTATTCTCCTGGAGGTTAGCATCAGCCATTATAATGGATGGCAAAAATGGTTCTCCAAGACGACTAAAAGGTAACATTTCTGTTTTGAAGGTGTTATTGTTTACAAGCCCTTTAAAGTTGCAAGTAAAAACAGCCTGAAGACCGTTTTGGAGATCTGCTGCCAGTGTTACTTACGTTGATATATTGGATTTACTCTTGAGATATAAAGCAGCGTTTTCATCACCATAGATACCGAATTGGCAACTGATGGCATCAAGAAAGCCGTAGATGAAAATCAGAAACAAAATATTCCAAGAATACTGCCCTGGTGAAATATACACATTAATGTTGAAGGCCGCTCAAAACGATTTGTTAAGAAGGATTGGATCAGGTCAAAATCGCATAGTTCATCAGCTTGTGAAGAAGACTGGCATGAAAAATTGTCAAAACTTTCACTAGATCTGAAACCACAGCCAGGACGTCGCAGTTCTTATCTAAAGTTTGACAAACTCTTTTAGTAACAACCTTTAACACATTGGGAGTTTATTCAGAGAAGTGAAAGCAATATTGCTTTGTCTGAATGAAGGCCGTACGAAGTGAGATGCTTAAGAATTACAATGTTGATTCGAGGATTAATGAAATTATAAAAACAAGAAAATGAGGACAGGAATTTAATTATTCTTAAACTGGAAGAAAGAAGTAGCAAAGTATTTATTGTAAAACGCATTAATTTAGTAAAAGTACAGGGAAATGTCAACTTTGCAGCCAGTGTCAGACGTAGATATGTACATATTACACAGTATAGATTCTAGGAGAAAATCAGGCAAAGATACCGCTGATGAATCGAGTGGGGATTTGAGAAGACAACGTACGAGCAAAGCATCATCAGCAGTAGATGCCAAAATGTGAAACTGATTGAAAACAGGGGAGATTGAGAATTTAATATTATTTAACACAATTGAAAGGAAACATTCTGGTGGAGTATGACAACTGAACATTCAGGAGTGAACCAAGGAGAAGACTGCCGTTTGTCCTGCTATTTTTGCGACTGCATGTAAACATTGATGAAGGGTGAAAGCCGACAATCTTCAATGCTATTATGCTATCTTCTTTTTGATTAGGAATACTGTTCACTGGCACTGATTGACATTTAAAACCTTGAATGATTGTACATAAGACAGATAGTTATTTGTGTTCAAAATATGGAACCTTACACATTTTCCGTGGATTGCCTACACCAGTTACGCCGATATTTCACTGTCACAAATTTTTCAACTAAGTATATCACTGTCTCAATTTTATTCACGCAAACAACATTAACTCTTTCCTTGTGCTTCCTTCGCATCTATAACGTTGCATTTTTTGGTGTGGGGGGTCTATTTCAAGAACGATTCTTTCGGCGTTTCTCTGCGTTGACATGTTCACAACTCTTTCAATCTATCTTCAGTAGTGTCTATATAATTGTATTTTTGCTATTTTTATTACATATCTTTGTTATTCACTGGTTTTCATGCTTATTTGCTGGACTGCAGTTACTTTCGTCTCTCTGTGAACAGTTTGTTTTTCATGTCTCGTATACTCGTCGAGTCCTTTGATTGCAATGCCGAATCATTCCTTCTTATTCTTTAGTCCACTTCATACTTTTTAAACTTTAATTTAAAAAAAAGCAGTTCATATCACCTGTAGGGTTTAGCGGATTATGTATCGTTATCAGTTGTCTTGTTTTGTCGTTTAGGTTTACGAGTTTACAATTAAAGAATGATCACTCGTATTTAAGGATAAAACGATGGAGTCATTTATTTATTTAAGTTAATGCTGTAGTTATTTTCTTATTCTGAAGATTTTTTTCTTGATCTTATCTGTTTGCCGATGAGTTTGTAGAAACAATTTTATTGTGCATCCTGATGGCTCGGTAATTCAGTTCATTCTCGTGTATCGTTTTTTTCTCTACTTGCATATTTTCTCACAACCAAATCTTATTATTGATAGAATGTTTCACACATACAACTTTTATTCGATGGTTTTAATTTTCCTGCAACTTCTGAAATTTGTTTGATTTTTTATCATGCTGTTCTATCATTCTAATGACGAGCACTTCTACGTGGTGTAATATTTAGAAGCTGTGTCGATCTTTCAATTTTTACAGAGTAGTGAGTACGATCTTCACTCAGTGCTTCATACTTTCGGTCATGTGTCAACTCCAAGCTTCGCTTAGCAAATCAATGAGGGTAGCGATTGAACTAGAAAGATACGGGTTCTTTTTTCGGTACATACAGGTTAATGTATATTTTTAATTGAATCATCTCTTGGAATTTCC